>JAJGRX010001338.1:1200000-1739197 GCA_025461125.1 Carex kokanica | reverse complement strand
AGAATAGTATAGAGCTACACGGTTTTCTTATCAATATCCGTGTATAAAGGGTTATGCTACACGGCTTTTTTAATAAATAACCGTGTATAAATTGTCACAGAGCTACACGGATTGTTAAGTATAAATCCGTGTAGAAAAGCCGTGTAGGGTTTTATCCAATAATATAAATGAACTCCTTCTCTCTCTTCCAGAGACTTCTCCTGCTTCCAGCGCCGTTTTGATCAACTAATTAATACGCCCTCTCTCTGTGTTGAACTGAGATCGATTTCCGCAAATTAAAGGCTAGCATAGCTGGAAGCTGTCATCTTTGAAGTTTTTATTTTCTCCTCTCTAAATTTCGAAGGTTAGTATATACATATTTTCCTTTTTCCTCTCTAATTTTCTGTTTAGTAATTATTATTGCTTATTTACTTAGGTGTGTAATATATGCATGCATGCTTGATTTAATTAGTAATTAGGTAATGTAAATATATAATTAGTGTATTGTTGTCCAATAACCGACCTATAAATGATTTTTAGGTCCATGCCCGTTCAAAATTAATCCAATAGGGATTAATTTTGGACAGTCCCCGTTTTGGGACTGCTCTTTGAATATTGTGTCTCATTTAGGATGTGAACACATATTAGTGGGTTTTAATTAGTATTTGAGGAAAGTTCGACGGTATTTTCCCTTATTGCTCCTACGAGTATGTGGTTCGTACGCATACTTGGGGAGTTAAGGGGAAATGCTGCCGAATTTTTCTCAAATACTAATTAAAACTCGCTAATATGTGTTCACATATGAGACATAATATTCAAAGAGTGGGTTAGGATTGTAAACCGGCCCCTTTGTAAGCCCAAAATTTGGTTACAATATATGTTGACCATGCTTGATTAATTGATCAATCATCTTTATAATTTAATTTACAGATGGATCGAAGTTGGATGTATGAATTGCGACGTGACAGTGAAGAATATTTGGTTCGCGTGATGAGTTTATAAAATTTGCTGAGATGTATAGAGTGAAGAAAAAAGAAAAAGACATTTTGTGTCCTTGTAGAGATTGTAAAAATATTTTAAGATTTGTGGACTCCGAAGAAATTAGAGGTCATTTAATTTGTCGGGGATTTAAGAAGAGATATACATGTTGGATCATGCACGGTGAGAAATTTGGTGAAAGTAGTAGTACCAATAAAGATTTTAATCGTTGTGAATTGAATGATGAGAATGTAGAAATTTCTGATAATTTTGAACTTGATTGGAACGAGAATTACGAGGATGCCGAAATTTTTGATAATATTGAACCCGGAAACCGACGATGATGAGATGGAGATGAATTCTGGTGAAAATGTAGAACACGAGTTTATTGAAAATCTGGAGGAAATGTTTCGTGACGCGGAAGATGAAATTAGTGATAAAAATTATGATAATTCCAAAATTTGTCTAATGATTCCAAAAAGCAGTTGTATCCCGGGTGTACCAAATTTACGAAACTGTCAGCTGTGTTGAAATTATTAAACTTAAAGGCAGACAATGGTTGGAGCGATAAGAGTTTCACGTCCTTATTACAGCATTTACGAGAAATGCTCCCATGATAACAACGAGTTACCCCGGTACAATATATCAGGCGAAAAAAATTGATATGTCCAATGGGGTTTGAAGATCGAAAGAATACATGCATGTCGAACGACTGTGTATTGTACCGTAACGAGTACGAGACCATGCATGTCTGTCCTAAATGCGGTGTTTCACGGTATAAACGTAAGGACCAGGACAGTACTGATGATTGTGACGATGACAAAAAGGGCCGGCCTCCGGCTAAGGTGTTGTGGTATTTGCCGATAATACCGAGATTCAAACGGTTGTTTGCGAATTCCAAGGATGCGAAATTATTGCGTTGGCATGAAGAAGAGCGCAAAAAAGACGGTAAACTAAGGCACCCGCCGATTCTCCTCAGTGGAGGAACATTGATAGACACTTCAAAGAATTTGGTTCCGAAATGAGAAACCTTAGGATTGTGGTGAGCACAGAGGAATGAGTCCGTTTGGAAGCTTGAGCAGTCGGCACAGTACTTGGCCAGTTCTTATAGCCATCTATAATCCTTCCTCCTTGGTTGTGCATGAAACGCAAATATATAATGATGTCATTACTAATCCAAGGACCCAGGCAACCCGGAAATGACATAGATGTGTATCTCGCACCATTAATTGAGGACCTCCAAGAAATTATGGCGTGATGGCGTCCCGGTCTGGGATGCGTACAGCAAAGAGGTATTTCAAATGCGGGCCATGGTGTTTTGCACAGTAAATGATTTTCCCGCGTACGGGAATTTATCGGGTTACACTTGTAAAGGAGCAAAAGCGTGCCCTATCTGTGAAGATGACACGCAGGTGCTGAGGCTGAAACAATTGTCAGAAGAATGTTTTCATGGGGCATCGTAGGTTTCTTCCTGTTAATCACCCATACCGTAAGAAGAAGAGTGCATTCAACGGGAAAATTGAGCTTGGAGTGGCCCGTCGTCCATTAGACGGGAAAAAGTGTCTTCAATCGGGTTAAAAAACCTTGATGTTATTTTTGGAAAATGTGCCGAAGCACCACCGAAGAATATTTGGAAAAAAAGGTCCATATTTTGGGATCTACCGTACTGGGAATTTTTAGAAGTGAGACATTGCATAGATGTCATGCATGTTGAAAAAAATGTCTGCGACAGTTTGATCGGTTTACTGTTGAACATTAAGGGAAAGACTAAAGATGGTATTAAAGTTCGGAAAGACATGGTTGAAATGGGAATACGACCCGAGCTTGCACCGCAGGAGAAAGGGAAGCGCACGTACCTACCCCCCGCACTGTGCACATGTCGAAGAAAGAGAAAACAAGCTTTTTGTGAATGCCTTCATAGTATTAAAGTTCCATCGGGGTATTCCTCGAATATTAAGAAGCTGGTGTCGAAGAAGGACCTGAAATTGCTTGGTCTGAAATCCCACGACTGTCATGTTTTACTGACACATATGATTCCGGTTGCAATTCGGGGAATTTTACCAAAGGAGGTTCGGGAAACCATTACGAAGTTCTGTACTTTCTTCAATGCAATCAATTCCAAAGTGATAGACCCTCTAAAATTGGACTCTTTGCAAAAGGAGATCGTCGTTACTCTTTGCCAACTTGAGATGTATTTTCCGCCCTCTTTTTTCGATGTTATGGTTCACCTTGCTGTTCATCTTGTGAGAGAAAATTCAGATCTGTGGTCCCGTGTTCCTGCGGTATATGTATCCGTTCGAGAGATACATGGGCATCTTGAAAAAGTACGTGAGGAACCGACATCGGCCCGAAGGTAGCATTTAGAAGGATATTCCACAGAAGAGGTGATTGAGTTTTGCACCAACTATATGGCCGGTTGTTGGGATCCAATTGGCGTTCCGAAGTCGCGATACGAGGGAAGGCTCCAAGGAGTCGGACAATTGGGGTGAGAGCCGTAGTTGCTGATATAACTGATCTACATAAGGCACATTTTATTGTACTACAGCACATGACAGATGTTGCTCCCTACATAGATGAGCACATGACAATCCTTAAACAACAGAACTACACGAGAAGTCAGAAGTGGCTTACTAACGAGCATAATCGTTCTTTTATAGGATGGCTGAAAGAAAGAGTGAAGTCACACCCCGTACCTGAAATTGTTAAACTGCTGGGCGAAGGACCCCAAATTGTTGTCAAAACATTCCAAGGATACGAAATTAACGGTTATACTTTTTACACTAAACAGCAAAGTGAGAAGAGTACAATGCAAAATAGTGGGGTGACGTTGGTGGCGACGTCTCAAGAATTCAGTAGATCTGGGGATGGCCGGGCTGTAACAGCATCGAGGTCATATTATGGAGTCATTGAAGAAATTTGGGAGCTCGTTTACAATCCTCGCCTGAGCATTCCCTTGTTTCGGTGTCAATGGGTCGAAGACCGGGGTGTTAAAGTTGATAACGACGGGTTCACACTCGTTGATTTTAACAAAGTTGGGTATGTTGATGATCCGTTTATACTCGCCAAGCAAGCCACCCAAGTCTTTTATGTCACTGACCCGAGTGATGATAGGTGGAGCGTCGTCCTATCTGGAAAAAGAAGGATTGTCGGGGTAGAAAATGTCGTCGATGAAGAAGAGTATGACCAGTTCGACGAAATACCTCCATTTTGTGCCGACATGGACCCTGAGGTAGCAACAATTGAAGAAAACGACGGAGCGAACTACATGCGATCCGACCACAATGAAGGAATATGGGCCGAGAGTACTGTTGAAAAGGAGAAAAAAAAGAGAAAAAGGAAAAAAAAAGCCGGTGTGTAATATTTATTTTTTGTTAAAATTTAAACTTGTAATATTTCTTTTTAGAAACAACTTTGTAATAATAAAACATTTCTAGTTCAAGTATTAGATATTAGTATTAGATTTTAAATATTAGTATGAATATTAAACTTTAAGAATAAAATATTTGTAGTTCAAATATCAACTATTATATTCCTCTATTTCAAATATTAGTTCATTTTTTTAATAATATTACAAAAAATTTAGTTCAATATTAGTATTAGTTTGTAAAATATTAGTGAATTCTGAAATAATGAAATAAAAAATAAATATTAGTATTAGTTTTTACATATTAGTGAATTCTGAAAATAATGAAATAAAAAATAAAATATTAGTATATTTTTTTACATAATTAGTAGGAATATTAAATATTATGAATAAATATTTGTAGTTCAAATATCAAATATTAGATTTCTCTGGTTCAAATGTTAGATCATTTTTTATAATACTGGTACAAAATTTCTATTTCAAATATTAGTATTAGTTTTCAAAATATTAGTTTTAGATATTATATAACAACAATAAAATATACAATATTAGCTAATTTTAGTACAAAATTTTAATTGTCTGTAGTTGAAATATTAATAATAATAAAAAAACCGGGTATTAGTTAATAGGTTAATAGGTTATAGGGAAATATTAGTATAAGTTTTATATATATTAGATGTGATACTATATAGTTTAGTTAATTTATTATTATTTAAATAATATACAAAATAAAAAAAAACATAATTGAATATGTTTCCCTTTTTGTACACGGACTTTTAGTTAACAGTCCGTGTATAAATAGGCATTGCACACGGATGAAATATAAAACCGTGTAGAAAGGGGAACCGAGCTACACGGACTATTAATCTAAATATCCGTGTACAAAAGTGCAGTTGTACACGGATGTTTACTTGTTTGTCCGTGTAAAAGACCATATTGTACACGGATTATTAGTTAATAATCCGTGTATAAAAAGGTAACAAATGTACACGGATTTCAACTTAATAATCCGTGTAGAAAGAGTTAAAAATATAATTCAAAAGAACTTTCTCTTCTAAATTTTCATTAGCCGCGGCGCCGTTGAGTTCCAAAGCTCCGAAATCCTCCAGCCACTGCCCACCAACTCCGTCGACTCCGCCATTGTCGGTCCTCTGCCACCTCTTCCGGTCCACCCTCTCCTCTCTCGGTAAAGTACTCTTCACTTCTCTTATTTGGCCGAGTTCGGGTTGTTGATTTTCCCAACTCGTGGAATTAATTTCATTTGGGGTTTAGGGTTTAATCAGGCCAGTAAATCTAGAGCTCGAGGGTATTCCTGTTGGTTTAGATCGGTTAACCAATTTTTTTTTTAGAAGAAATTAAGAGGAAGGTTTTTTCTGTTTTAATTTAAATCGAAATCAGTTTTTCAGTTTGAATTAAAATCAGTTTTTCTGTTTTATCATATATGTTGTATTTTTTCTGTTGTAATTTAAAAACTGATTTTCCCAATTTAAAAAACAGAATTTACTGTTTACATTGTTTGGTTTTTACATTAATGATTTTACCAAGTTAAAAACTTCACTGATCTTACCAATTTAAAAAACAGGAAACAGAATTTAAAACTAGTTCTTACATTGCTTGGTTTTATCATATATTTACTGGTTTTGCATGCACAACCAAGGAGAAAGTTAAAAAACTTGTTTTAATTAACACTTTTAAAAACATATATGAAAACATTGCTTATTTTTTTTTTGACTTTTTTTGTGGGTGCCACTATACTGTCCCTAGCTAATACAAAAAAAAAAAAACAGCTTGCACCATGTTTAAATTTCTGACTAAAAGAGATTGTTTTTTTTGGTCTGTATGGATTTCTATTAAATTTGATGCTCAATCTATGTAAATTAATTAGGGTGGATGTATGCAAAACCTATTAACTAAATTGATTAGAGATAATACCATATTCTGTAAGCTTATCACCTAGCTAGCTGGTAAATTGATTATAGACATTGATCTTGTAAGAGTACTCCAAATGGCCAAAATGACCTCTGCTGGTAAATTGATTCATTGCAGATCAATGAAGGGGCCACAAACATATTTATGAATTGACCAACCGCCAGAGGACTCCAAAACACACAAAATGGACACAAATTTCATATTTTTCAGATTATATTTCAATTTTATATGATTTTTCAAAGTTCAGCTTTTTAATTCTTATTTTCTGCTATTTAAAGGTGCAGAATTTTCATTTTGAGAGGCTGAACTTTGGAAATTTATATAAAATCGAAAAAAAAATCAGAAAAATATGAAATTAATGTCCATGTTGTGTGTTTTGAAGTCTTCCATTTAATTGTGGTGTTCATTTTGCATTTTACACATAGGTTCATTAATTTCTTTTAATATTTCTTTGTATGGCAGAACCATGTCGGATGAGGGTGAGCACATAGATGCGATGGCAGAAGATGATCAGCAAGCTACTGCCTCATCAGAAAGAAGGAAAAGAGGTCCGACAATGTGCACAAGCACGTCTGAGAAGAAGCAATTGGAAATCCGGTTCACGGACGACGGGCGTGCGGAAGGTCCAAACCGAATGGCGTACTCAAATTGTGTTGCAATTTGGTGAAGCGAAGGCAAGTATCCTTGTAGAGAGTTGGAATAAGTTTGATAAAGAGGAGAAGAACGACTGGTGGAACATGGTGAAGGTAAAGCACCGAACAACTCTTTACTTTATTTTTCATTGTTGTACATGAAATTGAATGCAGTTAATTTGGTGTCAATCAGGCTCAGTGGAACATCGAGAGCGATACCCCAAAGGTCAAGACTCTGAGGATCATGAACGAAGGTTGGAAGCAATTCAAGAGCACACTGAAGACAGAGTTCATGGACGAAGGGAGAAGTCCGGTAGGGTACTATCCTTGGGTAACACAAGAGGTGTGGGAGGAGTTTCAAGCTTTGAAGTCCACAGAAGAGTTCAAGGTATGTAACATTATCCAAAGTAGTTTATGTTTTTTCTGTATCTTCAATTATTTTTCTAAAACTAATTGATTTTCTGCATATGTGAAGGCAAAAAGTAAAGAAGGCAAGAGGATCGCTGGCATGAACAAGTATCCGCACCATTTAGGGTCAGCTGGTTACGAGGGTAAGTCGGCAGAGTGGAAGACAGCACTGGAGCAAAACAGAAATTCAGACTCACCCGTGGTCCAGATCCAAAATCCTAGGGGCCAATGTTGGTTCATGGGTAGATCTGAGTTAACCGCTGACGGGAGGATAGTACTCCCAGAGAAATTGCAGCCCGTGGCTCAGAGAATGGTAAGAGTCCTTTGTTATAACTTTGTGTCATTCAAACGAAATTATAACTTCGAATGTACATCACTTGGTCTTTTGCTCTAACTAATTTTTCTATTAACAGTTGGAGGTGGAGCAGGAGGTCAGTTCGGGTGCCCGGTCGGTCGAACGACAAAATGATTCCTTGGCCGCAGCGCTCGGGAATCCAGAACACACGGGCCGGGTAAGGGGTGTAGGGGCCTACAGGGGCTGGAAGGAGGTGTTCCGAGTTGAGGGTGAAAAATATCGAAGAAAACCTCGTGCCAGAGTTGATAAAGACGAGATAGTTGCGCAGGTACGCGCGGAGGTCAGCAGAGAGTACGACTCCAAGATGGCTGCGTACGACGCAAAGATGGCTGAGATGGAATCAAGGTTGTTGAACCGGTTTTCATCTCTTGCGCAGCAATCCGAGCAACCACCTCCTATTTCGCCGAGAGTTCGGCGAAGTAGCCAAGCATCCGGGACTTAGGCCTTAGATGATTTGTCAAATCTAAAGGTAATCACTACTGTTTTATAGTCTAAAGGTAATTCATACCTGTTTGTAGCATTGTTAGACAACATCGCACCATTAAAAAGTAACAACTTTTTGATAATTGCAGGACCCCAGAGCATGCGACCTCGTCCTGTGGCAGGGTAGTTCTCCTCTGACCGTTGCCACGACCGTTGTACTTCCAGGAGTCTCGATTGTACACCATGCTCAGCTCTTGCCCGACTATGCATGTGTGCAGGTTGACTCAGTCGTGGAGGGATGGGGGCGCATACCTCTTCCTGCCCCTACCGGCGATATGGTTGTTCTTGATGATGCCCGCAAGACATTTGTCCAATGGCCCAGGAGTCAGATTGTTTTGCATCAGGTAATATCTAAATAATTCATTTCTTTTGTTACATTCAAATCATTCTTTTTCAAATAATTGAAGAAGATATGTTAATTTTAATGCAGACACGAGGAGATGATGACATCGGTGCACAGGAGTTGATGTCACCGGTACGGACTGTTGTGGCTTGCGACGTTGGGGCTGACGCGCCAGGATCACCAGACCGTCCTTTGGTCACCGAAGAAGAATACAGCCGTTTTCCCGGTGATTTGCGCCTTCTCCACGACCGCTTGATGTCGGCACTTGAAAGCATGAGGGATATCTTCATCCCCGTCCCACCTGTGATGTTTTTACATGGCGGCGGTATGATCACTATGTCGTTCAAAGACTTCAGGGACATTCTCCACCACTCGTCATCCGATAATGGCTCGATGTGTCGTTCATCTCCATTTCCTCATGTTAGTGACTCAAAATTATTTTCATTATTGTATACAACTCAAATATAATTCTAATGTAAAATTTTGAGTTTTCAGGAAGCTAATCCGAAATTGTAATGAGATGGTACAAAGGAAGAACTTGTGCGTATTTCTGGACCCCGAGATGGTGAGTGCTACAATGCTGAGACGTTCTTCAAAGGAGGGTATCGAGTACATTTGTTCAGCGCTGCATCGTGCTCAGGAGGAGGAGAAGAAATACATTCTCTTGCCGTACCACCAGAGGTTAATTCTAACCTTAGCTTATGTATTGTTCATATTAGCAAACACTCGTGTTACTATTATATGCTAAAGTACTTTAATTTTTATCCTCCCACAGCAAGCACTGGTGTCTGATAATAATTGTGCCTTACCTAAATACGTGCATAATTGTTGATTCTTGTAAGCCCGAAGGAAATATCCCGGCTAACAAGTGCAAAGACATATTCCCTTATGTCAACAAGTAAGCAATAATAATTTAATTGGTTTGAATTTTTTTCAATTATATCAAATTATAAAATTGCTATAAACATTCACTCAATTTTGTAAGGGCTTTTGCGAAATATGTTAAAGAGGGAGGATCGCATAACAAGAGCAAGAAAACCAAGTTGGGTTGGAAGTGGTTGCTGGTGAGCACACTATAAATTTATAATTTCATATATATTGTCGAAAAAAATATTATCATTCTAACATAGGCCGCTAAATGCAAATTTCAGGGCCCGCAACAGTTGGAGGGTTGGGAATGCGCTTACTACACGATGATTTTCATGTTTGACTTTGTCGAAAGAATACAATTCGACTTCCCAAACTCGGTATGTAATTCATATTAATTGTTCCTATATAATAGCACTTGATATTTGCGACTGTATTTCATCTACCTTTTCTTGTTACTAACTAATACCAAATTGTAATTGTAGAATTTGCCAAAGCAACCGCATTACACCAAGGAGCAGATCGACGATATCAGGTGTGTGTGGGCAAGGTGGTTTGTATCAGAATTTTGCAATGCTCAACATGGATTTCCATAATTTGTATAATTTGGTGTATGTGAATATTGTATAATTTATTGCATATGAATTTCTGGCTAATCTGGAAAATATGGATTTATTGGTAATCTGGAAAATATGAATTTCTTGGTAATCTGGAAAATATGGATTTCTTGTTATATGAAATCTGGAAAATATGGGAAATATGGAATAGTTCTCTGTAACAAAACTGGCTAGCAAAACTGGAGGCTAGCCGAAAAACAAAAAATACAAAAAAAAAAAAAATTGATCTTTATACACGGACATTTAACTAAAGTCCGTGTATGAAAGAGGAGAGCTACACGGACATTTAGTTAAATGTCCGTGTATAAAGATGAGAGCTACACGGACATTTTACTAAATGTCCGTGTAGAAAGGGTCAAGCTACACGGGTTTTTAGTTAAAAGTCCGTGTACGAAAAGAATCGTACACGGTTGTTTAGGTAATATCCGTGTAGCTCTGTATCATGGAGAGCGACACATTCTGGGCTTTTTACACGGCTGTTTGTGTAGTTATCCGTGTAGAATCGTTGAAATTGTACACGGACAAATGTCCGTGTGTAGTTATTGACCTATTTATACACCCTCGATTTAAACACGGTAGGAAATCCGTGTAGCTCTTCCATTTTTGTCCGTGTATAATCTCTTTTTTTGTAGTAGTGTTTATTATATACTGTTTTAATGGGACATTTGAGTCTGATATTACGATTTCTAATTAATTGTGGTTGGGAAACACCAATACAACTGCATGTAAGCGGTAAGCCACGAATGATATTGTCATCCACAGTAAAAAATATATATATATGCTTGGTCCCACAAAAAAGAAGAGATAGGAGTAGGTCGATGGACATCGGATCTACATTTAGGTTCAATTAGCTCTAGGACCGTACGATTAGCATCAAGATCTATGCACAGGAAATTGATAAGACTTGCACGGATTTTGATACAGAGCACACGAATCTTGATGCAGATCTAATGGTCATCACACCCATCAAACCAAGGTAGGTCCGATTGGCATCGGACCTACTCTGATTCCATAAAAGAAACCAAATTTCAATATCTAATACTGTACCTGCAATTTTTTATTGGTTGCAAAGATTTTCTGACCAGACATGAAAATCTGAATGTGGATTCTAGCGGTCTCAAGTATCTTGTACCAAAAAACAAGGTATCTGCATGTAATCTTGTCTTTACTGTTTTATCTCAGATCATTATTTTTTTTACATCAGTAATTCAGAATTTAATATTAGTGGAAAATGTGAATATTGATTATGTTTCTTTTAATTTTTTTATGAAGTGATTATTCACATCAATTATTATAAACTTTTAAATTTATTTTGTCCATGAAGCTGAAAATGAACCGCTTAGTTCATTGGACCATTGATTTTACTTATGCATCAATTAGCTAGATACAAAAATACAGTTGTTTCATATATATCATTGTACATATATGTACAATGGATTTTTTTTTCAAACAAAATATTTGGGTCAATTAAAATTTTAATAGGTCATATTATACATTAATTTGACATGATGACATACCTATTGAAATCTATCTGTTAAAACTATAAATAATGACAAATTTTGAAATGGGGTGAAAGTTTCATACTAATTTACTAAATAAGGAAACACTCGAGCATCATAGATATGTCTATATATAAGGTAATTTTTGCATACATCCATCATTTACGATGCATCAATTAAATTATCTAAATTGGGCATGTATTAAACATGGTACAATTTGAAAGTACTTCTTTAGCTTTTCATCAAGCTTAGGACAATTTAAAATTTATATAGTCAAATGGTTGAGTTTCAACTGTATGGAATTGGATTGGGGTTGTTTTAGCTTATTTTTTAAATAGAAATATATAAGTTTAACCAAAAAAAATTTGTTGGATGTCCAATCAAATTTTAAATTGACTCAATTTGATTTCCATCTAAATGATAGATAACACATGCAATATAATTTTTTTCATATAAGTAATATTTTTTAAATAAAAAATGAGTGTATTATATATAAAAGATAGACGTGCAGAAGAATATTTATATTTCAATAGGGCAAAGAGTTGACAAATATTTAAAATTGCGAATATAATTGTAATGCATTTAAAAATCAGTATATACGAAAAAAAAATCGTTGAATCAAAGCAAGCAAAAAGGCATAATCATCTATTGGCAAGCCACAAAAGAAATTAACAATTGATCCCCGGAACTCAACTATCACAAAATTGGATGGAAAGTGGGGAGCATTCCATAGATTTCTTTAATTTTATGTCCCTTTTATGTGGGTGAAACTTTATAAATGCACTGCCACCTTTTCTTCTTTCTAACCGAAGAACTAAATGAAAGAAGAAAAGAACACTGTGACATAGCGCACTAGCAACTGTGTTTTTGTGTTTTTGTGATAGCTAGTTCGGGAACCGTTTCATATGTGCTTCGTTCTGATTAAAGTGAATTTTATATATGAATTTTTTTTATTATCAACAGAATCGTACATAGTGCACTAAAATGTTAGATGTGATCTCTATATTAAAATCTGCTTGGAGGCCAAATTTTACATTTTTGGAATTTTTTTACTATTTATTAAGGCACTTTCAAAATAACTGATCACATGGTCCAGAATTCGGTTGCACTGTTTTAACTGTTCACCCGGATCAGCAATATTTTCAAAGTGGTTTAATAAATGGTAAAAAAATTCCAAAAAATGTAAAATTTGGTCTCCAGGCAGATTTTAATATAGAGATCACATCTAACGATTTGGATCGACCGTTTGGACTTTGAAAATCCGAAAACCATTCGGTTGCACGAGGGCTTAGGAACAAACGTTTGATATTAGCCACTCTCTCTCTCTCTCTCTATATATATAGGGCTGGGCTTAGCTAAGCCATAGAGTAAAACGACTTGGTACTCCACGCCTCATTATTTCCATCCAAACTACCGATTCGAACCGTTCAAGTTGTTCTCCATATTGAAATGTGCTTGGAGACAAAATTTTACATTTTTTGAAATTTTTTTACTATTTATTAAGCCACTTTGAAAATCGCTGATCCATTGGTCCAGAATTTTTTAAAAGTGTCTCTGGTTGCAGAATCTGTGTGTTTGTTTTTGGTTGCTTTAAGTTGATTTTCTGCTGATTTGGTGTTATTCTCTGCCTGTACTAGTACTGTTACGGGTATGTTTTCTGCTGCACACAAGCAGTTGGTGATATTGTCTAAGTGAAGACAACTACTGGTACAAGATCCTTATCACAAGGAACACTGGACCACCAATTTATATGCAATGAAGAGAAAATAGCACAACGCGCATCATGCTTATCCG
Source organism: Carex kokanica (assembly GCA_025461125.1). Classification (NCBI taxonomy): domain Eukaryota; kingdom Viridiplantae; phylum Streptophyta; class Magnoliopsida; order Poales; family Cyperaceae; genus Carex; species Carex kokanica. Next base: position 1,725,949 of record JAJGRX010001338.1, on the reverse strand, counting down.
AATGATATCTTAAAATTATGGGCTTTGGAGCGATGGACAAGAATGAGGCCCACAAGCCCAAAGATGGGAAACATCAGTGTGGTTTCAGCCCAGCAAACCGTAGTTGGAAACCTATGTCCCAACGGAGATTACCGGATAGGATTTGCTTTATTTTTTAGTGCCACAATATTTGCTTAAATCGGATAGCTACAATATATAAAAAAACCGCACAACACGATTATCGTCTTCCTTGAGGCATTGCATTACAAATGCATTTAGCAAAACTAACAACTTCAACTTGAGAACCAATAGTGCACGTCATGTGCAGTCAATTTTTAAATTTTGTATTTTGTATATAAAAACTCAATTTTTAAAGTTAGAAATTCGAATCAAACAGTGAAACACTTTATTTGCTTGCCTTCTCATATAAATTTTCCATTAAAAAAAACAAAAACACATATTACAAATGTTTTCCAGCAGAAGAAATATAAGTCAAACAAGCACTACAAGCCAACTTCACTATTATTTTTTTGAGGAGGATTCCAATATCTCATACTTTATCATGTTTCATATTTATATTTTCATTTTCAAAATTCAAATTGTCGATATGAACCACTCAACATGATATTCATACTAAAATATGTTTGAGATGAAATTTTATAATTTTTAAAATTTGTTTACTATTTTTTAAGATAGGTACAAAATTATTATTTTTGAACGGTACATAAACATTGATTTTGTACCTTTCTTAAAAAATAGAAAAAAAATTTCAAAAATTATAACATTTCATCCACAAGCATATTTTAGTATGGATATCATGTTGAGTTATTCAAACCAATAGTTTGAACTCTCAAAATGAAGATATAAAATATGAGGTATGAAAAGCACGAGGTATATATTGAAACCCTCTATTTTTTTTGGCAGTTTTTTCTATTTTCTTGGCAGTTTTTTCTTTAAATTATATAGCAAGAAATATCCAACGAAATTGCTTTCATAATTTATATGATAATTTTAATTTTTCAAAAGTAAATTGTTCAGGGGCTACATTAGTGGGTATTATTAGACCGGACTTGTCCATGTATAGTAAAGTCAGATATATTGAACAATATATCATATAATATAAATAACGACGTCTTGAAAAGTTGAACAACAAAAACAATAAAGATGCTTGCAAATTATTCGACAATAATAGTAATTATTTGAATGACATCCCACAAGTTATGTCAAATTTTTTGACAAAGAGGTCTAGATTATTCATGAAAATTTCCATATATGTCTAATTGCTAAAATAAATTTTGTTTGTTATTAGAATTATGGTATGATTATTTCAACATATTATTCAAATTGACATTTTTTTTAAATGATTACTTTTATTATAGAAAGAAAATCCACTAATTTTGCCGATATAAACCGTTCAATTTCCATGATATTCTCACAATAAAAAAAACTTTGTAAAAAAAAAATCAAAGAGGTAAAATTTGGTTTTTCTTAAATTTTTGACATGTAAAAATCAAATATGTAAGAATTTGCTATTATTTTTATTGGAAAGATTACTTCTCTCTTCTGAATCACCTTAACAATAGCAAGGTTCCTCTCCATGTTTTACATAATTTGAATCCATGTACGTCGTTTCTGCGTACGCTCTTTGTGGTTGTTTAGCCATGTGAATTTTCATATTGACGACTATATTCTCATATCTGAGGATAAAATATCGGTTGGTTGTAAACTCGGTAATGAGAAATGAAACATCATTGAACCTGAACACGGGTGTGTACCGCTGTTACTATTTTCGTGGGATGTTTTTCAAAGTTGATGGTCATACCAAGGTTACAAAAATTATGGATATTAGTAGCTGTAGAGAGTTCCATGTCATACAACCACTCAAATATGAAAAGTTGTCCAACATGCATTTTGAAGGTCCTGACTTTATTGAGTCTTGTGGAGAGATTTTGAGTGTTTGTTATAATTAGGGCTGCACCAAAAATTTGAAGTTCATAATTCAATTCGAGTTTGATTCGAAAAAATTCGTAAAAAATTCGATTCGAAATTGAGTTCGTTCAAAATTAATTCAAACCAAACTTAGTTTGAAATTAATCCAAACCAAACTCAAACTGGACCTAGTTCGTTCGAAATAGGTTCGCAAACCAAACTTAGCTCGAAATTAACTCAAACGTGAACCGTTGATTTCCGCTGATAACTTATGTTCGCTGTTGAAAATATAAGGCTGCCCAGTCTATAATTGCTCTTAGTTCTAACTTCAATTATACTTTGAATACTTTGGATATTTGAAAATTTTGGTGATGTTGCTCCTATTGGCTATTTGGAATACTTTAGATACTGTGACTGTACTGAACTTTGATTGATTGTACTAAACTTTGGTGTTTGATATAAATTTTGGTATTTGTAATGAACTTTGATATAAACTTTGGTGTACTGTGTAATTAGATTTCAGAATGCCTGAGTTTTTATTGAAGTGCTATAATTTCGAACTATGATCCAGTCATAAGTCGTAACTCGTAAGTCGTAACAAAGTTTGTAAAAAGTTCAAAATTGAGTTCGTAAAAAATTCGATTCGAAATTGAGTTCGTTTGAAATTGAGTTCGTTTGAAATTGGGTTCGTTTGAAATTAATTCAAACCAAACTCAAACTAAGGATAAGTTCGATTCGGTTCGGTTCGTTTGCAGCCCTAGTTATAATCAATAATCCTTCAATAAGATGAATTATAAATTTTATATTCACCATCTTGAATTTGGCAATGGAAAAGGGAATCTTTGTTAGACCAAGCTTAGGAACATTGAAGACCGAATATTGTTCTTTGATTTAGTTTATGGTATTGGTCGCGGTTTCTATCTCAAAGTGATTTTGTTCTGATATTTTGTTCAGTGAGCAGTCCAATAATTCTGACCTCTGTCAATTAATCACTAAAACTGTACCAATTTGTAATATTTTTGTACAGATAACTTATGTTATCTGGAAACTAGACTTTCGTACCTTTATTTTGATATAAGGAACACAAAAATCCATGTAGTCATTTTCTCCAAATTGAATTTTGAATCTGGTCAAAATTATAAGACTGCTCACTGGAATTTCAGCTTTTCTGAATTCTGACATCTGTCAATTAATCGCTAAAACTGTACCAATCTGTAATATTTTTGTATAGAGAAATTATATTATCTGAAAACTAGACTTTCATACCTTTATTTTGATATAAAGAACACAAAAATCCATGTAGCCATTTTCTCTAAATTGAATTTTGAATCTGGTCAAAATTATAGGACTGCTCACTGGAATTTCAGCTTTTCTGAATTCTGACCTCTGTCAATTAATCGCTAAAACTGTACCAATCTGTAATATTTTTGTATAAAAAAATTATATTATCTGGAAACTAGACTTTCATACCTTTATTTTGATATAAATAACAGAAAAATCCATGCAGCCATTTTCTCTAAAATAAATTTTGAATCTGATCAAATTATTGGATTTCTGACTGAACACAGCAGAAAAAAAAAATTAATTTTTTTTTTTTTTTTTTTTAGGGCCGGAGTCTGGGATGGCGTCCCGTTTTTTTTTTTTTTTACGTTTTTCCACGGACCGTAGTCTGGGATGGCGTCCCTGTGCCGCATGGCGGCCTTCTTATTTTTCAAAATCTGTTCAACAGTTTCTTATTTTTAAAATTTTATTTATTTATTTTCTTATATATAAAAATCTCGGAATTTTGTTGGATTCAAAGAAAACTGCATCTACTATTATTCACAAATAGTGTAGGTCGGACATTTGATTCAGGCTACTTTTATAAGATCTTTATGTATTCTCTCAAAAAAAAAAAAATCTTTATGTATGATATGCATAGAGAATGATGAAACGATATTAATTGAGGAATCAAAGTAGGTCCGATGCCCATCGGATCTACCTTGGTTCGATGGGTGTGATCTGCATCAAGATTCGTGTGATCTGTATCAAAATCCGTACAAGTATGTATTTATTTCCGTGCACATAGATCTTAATGCTAATTGTACGGTCATAAAGGTAATTGAACATAAATGTAGGTCCGATACCATCGGACCTACTCCTATCTCATTAATTGATAGCCCTTTCGATTGGGTAGGCCCCATTAATTACTTGCTTTATGCCTGCAATAACCCATGTCTGACATCAATGCATTTAAGACAAGGGAATTCCGTCCAGTTGTCCGCTTCTTTTGACATTACTTTCCTTTTCTTTTATGTTACGTAATGATGTTGTTTTTTAGCTTTCGAGTGTAAGATTAGAGTGGAAAAAAGTGTCGTGACGTGTCGTGTTGTGATTTTGGCTCGTGTTATGCTGTATCGTGATTAAGTTAATTTTTCACTTGTTGTGCCGTGTTGTGATCAAATGTCAAGGGGTAGTTACGGCACGCAAATAGTTACGTCACGTGAGTCATGCCGTGTCCAAATATAACTCGCGTGATCATTTGATCATAATTTAGGTTAGTTTATTCAAAATTTACTATTTGATCAAGATCTAATAATCCTAATTACACATGACTCATGTGACACATGCCGTACCGTGTCTAGACCTTTCGCGTGACATGCCATGGCGTGCTAAATTTTTTAAAGATGGTCACGACATGCGACACGCGAATCACGACATATAACCGACAAGCGTGCCGTGCTATTCCGTGCTGTAACCGTGCAATTCGGTGATGGAGCCACCTCTGCCATGCCATTTTTCCCACTCTATGTAAGATGTACTCCCATTGTCTGTATTAGTCCTCTTATTGAACTCAAGGGTTGCTTATTGTAAGGCAATGATGGGTCAACAATGATCTTTGTGGAAGTTTTAATTAATATTTATGAAATTTTAGTGTGTTTTTGTTGCAGCTTGGAACTTTTAGGGTCGAACATTACAAATAAGTAATTTTATAGAGAAGAATTCTCAATTTCAGGTTTCTTATGTTGTATTTGATAGAGAAGTAATGCTCTTTGTTTTTCGATTATAGTTTGATCTGTCATTGTGACCTTTTGATCTCAGATGATTTGGGAATATTACTTGCTATATATGTTGGGTAGTAGATGATGAAATTTGGCATATCTGTATACTAACTTTAGTGGGTTTAGAGTTATCTCATTGCTTCGGCCGTCATTGATGGAAATATAGAGCATTTGAGGCTTCTATGGCCTTGTGTATGTGCTACTTGAACTTAGCATAATTTCTGATGCATTTATGAGAATAGTCTTTTGGCCAATGACAACTGAGTTGGTTGGAACAATTATTTCTCCCTAAAGATGATACAAAAGATTCAAATTATGGTAAGGACTAAAATGATAACTTTGCAAGTTCAAAAGATGGGGCCATAAAATGTTTTCAGGCTTTGTGTAACCGAGTGTGCATCTCCCACTGTGGGGGGTGTATTATGTATCTCCAACAGATTCAGAGTTCCTAGTGTTAACATCTGTTGATGGTTTAGATAAACTCTGGGGAGGAGGGGTTTTGTTATTGGGGCTCATCTTCATGTTGGCCTTATTGAAGTATCTTTTTTACAGAATCTCAGATTCTCTTTGGAATTTTCCACCCAAGAAAGATCAGCTGCCAGCTTGAAAGCTGAAACAGCATTCACACCGTCAAAACTCAGAATCCATGTTTGTTGATGACTCTGAGTTTCAATTCAAGAGTTGATTTTTTTCAAGTTGCCCAATTCATTACTTGGTGTTTCAAGGTTCATAGATTAACTTGATATGCTAACTGAACAAATAGAGGCAAGGTTTTGAATATTTTCTTTTTCTTTTTCTCTTTCCTTGTAAGAAAAGAAGACTACGTCTAAGAGCAATATTACTATTGGTAGGATACTGTCATATTTTGGTATTGCAAGGCAAAGATGCCTTGTAGTGTACTATTTGGCTTTGTTTCTCTTATTATTTAAATTTCACTAAACTTGAATGACAACATGGCCAGTGGAGCTGGCCGGGTCAGTGGAGCTGGCCGGGTCAGTGCTGATACAAGAAAGAAAAACCCTACTGACTTGTGTAAAAGAAGCAACACAGCACGGGTGATGTATTAAAGAGGACAGGGGTGGCCGAGGAAGAGTTATCAAATAAAATAGTGGAGAGAACACTCTCTAGGAAGAACAAACAGATAGTATGAAGAATCAGACAGAATTAGAAAAGTTATGATATGGTCTGGAGACCTCGCTAACCAACAGATCAATAATTACAATTTACAGTATGAAGAATCTGTATGGATTATGAGGTTGTTGGTGGCCTGTACCAGTTCGGTACCCAAAATTTTGTACTGGTATTGTATACTGGTACTGCGTACCAGTACTGCAATTTTTCCAGATCTTTGTTAGGTTTGAAGTTGACACGTAGTGCATCGTTTATTGTTACAATTTATCAGATATAATCTAGTGCTTTGTATAACTGGTAATTATTAATTAAATGAATACAAACAAGCATCCTAGTTCCAAGATAATGCCAGTCTGAGCTGCTCCCGAAATTTTTATTTATACCAATTCAAAAAAAAAAAAAACCAAAATACCCCAAATTACAGAGAATTTGAAAAATACAAGGACCTCCAAATCAATTTGCAGGCTCATTTTAATATTACAATGCATTTTTGTAAATCCCCACAAAACATGATTTTTTGGTTTTTTTTTTTTTTGAATATGGTATAAATAAAAAATTTGGGAGCTGCTCATTTTCCCGAGTCCGCATCTTCTGCATTAACTCAAAAGAGCATATTTTGAGTTTAATGCATCTCAACTATCTGATCAGGATCCAAACTAATTTGGTCTACGCTTATAACACACAGGGCCCTTTAATATTAGTGCAGATCTCAATTGGACGGTCCAGATTTATTAACGCACATTATGTTAATGCAAAGAATACGAATTCCATTTTCCATTGCAGATGCATGCATGAGTGCAAGTTTGCAATTAATGCGCTTTCCAACCCCCAAAGCTTAATAAAAAAAAAAATTGGTGCCTAAGCTGGGTTTTTCAAAAATTGAGTGCTTAATCATTTTCCATTGTATTACTTGATTGATGTTTTTCAAAAGTTTCCAAATACAAATTTCATATGGCCAAGAAAGAAGAATCTAACTACAACCTATGACTAACAACTTAGGGAGCATAACAAAACAACTAACATGCGTAATAGGCAGTCTACGACAAAGACACGTTCACCAAGGACGACCGCATGGGTGATGCCAATTTCAACATGTGGGACCTGCTCGCAGAAGTGGTGTCGATGGAACCTGACCAACTCTTGGCCCTGACCGGCGAGTCAATCCGGGTCGTCAAACCAACCAGGACTAACTGCCTCGCTGAGGAAAGTCACGTCAAGTTCACTAACGGTAGAGTTTGTCAAGACCTCGTCTTGCGGCTGCGCAATGTAGAGAGGGGTGAGATTGAGCTACAGCTGCAGTGGGTCAACATTCGTGGGCCCATGATTTAACTAACATTGTGTGTTAGGTATACTAACTGTTGTTGTAGAGTATTAAATTTTCGCAAGGCTTCGATTTTTTTAAAAGAGGACAGATGTCACGTTTCATTGATCAAATAAGATAATTACAAACCAGTTAATCTAGCATATAGCTAGTCTGAGCCATGCATATTAGAAGTAAAGTAAACATAGAGAGATAGCAAACAAAGCACATAAGAGCTATCTAAATTTCAAAAGTATGATAAGTTTGATCTAACTAAGCCACATAGCAATGGGCTAGGAATAACTACTATCAACACAAAACTGAACTGTAGTTTGATATTCATGCAAGAGGAGTAGTCTCATCAGGGGCCTGGTACACCACCATCTCCATAGGCATATAGTTGGCTAAGGGTATTGCATCCTCCACCTCTGGAAGCCACTCCTCAGCTACCATTCGCAAGGCTTCGATGACTTCACACTGTGCTCGTGACGCAGAGTTTAATGTTGTGTTGTGTATTTCTGTGTTTGTGTAATAGTGTTATTGTGAAGTATATGAAGCATAAACATATTAGATCTGTGATAGAAAATAATTGTGACTATATCGCAAATGATGCGCATGCATAATAAATTCCTAGATAAACCTTTTAATTTGTCTTTGATGATCATTGATCATACTATTCTGTTTTTCTCCTCGAAGGATGAAAAACAACATAAATTAAAGTTGTCATATTGACAACCATTTTGGGGGAATCATGTATACCCCTCAGAAACTATGAAATTATATATTTCCCCCTCTAACATTCATAATATCATATTAGTCCTTCCAAATTTCAAAAACTCACAAATTTACCCATTTTATTGTCTTTTCTATTAAAATTCATTTTAAAGTCATAAAGTACCTATTTTGCACTTTATTAAGTAAAATAAAAAATATGTAAGCATGTTTTAGAAAAATGGTAGTCTTCTAATTGGTCGGTTTTCAAGGAAAAATGAGTCATTTCTTTACTTATGCTTACACAAGCATATACCTAAATGTCACTATGTGATAGAAAAAAATTGTGACTATATCCTATAAGATGAGCATATTGAAATCCTAGATAAACCTTTTAAATTGTTTCTTCGATGATCATACTATTCTGTTTTGTTCCTCAAAGGATGAAAATCCAACATAAATTAAAGTTGTGGTATTGAGAACCATTTTTATCTGTTCCTCTATTATTAGGTTTATTTGAAACATCTTTTCTTACAAGCTTGATCAAGTATGAAAAACTAAAAATCCCAAATATATAAATAAAGTCACAAAGGAACTTTAGAAGTAATTATGTTGTACTTTTATTATACAAGTTGCTAATTTGTCCATTAATATAGGAAATTTTGGACAAAGACACTTTCACAACGGACGACTCAATGGGAGAAACTGAGTTCACCATACACGACTTAGCTGAGGTCGCAAGAATGGACCTGAAGAGTATACCCGATAAACTTTTTTTTTTAAATGCTGACAGTGGCTGTCAGTTACAAATGCAGAAAGTAAAAACCAGAAAAATAAAAACTACAATTACAACCACAAACAAAAAGAGAAACATCGATCAAAACAGCTTCTAGCAGTATTGCATCCACAACTTTGCATCTTGTAACACACATTCCTCAATCATCTTCAAAGGGAATTCTTTTCGTTCAAAGATCTTTCTGTTCCTCTGCTTCCAAATCGTCCAGCAAGTCGATATGAAGTAAACCGACCACTGCTTTGTCCCCATCCCCATCCTTGCTGCATTACTCATCGATTTTTTCCATGTATCATTTACCCTATCCTCTCTTGTCATGAGACAAACTCCTAGAATGGATTCCATCCTATCCCACAATCGGATTGCCTTCGGACATGTAAAGAACAGGTGCAATGTGGACTCCACCTCACCTAACGTGCAGGAATCACAATTTGGGGAACAATTGAAACCTCTTCTTACCATCATCTTGTGGGTGAGCAATCTACACTTCAGTAACAAAAAAATGAAGATGCGAACTGTTGGAGGAACCTTGTATCTCCAGGTTTTAACATATGGCCAAGCTATCTTTCCACCTCCCACCAATGCTGAATACACTGACTTGGCCGAGTAGTGCCCACTATTTTCCCACCTCCATATAATCTGATTTGCTGTGTTCATTCCTTGACATGACCAATCAAAGATAGTGTATATGCCAGCCAGAGTGGTCCAGAAAAAGGATCCCACCTTTGCCCACCGTGCCGCCCCTGCTAGATTACCCAGTTTCTGTTTTAAAGAAACAATTTTCTCCGTCCAAAGACAATTATGATTGGTATACAACCTCCACCACCATCTTAAGAGTAAGGAAATATTTCTGAACCTCAAATTGCATACTCCCATACCTCCCCATTCTTTAGGCAAACAAACCGTATCCCAATTAATTAACGATATACCTGTTTTATTGTCCTCATTTTTTCCCCACAGAAAACCCCTTCTAATTTTATCCATTCTTTTAATGACCCATTTAGGTAATTGAAAACAAGCCATATAATAGATAGGAATAGAAGAAAGAACCGAGTTCACAAGTTGCATCCTACCACCTCTGGAAATGAGTTTACATTTCCATCCTTCTAACTTACTTTCAAACCGTTGTATTAATGGCATAAAAAGGTCCTTTGTCGGTCGCCTCACTGTTAGTGGCATTCCCAAATATGTCGTCGGGAAATCTGAACGGCGACATCCTAGGATCAAGTTTGCTCTGTTGCATTCCACCTCTTGCATATTAATAGGGATCCACAAACTCTTATCATAGTTTATATGCAAACCAGAAATTGCCGTGAACATCCTTAGGATGATTTTGAGTGAGATCAATGTTTCTTCATCCGCATTGGCAATAATCGCCGTATCAACGGCATATTGTAATGCCATCACCGCTTCTCTCAACCTAGAAGATAGATTTTTAGATAAATTTTGATTTAATTTACCTATCATTCTCTATAGAACATCCACCGCCACATTAAAAAGCATTGGAGAGAGCGGATCGCCTTGCCTCAATCCCCTTTTATAACTAAAATATTGTGAGACATCATCATTTACCACCACTCTTGATGTGGCCGATTCCAGTAGGGTTCGGATCCACCTCAACCACTTTGGCAGGAAACCCCTAGCCCTCATCACATTAAATAAGAACTCCCAACTTGCCGAATCAAAAGCTTTTGCAAAATCGATTTTAATAAAAATCGCTTTCCTCTTTGACTTGAACAGATGGTGAATGATCTCACGGGTGATGTTGAAATTTTTGGAAATTTGCCTACCCTTGATAAAAGCCGTTTGATTGGGTGAAATCAGATTTGAGAGCTTATGACCAAGTCTGTTTGCTAGGAGTTTAGATATTATTTTTGGAACCAAATTGATTACACTAATTGGCCTAAAATCACCGACTCCCTCAGGCACATCTTTTTTCGGTATCATCACCAAATTTGCTTTGTTTATTCCCTTCAACTCTAAATTGTTAGAACTGGATCATAGAAAGGACCAATTCTTTCATCTCTGGCAAGAAATTTTGCACAAACTCATTCGGGATTCCATTCGGACCCGAGGCCTTATTTCTTGCTAACTGTTTAATAGCATAGAAAATCTCAGTTTCTGTAAAAACATCCTCTAAATTATGAAGGTCCCCATCTACTGAATAGAGCGCTTCTGGTTGGAAACCTAAAGTATTAGTTTCTGTTCCAAGCAAACTAATCATGTGCAACCTAAAGGCATTAAAAATCTGTCTTGAATCAGAGAGTTCGGCCCCTTCAAAATTCAATTTTAAAACCCTGTTTTTATGCTTCCTAGATGAGGCAAATGCATGAAAAAATCAGGTATTTTTGTCACCTTTTTTCAACCAGTTACAACAAGACCTTTGTTTCCATCTTTCTTCCGATATGGAAGCCAATTTGAATGCCCTTTCACATATTAATATTCTGAACCGAAATTCATACTCCTCTAAATTCCTCTTTTCTTCTATTTGGTCAAAAAACAATATAGTGGCTTTACAAAAATCCAATTGCTTTTCCAAATCAGAGAAATTTTTGCAATGCCACTCACGCAAGTTAGTATGAGCTTGAATTACCTTTGCTTGAAAAACTGAGACCAACTCATCTCTGTTGGAAAGCGAGGTTGACCAAATGTGCTTGATAATATCTCTGCTTGCATGATTTTTGAGCCAAAAGAGCTCCAACCTGTAGGGTCTCTCTTATATGATTTCGGTTTTGAGCAGAACAACAATAAAGGTGAATGATCTAACACCGTCATTTCAAGGACTTCTAACAAACAACAGGGAAATAAGTGGTAATGTCTGTTGAAACAAATACCCTATCCAGCCTTGATAAAGAGGGTTGCGGCCTCTTATTCGAATATGTGAAAACCCTGTTTTTCAATTCGACATCCACCATCTCAATGTCTCTAATAAGATCATTAAAAGAACACATGAGCGAGAGACCACGCATGTCTCCCGACCTATCGATTAACCATCGCACCATGTTAAAATCACCACCTAAAATCCATGGACATTGCACCATTTGAGAAATGTCTTTAATCTCCTTTAAAAAGGCGGGTTTTTGCAAGTCACTGATTGGTCCATAGACATTCGTAAACAACATCTTACCTCCCGACTGGACCTGCCTAAGCAGGGCCGAGCATGTGTGAGAGGTAGACCATGAAGAGAGAAGTTCATAGTTCCGTTTCCAAGAAATCAAACAACCTCCGGAACTATTTCTAGCTCCAATTGCAACACCATTTCTTTCAAAAAACGTAGGCAACACCCTCGAGTAAATATTAACATCTAATTCATTCCATTTTGTTTCTTGTAACATGCAAACATCACATCGGGATTTTCTTATTACATCACGCACAACATTGCATTTATCTAAATCCCCCAGCCCTCTACAATTCCAAGACAAAACCTTGAATTTTTTTATTTGGGTATTCATTAAAACTGAAAAATAGACCTCAAAAAAATTACAACAGCAGTATAACTAGTTGTCTAGTTCTCATCTGTCAGTTGCTCTTCCGGTAATTGCATCTCAGCCTCAATTTCTGATTCAAAGCGAGCCAAAGCTTCCTCATCTGACGGATCCAGTTCGAAAAGAGACAGAGCTTCCTCCATATCAGAGTCAAAATATGTATCCCTGTTTGTGTCCTTATCGGCCTTCTCTTTGTTTTTCTATATTGCAAGCCGATTAGCATTATCTTCATTTACAATATTCTGCACCTCGTCAGTTTTGAACCCACAGCCTTTAGCTAAATTGTCTATGTGATTAAAATCGAGCCGCACTTCAAAATATCCGTCTGGATTGAGCTGAACTTGTGCCCTTTTCGGAGGCCTATTATTCAGAGGCAAGGGAACCCTTTTCATCTGGCCTGCTTGTTTTAATGGCTTGAGTGTTGAGCCTGCCGTTCATCTCTTGAATTTCTGCTTGGGCTTTGGTATCCTGCTAGGCCCAGCCTCATTACCCACGGTTTTCCTTTTCTGTTGCGCCTTGAATTTGAATTCTTTCAATGTAACATTTGTGCTGGAATTATTTCAATGTAACATTTGTGCTAGAATTATTTGAATTTCTGCTTGGGCTTTGGTATCCTGCTAGGCCCAGCCTCATTACCCACGGTTTTTCTTTTCTGCTGCGCACGACTCATTCTCTTAATTGCCTCATTTTCCTTCAAAAGAATATCTTTACTGCCTTGCTTTGTCACATTTATTGCTGCAGTTAAAGGGCCTTCCTTTTGTGCACCTTCACTGTTTTCGTGTGGACTCTTAATTGCCAATTGCTCTCCTAAAACAGAGGATGTGTTTCCTGAATTAGAGCGCATCATCCTAGGAGATCGCATCTCTGTCCCCACTATCGATTTATGTTGCTGAAAACTGTGTGGTATCTTCTGTTGCTTGCCCGAATTTATCTTAACTGGGCTTAACACCTCATCCAGCGCCTCATTAAAACCTGGGGTACACCTGACCCGAGATTCTTGGGGGATATTATGCATTGAGGTGGGTCTTTCTTGATGAAACAAATTCCTCTTTGTGCTACTGGAACCCTGTAGCCGGTGTGTTGCAGGTCCCTTCAATGCACGATTCTGACCCGTTTCTTTACCAATCGGATCTTTCCTCTTATTACCCTGTAGCTGAGCGTGCACCTCCTTGCCATGGCTGTTCGCCGGCTCTGTAGCAAACTAGCGTAGTTCAGGTGGTAGCTCACTAGGAATCTTCCTTTGCAAATCTCCATTAGAGCTGATTTGCTCATAGGAATGATTTCTTCACCATCATAATCCTGCGACTTACTGGTTTGTGTCGGTACAGAGGGAGCCGAGAACTTCACTAGATGTGTTGGGAAATCCTTTGCTTTGTAAAGGACTGACCTTTTCCAAGTGACTGGTCGAACACGAACAAGAAATTGCATGCCCCCCACATGCATAGCAATTGTGTGAGGAATTTTTGCCAAGTCGTCTGTGCCTACTGCCACCATCCAGGACTCGAGACTACCAGATTCTTCTGGTTCCAATGTGCCCAAAAAAACACCAAACTGACTTACAGCTTTCACAATTTGTTGTTCTCTCCACAAAAGAGCCGGCACACCAATTAGTTCTAGCAAGATTTTGAACCTTGGTATCACTGTAGTTGCCTCATCTAATGGTGTCCACTGTTGGAATGAGAGACCCTCCTCCCATGCTGCTTGATACGGCGTAGCCTTGATGAAAGCTTCTACAGAGACTGTTGGTGGCAGTCTAATTAAGTACTTAGGCCCGTGTAAAGCACTCACTTGGATGTCTTCTTTTGTCAGTAACCCCGTCATGACAACATAATTGGCTATGTTTTCAACCGAGAGTTCCCATTGGAATCCTAGGTTATGGACCACCACTACCTTTGAGAGAGCTTCCAACTCCATGAAGTATTCCTCATCCCGCTCAATGAAATAGTCAACCTTCTGAGGCCTACCTTCTGGCATCAAAGGCGGGGGATATGGCCTCGGGTCTGCCAGTTGTTCATCAAACCCTGGTTCCATATTGCCAAATGATTTGGATTCATCTACTGCTGCTGAAACCGGTATATTGCAGTTTGTGCCAATATGGCCATTAGCCCAGCATTTCCCACATTTTCTTTAGAAACGACAACTAGCCACGGAGTGCCCTGTTCGGTAACACTTGAAACAGCGGCCACGCCATTCGGGATAACGAGGCGAAGGTGAAAATCTCAGGTTTGTCGGGCTGTGTGGTGAGACGTAGTAGTAGGTTGCCGTTTGGGTTGTGGGAGAGCGTGGTGAGGGAGGTTTATTCTGCACCATCTGTGCATAGGAAGGCCCCCTCGAGTAGGGTGTGTATGGTTTCACCATCTTGTTTGAAGGTGAAAACGGTACCTCTTTTTAACCTACTGCCAGCCTCCATCGGTAGTAGCCTTCTTTGCAGCAGTGGAGAACATATTTCTGGGAAACGCCTGGGAGGGGAGGGCTTGGGGGGGATCGCCGGAGTGGGTAGGGCTTGGGGAGGGACCGCCGGAGAGGGAAGGGTTTGGTTGGTCGCCTTGGCTGGAATCGCCCTTGCAGTCGCCTTACTGGGCGCTCATGTTTTTTTCCATAACTTTATTAATTCTTACTGACTGTGTGTTGTAATTGTGTAATGAGTATACCCGATAATACTATTATAAAAACACTTCATCCGACCAAGCAAAACTTACTTGTATAGTGCAAGTGAAATCACCGTGAAGAAAGGAAAGGCTTTTCAGGGTTTGATTTTGCGGCTAAAAAATGTCGGCTCCGGAGACATCCATCTGGAGTTACAATGGTTAATGTATCATCTTCATCTCATTAATTTGCACATTATGTGATGTATGGTGTGCATATTATGGTGTCTTTGGTTATTATGTATAACTTAATTG
Organism: Carex kokanica; assembly: GCA_025461125.1. NCBI lineage: Eukaryota > Viridiplantae > Streptophyta > Magnoliopsida > Poales > Cyperaceae > Carex > Carex kokanica. Next base: position 1,710,680 of record JAJGRX010001338.1, on the reverse strand, counting down.
TGTAATAAGCAGTATTGGCAATAGCCAGGAATCTCTACAACCTTCTTATTTTTGGGTGCATTTTTCTGAGTGCTTGTACCAGTATACCAGTGAGATTATCAGTGCGTCTCATTTTGGAGATTAAATAAAAATGCTTGTTTTGTTCATCCGGATAACAAAAAAGGAGGAATGTGTTGCATTTCTTTCGTGGTGTTGTAATATTTTTTGTCATGGAAAATATCATATCATGCGAAATGAAAAGATTACTGATGATTCCGAGAAATAGAAATTATAGTTGTAGTGATTCCTAATAAAACTTCAAAGGTAATAGTTTGCTTTCTTAGTTCATTCGAGGAGTATTGGCCGAAATCAAAGTAGCATGTATCCTTCTTGCTTTGCTAGTTATACTGTCACATCTCAGATTTTGACCTTCCGGAACATGATTATAACAACATCTTCGCATCTTTTTTTTGACACACATCAATCTATGCCACTAAAAAGGAACGAAATCGAGGAGCTATAAAACTCATTTGTTATTTAACGACATGTTTCCCTATAACAAATTTTATACAATCCCATAATTTACAATACATCAAATTTAATTTCACAAATATACACACACACACACACACACAATTACTTTGCATAATTTCACGAGACGCTGGTATGTCGATCTTTCAGATAATCAGATTAAGACAAACATTGTACGTAAATTCCAGTTCAGCGATCTCGTGTATCAATCACAAAGCAAAACTTTAAGATCCTCAATTTGAAACCGCTAAATATGTCATTGTAAATTACACAGTAAAACAAAGAATCTCTTTCATGCACAAATTAATTTTCTTGATATAATTTGATTTTCCATTATTTCTCATGTACAATTCAATTCTCATAGTATAAATAAGGCATTAATATTTAAACAAAATAACAGTATATTCAAGTTATAGAAAAGTTCGATTAACTGAAACATATATATGATAATGGCCGGGTGATGCCAACAATTCGAATCGGAATGCATGCCAACGTCAAATGAAAATCCAACTTGAGAAATTCATCAATTATTATTTGCTCTTTATTTTCACCAGTTTTGGAAGCAACAAGAACTCTGATCCAAACTGGGTTGAAGACTGAAGAGGATACACATAAAAAGGTGTCAATTATATCTTAGTTTTGGAAAGTTAGTGAAAGATCCAAATTATTTCTGAGTTGTACGGCAAATAAATGTTAGGCTCTTGCACTTTATGAATCATGTACATAAGAGTGCTCTAAGGGCATGATCCATTACTAATGGATCTATAAGAGTACTGTAAGACATGACATTAGACTAAAAAATGTGTTATCTAACAACATCAACATGATGCAATTTGGAAATCATGACACGGAATGCTATAACAATTAATAAAAAAAATATTATTCATGTATTGTTTGTGCTTTTTTTATTCATTGCAAATCTAATTAAGCTCGAAATAGATACAAAGAAGCCAGTAGCAATTCTTTCTCTCATTTGCATCAGCTATTTATTGCAAAAGGTTAGCTTGCTTTATGGAATATAAATTTACAATTTTTTTGATAATGTATATTGAGAAAAGTACAATTTTACATATATACATCATTGTTTCAACTTTTTGCATGACAGTAATCTGTTATATGATCTACATAATGTTTCGACTCAACTGTTAAAGAAGTAATTAATTTTGAAACTAAATTAGCAAACGTGTAATTCTAAGCTTCTATATGCTAATTTAGTTGGTATTGTTTGTCTAGTTATCTACAATCATACACAAATTAAGTTTCACTAACTGTTCTGCATTTTCAAACATTTTTAGATGACAACTCAATAGAACATAACGCCGCTTGCGAAACTCAATGCAGAAATGCACCGGCCAACAATAATTATGGGGAGAGTAGTAAAGGTATGGACTGCTTGTACAACACCAATTACTCTTATGATTTTATATTGGTTGACAAAGAGGTAATCCAACCTATCAATAAGTTTCTGGTCACGTGTAATTTCAATTATTGGTTAACTTCATTTTCCTAAAAGACTGTTATTTACTGCACAATGGAACAATTATATCTTCTTACACAAGATCACTTGCAAACATGAATTTTAGTAGTTTGATATATGATTTAGACAGAATCAAGTACTAGTTTGCAAAATCTTTTTACATATAATTCTAATAAGAAAGTGAACAAGAAGAGCTTCACACTTTGTTTTACAAAAAGCTATTATCATTCAGATGGAAATTAAAACAATATTCCAACTTGGGGATACAAGTAGAAAGTAAATAATAGAATTGAAAGAAACAAGAAAGAAACAAAGAAAGAAGAAGAGAAAACATCATTTTTAATTAACTGGTTCAAGCAAGATTGAGGTTACTAGATTCTTGGTATCAGTGTTGGGCTTGCCATATCCATCGCCGTGTTGGTAAATACGTTGTGCAGTGCGTGAGATATTGAAAGCAACATTATTGATGTACTTCTCAAAAGCAGAATCACCGACAACTTCGCCATTAAGCGATATCCAGTATTTCCAAATCAGTTCCTTTATTTCTTGGCGAGCAACAGATTCTGTGACACCTTTATCACGCATATAACATTGAATGGTTTTGTCAACATCCCCCCGTTCTATCTCGTCCTAAATTTAGAATTGTGATGTGTAATGCAAGAAATTTGTTTTAAATGCGGTGTATATATAATACAAGAAATTGTTTTCTTCTTTTTCAGATGGTTCAGGATCCTAATATTGATACCATTTCAGGTTGTCTGAGTGATGTTGAAAGAAGATATAGGAACTAATCATCTGGTTGGGTGTGTGCCTCCAAATTAAATTTATTTGAGAAACAACATGAAATTCATTACTAGTACCTTGTTCTATCTATATTTAATTATTTTAATATATGCACTTACAGTGGATGTTGCTAAGTCATCATAAAGCCGCAGGTTCATGCTTGAATATCGAAAAATGTCAGGATAACCAGATGAGAACTGCTCCAGATCTTTGGCAGTAACATAATCGTTTATACAGTAGGCATAGGAAAGAATTATATGGCCTGAAATTGAGACCCATGCGTTCTCAAGATATTCCTCCAATGTTGGTGCATATCCATTGTGATACCACCTTGCTTCCACCATGAATGCTTTGCATAGATCTTTCCACTGCCAAATTGTTTTCAACAATAAATGTACTATAAAAACCAATAGATTTTCACCACTGATTCCATCATTAATGCGAGTGTATATATGTCTCAGTCATCAACCTTCATTTTCATTATATTTTTTAGGGAGACTTTCATGTATACCTCTCAAAAGTATTGAAATTACGTATTTCCTTCTCTAAAATTCATAATATCATATTTACTCTTCTAAATTTTAAAAACTCACAAATTTATTCAATTTATTGTCTTTTATATTAACTCATTTTTAAATTTATATGTCATTGTGTATGCATCACATGTAGAGAAATAAACTTTTTACTCATGAAAATTGACTAATTAAAAGGCTGAACATTTTATTTTTAGACGGAGTACATATTTTTTACACGGACTAACATATTTTGAAATTTGTGAGTTTTTTAAATTTAGAATGGTAAATATGATATTTTGAGATTTTTGAGAGGCATGCATAAAATTCCCCCTATTATTTTTAATGATTGGATGGTGACCAATTAAATTATAAAGAAGGAAAAAAAACTGTGATGTGGATTAATTAATTACCGCTCGCCTAAGATACGGAGTAATATTTAGCCCTTTTTCTTTCAAGACTTCACTGCTGCGATCTTCAACAGTATTAAATAGCGCTAAAATGCACATCCGAAAGTTTTCTGGAAGCCCCTCTGTAGCAGTGACATCCCATCTTCAAAAGAAAATGATAATTAAGAATTGAAATATATAGCATATATATCATATATATAATATATAGGTCGGATTTTTGTTGTATGTGACCCTGGTTGTTATTAGTCTCGGTTTTTTACCATATCTGATCCTGATTTGGCGATACTGATAATACATTATGTACTAGTGTATTCAGAATGAATCAAGAATTCAAGATATATACAAGTTACACTAGTAAAGCACTTACTGTTGGATGGCATTAGTAAAAACCTCTAGTTCATCCAATGACCCATAAACATCATAGATGTCATCAATTGTTGCAATCAGGCAGTTTGCCTGTGTCATTGCTATTCTATAACTTGAATGCTCTGGTTCAAAAGCGAAGCCTACACTCCAGATGTAGTTCTCAACGAGCCTGTCGCGAATAAATGGTAGCTTCTCATAAAGCCCCAAGTTAGTCCACCATCTGAAAAAAGAATATAAGTGAAAAGAAATTTGAAAACACAAGTACAAAGAAACATTTTTGACAGTAAAACATGTTAATACTTTACTTTTTCTGAAGATCCGTAGAATAAACAGTAATCACTACTATAGAACAACACATTACCAGCATCCATTTTCTAAATGGTTTGAGACGTTTTTGGTAACAAATAGCATAAATCCTTTGTATCAAGTTGGTAAATAAGTTGATCTAATTTCTAACGGTTATGCAGTGAAAAATCCTTAGTAGAAGAGTGCTCCTCTTCGAAAGGTTTGTAACTGTTAGAAGATAAACATACTTTCTTTATCAGCTCCATCACAAACGATAGGAAAACCGTTGCTAGAGCCCATTTTGAACTGTTAGAAGACTATATATAGTATATACTAGTGTGATTAAATTGAATTATGGAAATGTCATTTCCTTTTTTATTAAACTAATTGATATTTACCCTGACACCTGCTTTACTTCTTTCTTGTACAAGTTTTGAATTAAATTAAAATCCAAAACAGCCAGTTCCCACAGTGCAGGTCTGATCTGCTCGTCTGTCTTGTATTGCTCGATAAACCAGCGGGTGTGCAGCCTTTGCATCCTCCAATTCAGAGGGAGCTCCAGTGCGTGGGCAACTTGTTCTTTTAGCCTTGAATTATCATACTTAGAGCTCTCCAAAAAATTTGTTAAGTGTTTGGTTGTCAAGTGCCTAGTCATCTCCAACGCCTTTTCTCCTTCTTTTGCGAAAAAAGAAGCTTGGTACAAACTGATCATCTCTTTAATGTTGTATGAATATAGCTTTGCTTTGTAGTTTCCTTTGTCGTCCAAGTAACTTTTGAATACATCTGCTCAAAGTTGTGACATCAGCCTCATATTTTCAAATTAAAGTAAAAAAAGTAGTAGTAGTAATAATAATAATAATAATAATAATAATAATAATAAAGAGAACCATCATTTACTCTAGTGACTAAGGTAATACATTTAGCATAGTAGATTTAAGTTTGAAATCCTCTTGAGAATCTTTTGTGAATATTTCAAGTTAAAAGGCTTGACTTCCATCTTAATTTATCTTAATTCTTTTGGTTTTTTATATTTAGGAGGGGGCATCAAGGTCACCAAACTATTTAATATCAACAAAAAAATTTCATCCGCAGGATAGACCCAGTAAGGTCCACGAATAGACATGCCTACACCTGGATATATATTAAAAAAAGGGGGGAATTTCACGTATACCCCTCAAAAACTTCAAAATTACGTACTCCCCCCTCTAAACTTTGAACTTACATATTTCCCCCTCTAAACTTCAAATACTCACAAATTTACCCATTTTATTGTCTTTTATATTAAAACTCATTCTAAATTAATAAAATACTCATTTTTAACCTTTATTAAAAATACATAAAACCCATCAGACTCATTTGAATCTGAACGGTTCATCTACGTCCGAATTGCTTTTAGATCTATGCACACAAGATCGACACAAATCTTGATGCGAACACACATGCATATTGAAGTGACATGCACATATCTTAATACGATGAGTGAGGATCAGAATTGCTTTAAGATCTGTGTGTGCTAGATCAGCACGAATATTGAAGCAATGCGCATAGATCTTAATGCGATGCATGCATAGCGGACGGTAGAGGAATCCTTCAGATTCAAATTTGAGTCTGGTGGGCTTTTATATGCTTTTAATGAAGGGTAAAATGGGTATTTTAAAATTTTAGAATGAGTTTTAATATAAAAGACAATAAAATTGGTAAATTTGTGAGTTTTTGAGTTTTTGAAGTTTAGAGGGGAAAATACGTAATTTTAAAGTTTAGAGGGGGCAATATGTAATTTTAAAATTTTTGACAGGCATACGTGAAATTCCCCCAAAAAAAAAATAGTCCTTATATTTTTGGGCTATTACCTACCATGGTGAACAAGTTTGTCTATCTGAGCTAAAATCATTTTCTTCCCAACTTATTTTCTTTCCAATCTAATTATTCATTTTCTACCCAACAAAATTTCTTTCCAACCCAACTCATTTTCTTGCTTATCCCGGACCCAATTCCTAGGTCCGCCCCTGTCCATCTGGGTTTCAAGCCTCTAAACATCTCACACGAAGAACATTATTTTTTTGTTACTAGATCAAAGACTGGTTCCCAAATTAAGCTGATAATTAATTCATTTAAAGTTGAATTACTAATTGTGAAGTGAAATATACAATAGTTGACAACAAAATCTTATATTAAAAATATATAAAGTTATATACAAAAATTAATATACCTTCCTGTACACTAAATCCATGCATCCTCAACAGTCTGAAAAGAAGTGATACTTCATAAAGGTCATCAAGCGTTGCAAATAGAGAAATTTGATCCATTGATTTATATATGTTGGTAATCACGCAGTTTATCTCGTCCTTGAAATGATATGCCACTCCGAGCTGTTGCAAGGCGTCAACAAGCTCTAATTTATCCCTGAGCAACTCTTCCTTGTATATCATTTGCCTCACCTCTTTCTTGAGCTTGCATGCTCTTTCCAATATGTTTTCACCCTTAAAAAAAACAAAAACAAACAGAATTAATATGCGTGTTATTTATCTAGATAATTAATGCATTGTACATGTATTGAGCTTAAGGAGTTTCTTTAGATACAACTAATTAACTTCATGAACGGTTTCTTAATGATATGTTTATTTGCTTACATGTTCGTCTCCAGTATGTAATGACTGTATGAAGTCATTACTCCATATGGTCTGTTGATAGTGTCCCGACCGTCTCTCAAACCCTGGAGACTGTAAATTTGCGTTAATACGGAACCTACATGAATGCGCTCTTTTTTTTTCTGATAGTCCGCTGCCAGCTGGTTTAATACATGAACGCACTCTCATTTGTGTTTGGTGAACCTGGATGAAAGATGGAAGTGCAAAGCTTAGAGCCATATATTTAATTATGCAAGGAGCTGTAATTAAATTATAGGAGATGCTTGTGGCTGTCAGGCTGTGTGTGTGTATATATATAGATAAATATATAGTCCGATTACCGAACAACTCTCCTGCCCTGCTGCGCATGGTCCACCAGGTTGATATTATATTTAGAACAAAAAAATGTGATTGGATATTTGGATTACGGTTTGTCCCTTTTTTAATGACTTTTCTCGCCCCCAATAAACTCGTGGGAATAGTAAACTTCACATCATCACAATGAAGCAAGAAAAGGAAGTGTACCAGCAATCTTGTTATCTAGCTAACAACTCCTACCTAGCTACATACACGGGAACCATCACTAGGACAAAAAACCTGTCTTCAGTGACCCTTAATGACGGACGATTTTAACATGTAACAGTCAGTTTTTAATATTAATTAAATTGATTTGAGAATATATTGTCAATCAAGATAATAATATGTGCTTTAGAGATTCTAAAATACAATCCATAGAAGGAAAAATCGGAATCGGAATTGGGATCGGCCCCGTCCGATCCCAATCCGGATCGGAAAAATCGGTCGGGATCGGCCGAATCGGATCGGAAAATCGGACTTTTTTGCCAGAAGCTTGTTTTATACTAAAAAAATAGGAAAAAATTGATAAAAAAATTTAGAAAAATTATTACAATCAAATAATCCACTAATACAATATAATACAAACATTACAACTAAAAACACACTCTTTCACTCCCAGAAACTATTTCTAGTCCGATTTTATTTGTATTATATTAAGAGAATATACAATCCGTGACTTTTATTTGTATTATATCAAGATAATATATTATTTCTAGTCAATCCCTGACTTTTATTTGATATAAGTGATATAATTGATATATATATAAATGAGATGTAATATAAATCAAAAAATCTTAAATGGTGTGGTGGTAACTTGCTTAGCCTTTAAGCTAGAGGGCGAGAGATCGAATCCCCACGGCTTCAAAAAATTTTCTGCTACTTTATATTTGCGTTTCGGCCGATATTTGACTGGAATTGTCCGGAACGGACCGAAATCTAACCGAAATCTGGCTGAAACGGCTGAAATTGGCCGAAATCTGCACTATCCACGTAAATCGGCCTGGAATCGGATCAGCACCATCCGATTCCGCTCCGGAACGGCCGATTTTGCCTTCTATGATACAATCTAATAGATTTCTAATTATCTCAATTTGTGTCGTAATTCACTACTGGACAGGTGAAGTGAAAGAAAAGCTCAAATCTCACGTGCCAGTGTCCCTTTTTTTTTGTGCCGGAATAGTGTCGTTTTAATTGTTGTGATGTATTATTTTTCTCGGTGGGTTGTCATGACATGCAACTAGATACTGCAGTGAAGGTGTGCCGTATCATGGTGTGACTTTTCTACATCCTTTAAAAACCCACAAATATTAATATATAAAATCTAAGTACAAATCACTTTTTATGGTTCTGATTTAATAAAATAAGATTGGATGCAAGATGTGGCTTACATTAAACAAAGCCGTACATCTTTTGTTTGGTATAGAAATTGATTTTTTTTTTTCTTCAAGGTCAGTGACAGCATGCAGCTCAACCGCAATTGTATTAATTAAAATAAAAAAAAAGGTCTGTAAAATTATCCCTACCATCACAATTTGTCCAAACCTAATTCTAATATGAGGAGGCATTGAATTATACCGTTTTTTTTGACACATTTTGACATTTACCATTTTCAAAGACCAAATAGTCGATCCAAACTATTCAACATGATGGATGTATTAAAATGTGCTTGGAGATCAAATTTTACATTTTTTTGGAATTTTTTTTACTATTTATTAAGATGGTTACAAAATCGTTGTTTTCAGACCATTGAAAAACAACGATTTTGTAACCATCTTAATAAATAGTAAAAAAATTCAAAAAAATATAAAATTTGATCTCCAAGCACATTTTAATATGGTGATCTGTTGAACGGTTCGGATCGATTGTTTAGATTTTAAAATCGCAAAATTGACCTATAATAAAACAGTGTCAAGATGTGTCAAAAAAAAGGGTGTAATTGGATCTCTCCTCTTCTAATATAGTCAAGCTATAATGTGAACAACAAATACCGCAATAAACGTACAAAATGCAGAAGCAAAATTTCCCAGGAGCCAGTCACTCACTAATCGCTCTTCGACAAATGAGTCGTCGATTGGTAATTCTCTACCCGACACCTCTGGTTTAATGAGGGACAAATGATCGCCACTGAATTTTCAGTCCCTTTTTTGTCTTTGATCTCGAGATCGAATTCTTGGAGCAAGAGAATCCAGCGAATCAATCGGGGTTTTGCATCTTTCTTGCTCAGTAAGTACCTGATTGCGGCATGGTCGGTGTAGACTATAACCTTTGACCCCGCCAAATAAGGGCGAAATTTGTTAATGGCGAACACCACCGCGAGCAACTCTTTCTCTGTTATAGAATAATTCATTTGGGCCTCATCTAGCACTTTGCTTGCGTAGAAGGTTACGTGGTTTCTTGTTTACTCGCTATCCCAAAACTACACCAACTGCGTAGTCGCTTGCGTCACACATAATTTCGAAGGATAGTTGAAGAATGGGTGCCGACACGAGGGATTTCTTCAACTTACGAAATGCATCAAGACATTTTTCGTCAAATTCAAAGGTTGCATGGTCAGATTAGTCAGAGGCTTGGCAATTTTCGAAAAATCCTGAATGAAACGATGGTAGAACCCTGCGTGCCCCAGAAAACTCCTTACTTCTTTTACACTCGTCGGGGGTGGAAGCTTCTCGATTACCTTGACTTTTGCTTTATCCACCTCCAAACCCTTTTCTGAGATCACATGTCCGAGTACTAACCCTTCTTGAACCATGAAATGACACTTCTCCCAGTTTAATACCAAATTGACATCTTCGCATTTCTGTAGAACTTTAGAGAGTTTGGTTAAACACTCGCCAAAAGAGGTGCCATATACCGAAAAATCGTCTATGAAAACTTCCATGCAATTCTCGATTAAATCTGAAAAGATACCCATCATTGCTCTTTGAAAGGTAGCCGGCGCGTTACAAAGTCCGAAAGGCATCCTACGGTAAGCAAACGTCCCATACGGACAGGTGAAAGTTGTCTTTTCTTGGTTCTCGGGGTGAATGGGTATTTGGAAGAACCCGCTATAACCATCTAAGTAGCAAAAGAAAGAGTGTTTAGCAAGCCTTTCGAGAAGTTGGTCGATAAAGGGTAGTGGTCTTTTCTTGTCGCTAAATTGAGCTTTCGGTAGTCAATACACATTCTCCAGCCTGTGACTACCCTTGTCGAAATCAATTCACCTTGATCATTATTTAATACGGTAGTTCCACCCTTTTTCGGCACCACGTTTATCGGGCTCACCCACTTGCTATCTGAAATCGGGTAGATAATACCCGCATCCAAGAGCTTGTGAATCTCTTTCCAAACTACCTCTTTCAAATTCGAATTAAGTCTCCTTTGTGGTTCGATTGAGGGTTTATAGTCCTCCTCCATGAGGATGCGGTGCATGCAGATTAAGGGCTAATTCCTGTGAGGTCCTCTATCGCGTACCCAAGTGTCTTGCGGTGTAACCTCAATATAAGAAGGAGTTCTTCGATCTGGTCTTGGTTGAGGTTTGCGTTGATAATCACTGGATAAGTTTCGTCCGGTCCGAGGTATTCGTAGCGGAGAGTAGGTGGGAGGGGTTTCAATTCGACCTTTGGTGTTTCGGAATTCGGCTTAGAAGGTGTGGTTTTAGCTTGAAAATTCTCTTTTTGCGACCCGCAATCTTGAAATTGCGACCCGCAATAATCATGCTGAGGCTGGTTTTCATCGTCTCTTGGGGCCGTAAAATCCTCCAACAATGCGAGGAGTTCTTCAAGGTCGGTGATTGCTTTTTCTCCCTCGGGATTAGTTATTGCATGCCATAACGGATCATCGATTACAATCTTCTCAAGTTCTCCCGCCACCATGGCATCGATCACATCAATCCTACAAATAACATCTCCTTTAGATGAATATTTCATAGACTTGTCTACATCAAAAACAATGTTTTCCTCTCCAATCTCAAATGTGAGTTTACCATTTTTGACATCAATTAGGGCTCCCGCAGTTGCTAAGAAAGGACGACCCAATAAAAGTGGAATTTGGGTGTCCTCTTCCATTTCTATCACTACAAAATCTACGGGAATGTAAAACTTGCCGACTTGGATTGGTAAATCCTCAACAATACCCAAAGGTAACCGAACTGACCTATCGGCAAGTTGCAAAGATATGCGGGTCGGTTTCAATTCACCTACACCAATTCTATCATAAACAGACTTCGGCATTAGACTTACGCTTGCTCCAAGATCACATAGAGCTTGGTTGAATTCAGTATTACCAATGGAGCAAGGTATAGAAAAACTACCCGGGTCTCTTAACTTAGGAGGAAATTTATTTAATACCATAGCACTAACTTTCTCGGTCAAAGAAACAGTCTGTACTACCTCGAGCTGTCTTCGATTGGACAAAATTTCTTTAAAGAATTTTGCATAAGTAGGAATTTGAGTCACAACATCGGTAAATGGTACATTGACATATAATTGTTTCAACAATTCTACAAATTTACCGTATTGTTTGTCCAACTTGGTCTTGGCAAGTCTCTCAGGGAAAGGAACAAACCTGTGCGGAGGTACGTACTTGGGTACAGCCTCCTTTACCTATTTTTGTTGATCTGTACCGTCTTTTGCGACCCGCAAAGAATCTTTGTGACTCGAAATTTCTATGTTGACACCCTCCAACGGTGTTGACCGGGGCTCAGTCTGTCCTTCCTGCTTCTCGGGCTCATTTTCCTTGGGCATTTCAGGTTCCTTGTATGAGAGCCCACTCCTAAGAGTTATGGCTTTGGCATGTTCTCTCGGATTGGCTTCGGGCTTCGGCGAAAGTTGCCCTTGCTGGCGCGAAAATGACGCGATTTGTTGAGCTATTTGGTTCTCCAACAACTTGGTTTGAGTTGCAAGCATGTCTACCTTGGTATCTATACTACTTATTTGCTGGGTTAGCTCATCATTCTTTTAACCTTGGGCCTCGATAAAATTTTCCATCATTTTTTCCAAATTTGATTTTTGAGGCCCCCCATACTCAAACTGACGCTGACTAAAACCTGGATTTGGTCGAGTTTGATTCTGGTTCGGTGCATTTTGGTCATTTCTCCACGAGAAATTCGGGTGGTTCCTCCAACCCGGATTGTAAGTATTTGAGTAAGGATTGTTTTGGGACTTAAAGTTGTTATTCAAAGCATTAATTTGCTCCACTTCCCCTTCATTTGACATTCCCAAAGTACAATTAATAGTCAAATGGTCCATCCTACCACAAATGGCACAAGGATTGAATTGACTTACAGCGGAGACATTCACTTGATCAAACTTCCTTTGCAATGCATCCATTTGCACACTAAGCTTGGTTAAGGCATCAGTTTCATATCGCCCCGGTGCTCGGATAGTTCCTCTCTCGGATGACCATTGGAGTTGGTTGAGAGCCATCTCTTCGATGAGATTGAATGCGTCTGTTTGGCTCCTTTTCATCAAACTCCCACCTACTGCTGCATCAATATTCATCCTAGTGTTATATGTTGATCATTCATAAAAAGTTTGCAAAATAAGCCATTACTCAAGACCATGGTAAGAGCATAGGCGCAAAAGTTCCTGATATTTATCCCATGCCTCACTAAGCGACTCTCCTTCCCTTTGCTTGAAATTCGTAATTTGATTTCTCAAAGTAGCTATTTTGGAGGGAGGGAAGTACTTAGAGAGAAATGCGTTAGACATTTCGGGCCAGGTGGAAACTGATGCGGGTGGTAAAGACCTCAACCAATTTTTTGCCTTATCTCTAAGTGAAAATGGAAAAATCCTAAGTTTAATTGCATCATTAGAAACACCATTCATCTTAAGAGTATTGCAAATTTCTTCGAAAGTCGCTAAATGTTGGTTTGGATCTTCTTGAGCTAGACCGGAGAATTAGTTTGGAGAAACCATGTTTATCAGGGCCGGTTTGAGCTCAAAGTCATTAGCAGCTATGTTGGGTACTAAGCAACCCATTCGAACTCCTGCGGCTTTAGGTGCTGAGAAGTCCCGAAGCGGACGGTTGTCAACATTTTCTACCATTATCGGGTCCTCGAAAGCTAGTCGCCGAGGTCTGATTGGGGTCAGGGAAGTCACTGTTCTAGTTCCTCGTAGTTTTCTCGTTTGGTAGACAAAATGATTGGGATTATCGGCCAGAGCGAATCCTGCAAGAGAAAAAGAGAGTGACCCAATGAATCAAAAAAATATAGAATAAAAGAAAAAGGTCTAGTCTTAATTACCAAAGCTACAACCAATATTTACCGTTGTCCCCAGCAACGGCGCCAAAAGCTTGTTCGTGATTTTCTAATGCTTATTATGAACCCTAATACACCTAATTTGATTGCAAGCATACAATCTTACCTAGTAGTAGTTCGGGTGTCGAATCCACTAGGACAACTCGTAAAGTACTGGTTCTCACCAATTCATTAAGCTAGACAGATAAAGTTTGAGTTGGTTTCTAAATATAATTAAATCGAAAGAAGCAAATAATAAATGTTTTGGGTCTGATTCAAGTGTAAGAGTTCCAGGGGCTTTGGCATTCCTATCCACTAGGGTCTCAATCTACTCGATTCGTGTTTCTAAAGCGTGCATGGGTGTTCTGTCTAAAGTGATAATAGCGTGCATTTCACGGTTAAGTACTTTGTGTGCTAATATCGTACTTTTGGTTACCTCAGACTTCTCGGTTAAGTACTTCGTCCTAATAACCTATTTTTTACTCTTTTGTTCGGGGAGTTAATGCAAGTGATTTTTAGTCATTGAAAAAAATCCCTAAATCCATGTATTGGAGGAGTAAGGTTAAACCACACAATCCATGCATAAATCAAGCTTTAAAAGAGTAAATTGCTAATAGTCAATAAAATCCACAAATCGAGTAAGAAAGAGTGCACCTAGTTTCGAGTTTTACATGCCATCGCCCCTAGAGAGGAGATTAGCCTCTCATATGGGCGCAAATAGTTACAAATGAGATAAACAGTTTGTTACCAAAGCCTAGAGAGAGGAAAATAGAGTAGAGAATACAAATCCAAGCACAAATCTCTTCTCCCTTGAGTTTCTCCTTCTCTAAATCGCCCTAGATCTGAAACCCTAGCTCTTGAGATCGTTCCCAGCTGAAGAGAAGTGTGTAAATGTCGGCCTTTCTCTCTTGGGGAAGAAGGTGTGGGCTATAAGAACGATTCTGGGTCTGTAGCAGCTGAAAATTCGGAAGCAGTGAAGAATTTGCGGGTCGCAATAATGGTGCAGAATTGTGGCAGTGAGCTGTTTAGTAGAAATTGTGTTATTGCGGGTCGTAATAATAAATATTGCGGGTCGCAATTTTCCTCTGATACTTGCCTCTACGTGCCGTCTAGCTTCCGATCGTGTCCGGACTTGCTCCAAATTATTCTCATTTGCTTCTAGTACCTGAAAATACATGAAAACATAGCAGCATCTTGAACTTGGTGCATTATCTAAACTAAATGGCTTTAAACCAACAAAAAAGGGATAGATTTAGAGACCAAATCCTACTTAAAAGATATATGAAATTTAGGCTTATCACAATCACTCACATAATCTACTGAATTAGAAATAAACGAAGAATTTTGCACTAATCCAGACAGCTAAAATAATAAAACATACCAAAGGCTGAAATGGACGACCGTCGTCACCGTAGAATGCGTGCCATCCCCTCGTGGACAACACCCAGCGATGTGGTCCCACTCTGGAACCGTCTCGGGAGGAGATGGCATGTCTCGCATCAGAACCGGGCTCTCATCGGGCTCGGACGGATCTATCTCACGCCAATTGATGTTTTCTCTGGCGTCCCGCAGCATGCCGATGAGCTGCCCACCGTGCCCAGAATCCTCCATGAAAGTGGCACCCTTTTCAACGTAGCTGTAGCCAAAACGCCTCCAGTTCGTTTTTCCTAGCATTTTGATCCCATGCGCGACGATTTTAGTCGATTCCAACAGCTGAAAGAGTAATTTGTTAGATCAAACAATGATGAAGTAATCAACTAAAGGAAAAAACATATAGTTTCAAGTGAATTACCAGGCGAGCCCATTTTCTACCGGTGGGTGTGTAACCGTCGGCGTTTTTTATCATGTCGCGTAAGTGGGTACCGTAATCGCCCTCCAGATATACGCTCGCCATGCATACCCGCATGTACCAAGTCTCGTACCTCAGTAGGGGATCCCCCGGGGTCTGCAATAACTCATCCGGGTATACATAGAAGTGGTGGTGCTGCGGCTGTGCCAAGATACTGCAATAGAACTCGTGGTGCTGGCTCCAGTCGCACTCCGTACGCGAGAAGTGGGTCAACTTGTAATAAGCACGTTAGATGCAATAAAAATAAAACAAGTGAAAAAAGTGTTGGGTTTTGAGGCTACCCAAAGCCATTAGGCTTAAGCTACGGAAAGACCGTAAAACAAAATTTTTACTTCTAACTTAAGCCAAAAGGATTGAAGTGGTATGTCGGATAATCTACCGAGAGTTACATACCTGTTCAATCATTTTCTTAGATTAAAAACCGTAAGTAAAACTTTACTCATTCAGATCATAGATTAAGTAGTATGTCGGATAATAACCGAGAGTTACATACCAGATTAATCATGTATAGACCCAAAGTAGTAAAACTGTATTTACTTGTTTTTAATCAGTTTATAGATCTACTCCTTTGATTGATTTCTAAAACTTTAATCTACTTACCAATTAAATAGATTAATATAACATGTTTATACCTTGTTTCCAAATTCAAATTGGAATGCAGTCTGACCCGGTTAAGCAAGCACCAAAAATATAGTGCCTCTATTGGTTATCCACCAGGAACTACCAGAGAGTTGGTATTTATTTTGCCAGAAATACTATACCAACGGTATTCGAAAAGTCGCGGTTTTCGGTAAATCACTATTCACCAAAAGTACGAAATTTATGACAAAACACTATTTACAAGAATAACTTTTATTCTCACAAAAATATATATATGGATAATCAGATTTTCTGTAAATCACTATTTGGGAGAGAAAATTAGATACGAATCGAATCGGATTCTGATTCGTACTTTGATTTGGACTTAGAAATGAATTTCTATATTTTATCTCCACTTCATGCCTATATATAGGAATATATTTGTGGCGGTTATGAAGATGCAAAATCAAATTTGGTTTTGGCATTTGTTTAATATATTTAATTAAACATTTTCATTTAATTTAATTTAATTTAATTTAGGCTTTTAATTAAATTCTAAATTTAATTAAGGCCTAAACTCAAATTGGACTTTTTGGTCCAAAATATTAATTCATAATTAACATTTTAATCCATATAATATATATATACAATTATTCTGAATAATTATATTTCTTGCGCTTGCGATAAATTTATACGACGTGTCATACACGTTTATAAATTTAATTCGGTTTAAGCATGTCATCTCCATGACATATATTTTATTTTAAATTATAACACTTTATAATTAATCATAAAATTTCTCTGATTACTTTTCTATTTGTGTGACCCTATAGGATCTGTGTTATGTTGGCAAATATAATTAAAACTGTTTTAACCTCTATATATCATAGGTGGCACCTGGCAAGTACATTATGACACCAATTACACAGATGATGCTGTACCGTACAATATCACGATCCAGTAAATGATTTACTTCGTGTTAATTCTTTTGTCTCATAGCTATCAGATTAGTTTCAAGGGAGGTGTGTGTCATCCTTGAAAACTTAATCTTTTCTTGATTCTGAATAGATTATCAAATATGTTTACTCTTGTAATCATACTGGATCCAGATGATCATATTCTATCAAGGGGCCCAGTGATGCTATAGCTCGTATTGAGATACGAGGGACAATATATAGTACTTTTGATAAACCATCTTTTCCTCCGCATAAGCTATGTATACCGAAGAACTACCCTTATAGCTACTTTTTACGGATAGCGTTAGATAGCAATCACACATATACATCTCTTATGTAGGAAAAATGAATATCTCATACTTTAGAACTTAATACTAAAATGAAAACATTAATGACACAAACACAATTCCAATTAATGTTTCATTTGGGATCTGTCAAATATCATGTTCTCAAACATGTATCTTTGTGATTAAAATGACAACTATTTGTCTATGGTTTGTAAAACTTAACCATCATTTAATCCACACACTAACCTTATCGCGGTAATTAGTGTTCCTGCTAATTACCTTGGTTAGAGACTTTTAAGAGTGTTATCATCTATATTATGAAGTTTCACAATTCCAGTCATGAACTCAAAATGATTCATAAATTCAATAATACTCAAGGTAACAAAATGATTAAACACAAAATGATTAAACATTCAATTCATGAACAAAGCTTTATATAACAAATTTATCGTATTATTGACTTCTAGATTATTACAAACTAACAAAAAGAATAGTGGAAAATAGATACGACTTACTTGTGCAGGTCTACGATAGTGGACCCCGGCAAAGATGGCTCTGCGGGAATGAACGGCGGATGTCCAAACTAGCGGAGTACGCGATCCGGATATTGGTGCTCCACTACCTAGAAATGTACGAGTGGGCCCTTGTAGTACCACATATCCATAAAGTGGAAACATCTCATCGGCAGCCTCCCGTCATCGTACAGCCTGGCGTACGGGGTCCACTCAACTTGCTCTGTCGTTAAATTATGCAGCTGTGACCGGACTGGCCTAATACCCAATGTATAACCGTGGCCCTGATCCTGGTAGCTGTGAATACCGTGCCACTTCTTGCCGTATGCTGGGCAGTGGACATCGTCGGGCTCTCCCCAAGCCGGTGCCGCATTCGGTATGGACCTGCCCACCGGTAGCCGTGACCACGACCAGTGCTGAAGCAACAATACTGGCCCGTACATCTGTTTCGTATCTGACTGCATTTGTAATAATTTCATATGTCAGGTGCAACTTCTTCATTTATTAGAGAATCCTGTGATTCCCGAGAATCACAACAGATTTATTTTCGTCGGTGCCAAGCTGGAGACAGTGGAACTAATTAGTGGGGTCCAGTTACGGGATATCCACACATTTCGTTTATTGACTGATGCAGATGTGATAGAAATTTATGAAAATGGATTATTTGTCTTTTATTTAATTGGCAAACAAAAAAAAAACATTGTTGCGTCGAAATTCGTGGCATATTTATTGTCTTGGACACACAGTATTTCAAGTTTCCAAATTCCAACATAACAAAGATAATTTTTAATTTTTAATCAGTTTTATTTTCAAATTATTTCAAACTATTTCTCTGCTCAAAATTGTTTCTCCCATTAATTTAGTGTACGGAAGTTATTTCATTGAAGTTTTGTAAGCAAATTTAATTGTTATTTTTTGTTTAGCACAAATGAACTTTTGACTATATTTCCGTAGATTACGCATGTATAATTTGCTACATAAAAAAATTAGTGTTAATTATTTTTCAAAGTCAAGATTTTTTTTTAATTTATATTGACTAGACTAAAATATGTTATGACATTATATTTGAAAATGGCTTATATCAAATATATATTGAAATGAAACAATTTTTCTATCTTTATTTTTTTGTCTTTATTTATTCACATACTTTTTTTAATAAATAGATATTGATGAATCAATAATTTCATTGGAACAAAAGGTTGAAAAACTTCAATTGCTTAATTTCATGTATAAAATTCATGAAAATCTACTCAATAGTGTTACAAGCATTTAATTTAGTTGGATAAAATACACATTTTCACTTTTTTGTTAACTTTTTGTTTCGTATGAACGGGAATGTTTTTTAATAAATAGTGGTAACCACGTGGAGACATAGAGGAACCGAGTGGGGTCCGGATGTCGACACATTTTTTGTTTGACACTTTGACAGATGAAATTATAAGTGGCCATTTTTTAATAAATGTCCATTTTTTAATAAGTGGCCATTTTTTAATCAAGTGGGGTCCAGATATTCTCAATAAGTGGCCATTTTTTAATAAATATGTTATGACATTTTTTGTTTGACGCTTTGACCTCTGTCAATTAATCGCAAAAATTGTACTAATCTGTAATATATTTGTATAGATAAATTATATTATCTGGAAACTAGATTTTCATATTTTGATATAAAGAACACAAAAATTCATGTAGCCATTTTTTCTAAAATGAATTTTGAATCTGACCAAAATTATTGAATTGCTCACTGAACATAGCATAAAAAAAATTGAATTTCGTTTTGGTCTGGCCTGGGCCATGGTGGCCCGTTAATTTTTTTTTTTCCCCTTTTCTGGGTCAGCCAGAGCCATGGCGTCCCTTCCTTTTTTTTCTTTTTTTTTTTTCCGTTTTTTTCCATGGGGTTGAGTATGCCATGGCGTCTCTGGCACCCGCCTGCCTACTCATTTTTCAAATTCTCCTGACCCATTTCTTATTTTTAATATTTTATTTATTTTATTTCTTATATATAAAAATTTCGGTCGAAATAGCATAATCTTCAGAAATGAGCTAGAGATTAGAAGCAAGTGCACTAGCGAAAAGATATACGCAAGACATGAAGCTATGGATGAAATACTGCTAATTATCTGTGTTTGATTAGTTTCGATTTTTTTTATGGCGTTGTTTTTGCCTCTAGTGAGACTTTCTGTATGTGCCTGAGACCCAATTCAAAGGGAGAAGGAAATCCTGCGTTGTGCTGTAATATTTTTTTTCTTCAATAAAATGCGTATGGCAGCTTCTGCTAGATTAAAAAATATATATATATACAAATCCCAAACCCACCTCGATCTTTTCTATTCCACAAGTTTGAGCTGGTTTAAACATCGCGATTTTCGTGTCATGACCACCCGTTTTTCTGGTCCAATCAAGACAAGAGCTCAAATTCAATAGGACAATGACATTTTGTCGATTCCAATGTTTGCCAACCTATTAACGCCGTTTATTAATTAATTAGGAATCAAAATAGTTACATTTTCATTACAATTAATTAATATAAGAGATTATGTCTTCTTCTTGTTTTTTATTTTTGAAAAGTTCCATGGCAGATACTGCCAGATAAAATATGTATCTATGTCCGCATCCTCTGAATACACAACTCATACTACAAACTAAAAGAGATTATGTCTTCATTGAAAAAAAGAAGGAAAGATGAAAATTTAAGAGAGAATACTTGACATTTGCTCCCTAAAAGTATATATATTGTCACTCAATTTTATACAAAACAAACTTAAACTGATCTAGTTATTTTCAACTCGTACATTATTTTTAAAGTATAATAGAATCAACAAATATATTTAGCATTTTTTTAGAACCAGTTTTTTGTCTAGTGGCAAAGACAATGCTCTCTGTGTGGTAGGTCGCTAATTTGAAATATGGAAGGAGCAAAAAATAATTATGTGATATATTCTCACTAGTTTAGGGTGGTAATTATGTGATAAGTTTGATGTAATGCAAAAAATAATTGGTCATTTAAGTAATTTAAAATAAACAATTAAGTATAATCAACACTTAATTGATAACTTAATAATTCTCCTACTGCACTGAATTTAATAATTAAATAATTCCACAATTGCACTAAAGTTGATGGACAAACTATTAAAAAAAAATCTAACTCAACTATTATTACTTTAATTTTATAGCCCTGTGGGTTGTTTTCTGTTATTGTTGGCAAAATATGTTTGATTTCAATAATGCTCTTTCCCTAAACTATTTAAACTATTTTTTGATGAAGTCACTTAATATGTGCATGGTTCATATTGAATGTCTAAGTTAAATATGAAATTGTAAAGTTCCATACCTCTATAGTTCAAATTTTTATTATTTTATAATGAAAATGTTTTAGTTATTTAATTTTAGACATTCAAATCCGAACTACCCATAACAACAATATTTTTCCAGTACGAAAGAACTAACAAGATATTTTAGAAACTTGAACCTTTGGATGTTAATACGATTCCAAATTTTAAAATTTTATATTCTTAGTAGTCAAATTTTTATTTCCGTATGTCTACATTGTATTTGTTGTTTGATACTTCAATAATATGAAAATTTCCAATGTGTATGTGGGGTTAATTTCATGATACTCTCCCCTAGTGTATATTATATTTTATTTTTTCTGTACTGATTTTGCCTAGGAGGTATAGTATGTATTTCTGCTGTGAATTTGGAGGAATGTTCTACTTTGAAGTTAATCCGTATAATAGATTCTTGGAGATCTGAATATATGATACTATATTGACCACTTTTTGTCTCGATACAAATTCAAATCACGCTTGCCAATATACAAAACCCAGAAGAACTAATGGCCTAGCTAGCTATTGACCTTAATATTAAGGGAAAATTTCTAGCTAGTGTACCCATACAGACTTTTAAAATAGCCAACATATATACCCAAGAAAACATCATAATATCCAATATCCCCATAAAAACATAAATTCTTTATTTTATCACCTTTAATTGATATAACATTTTATTTAGTTATTTTAAAAATAGAATTGACAAATATACCCTTCTCTTATTCCTTCTTAACACTGGACGAGTTCATAGAGAAAGACAGTAAGAAATCAGCTCTGATAACATATCAAAAGCTGGAGTAGAAGTTTGAATAGTCCTCCTGTGTTTGCCACATTAACTTTACTTGAGAATGGCGGTACTCTCAAATGCTAATCCTGCTTCCTGCATCTCTTTTATAGGAAGCTATTCATGTCATTAGTTGTGGCTACGAGGACAAAACTGGCTGGGGAAATGAGATTTGTACGATTTTGTATTATATGAATACATAAATCAAATCTTTAAAATTAATAAATATACAAATGGAGGGTAATCTTATTTATACTCCACATTACTTTGCATTGCTTAAAGTGGTTATCAAAAAACTAGTATTCAATTCGCACCTTGGCAGAAAGGGGAAGCTGGTCTTTATCATTATTTCATCTGTTTCTTCCTGATTCAAATCAAACTTAGGCTCTGATTTGATGGCCTCTTAAGTAACAAAAATCCAGCGATTGTAGATGACAAAAAGATCAATATAACCCTCAATGGACACATTTCACCTCCTCCCTTTCAAAATCGATTAACAGTCTAGTTTTAAGAAGGAATAAGAGAAGGATATATCTGTCAACTCTATTATTAACAACTATAAAATGTTATATAAATGAAAGGGGAAAAAAAGAAAGAAGGTTAAGTTTTTATGGGGATATTAGATATTATGATGTTTTCATGGGGATATTGGCTATTTTGAAAGTTTGCATTCGTACACTAGAATTTTCTCTAATATTAATTAATTAGCATCTCAATTAAATTTGAATAACTTTCTATACAAAACAAAAGATGAACATCATTTAGAACTTTATATACACCGCTTAATGTAAGCCACATCAATAACCCATGAAATATCCATGGTACTTTCATGGAAAAGAAGCACTTGTACTCTCCCAAATTGACACCACAAGCTATTAAAGCCAGATTTAATGGCAACCTCAAAAATTTGCTCATGTTATAAATCATGTTCGTTTAACACTACTAGAATTTCCGTATTTTGCAAGAGCAGGAAATAGCTTTTTCCAATGGCGTACCGTTGGAATAAGCCCTGAAATCGTCATTTCCATGCGCTACCCTTGGAAATACTCCCGTAGCAACAACCCTCGTTGGAAATAGTGTTTATTTCCAAGGACGCCGTTGGAAATACGTGTTTCTAACTTTTTCCATGCGTTTACTCTTGGAACAAGGGCGCATGGAAATACTTTCGAACTTGGTCACTATCTGGAGTATTTCCAATGGCAGAGAACGTGGGACCCACATTGGTATTTCCAAGGAAGCTTTAGTGGACCCCACCCAAGTATTTCTAAGGGCAGCGTACATGGGACCCATCTGTTTATTTCCAAGGGTAGAGTACGTGGGACCCACCCCTGTATTTCCAAGGCAGGGTACGTGGGACCCACCCCTGTATTTCCAAGGCAGGGCACGTGGGACCCACCAGAGTATTTCCAAGGGGCAGAGTACGTGGGACCCACCACAGTATTTCCAAGGCTAGCAAAAGTGGGACCCAGCAGAGTATTTCCAAGGGCAGCGTAAGTGGGACCAACCCCAGCATTTCCATGGTTATCGAATGTGGGCCCGCCAGATTTATTCCATGAGACATTATTTGCATGGGAAGATGATTTCGAGGTTCCAAAGATATACCCATGGAAATACTAAATGGGATTAATTATATCTGTATGCCCTCATCCTCCAATCTTCCCTGTACCAGTTTGGTACTCTCATTCATTCCCCACTTCCCTGTACCAGTTCGGTACTCCCATACATTCCCCACTTACCATTGAACGAGATATACATGAAAACATCAATAAATAAATGAAAATGACATTCATAACTAGATCGATTACATTTAATAAGCATAAAGCATAAACATAGTATATATAATGATCATTACAACAACAGTGCTATATAATTGCATCATTGACACTATACACAAAATATACCCCCTATGAGTTAGCAAAAATTCACAAGATAAGTTTCTATTGTGGTTAACAAAAATTTACAAAACTAGTTTCCATTATGGTTGTCATATGTTGTAGCTTGTAACCTCACCAAAAAATGTGCACTTTTGCACATTAGAAGCTAACGCTGGTTAACGTGGAAGGACTGACCAAACAAGAAGCTTATATCATCTTCACCCCTTGTATTTTCATCATTTACAGGTTGAGTTTGATTTAATAATGCCTGGAAACCCCCTCCCTGGTTTGCTTGCATAGGAAACTCAAGACCCTATATGTATACGACAGAGTAAAAGCATGTTATTGTTACAAAGATCATTTATGCAAATACACCCTTGAGTAATGATTTTTTAACTATATGCACTTGAAGCATGCGTTTTTCTCAAAAGAAATTAGTTGGCCTGATTTTGCATCCTACCATCATTTACTGTGATTGAACTGTTGGTTCACCCATTTCATTTCAATTTGAACATACTTATAACAGTAGGTACATGTAAATATCCTTTAGCTTGTTTTCATAAGAAGTTTAAGTTTGAAAGCATGACTTATATAACTCATTACCCGTGAGATGGCCATCTGCCTAAGTGTAGCTCCAGGAGATGGTTGATTGGTGGGCCGTTGACCCTAAACATGGTATACATGCAATTACAATGTTATAATCCATATATCACAAAATGGAAGATGAATAAAATAGACATCGGTTTAAAATTTGACCTGAAGAGAAGGAATATTCTCAATGACACCTTGAGTTCCAGAACTGTTTACTTCATCCTAAGTTAAACAATGTGCAGGAGTGTTGTCTTAGTATACTGCTATATCTCAACAGCAAAGACAAGTCAATCATGATAAAATTATGAATACAATTAAAGTACTACTAGTTTTATATCTTATCTGAATCAAATACCCAAAGCTACAATGCAGTGTCATACCCAAATCTGCCAACAGAACGAAATTTATAACCCTAGATTAACCATCTGAGTGTTAAGTACCTGTGAAGTAGGCTTTTGTACCCCATACATGTTGAATAATTGACTGAAGTATAAGTCATAAGTTGCCAATTTTCTCTCCCTCATGGCCCTTTCCTCATCAAGACGACGATCACGGTCAGCTAAGAGCAATTCCAGTTCTTCACGGGTATGGATTTGCCCCCCTTCATTATTTGTCAACCCAGAAACAGAAGAAGCTGTGTGTTTGGGCCTTGCTCTGGTGGTTGCTGTTTGCACCTTGTCGTGAAGCATGCTTCCAAATCCCCGCACCCTACCGTGGCGTGATCCGCCAACAGCTGTCAGAAACATGGTGCCCTCGTCCATGTCAGCATTGGCCTGATCCGTCGTCATGTCCTTCACTTGTTGCTATTTATTGCAACATATTAGAAACCATAGGAAAATAGATTATTGCCCTGTCAGCCCCAACTTGTTGCCATAAATAGAACTTAAAAAAATAAATTAGAAGAAACCATGTCTCAGCTCATTAACTACTGCCCTTCATACACCACCATGTCTCAGCCCCCACTTGTTATGCCCCTAACTAATGTATCACTGCCATTACACAGCTGTTCCTATGCTCTTGAATCTCCTTGTGCTCAATTATACCCTTATAAATTTTATATTTACCTTTCAAGACCGACAACAAATTAACCCTATTTATTTTGACCTTGTTATGCACTAAGGCAATAATATATGCACATTAATGTATATAATACAACTTACATAAACAGCTTTTGCATTCGGGTTGGTGAAATGCAAGGAGTTGATATCATAATCTGGAACCGGTGTGATTGGCTCCTCGGTACTTTGATCCCGAAGTCCATTACCATCCGTGTTTTCATTATATTCAGACCCATCCGTTATGGCAGATTCTATTTGGACAACAACCGGTGATTTCCCATCTTCTCGACGACTATGAGTATGGAGATAAAGTTCCCCCATCGATGGCTCTTTTCCATTATTTAAATTTTTCTCCACATGAAAAGGAATAAAGAAAGTCCCAAATGTCAGATGAATGTGTAAATTACAACTTTTGTTAATTTGGGAACATAACATTTGATGAAGCTTACCAGTTTAGTAAAATGCTGGTGTGAGCTGGCTGATCCACAGTGATGGCCAACCTTTAGTCCTGACTTTGTGCGATTGAGGTGGTGTTTTCTACTCATCTCTTGCCAATCTTCTGTGAAAAATATATCGCACAAACCGTGCCAGTTGGAGTGGTCAAGGCACCAATGGGGAATGTAGTCCTTCCATGCTTGTATGTTTCTGCCAAAATTTTTCCTGCAATGGTCCCGTGCCTCGTGTAGCTCCTCGCTGTACCTTTTCGCTGCTATGGCCTCAAAAACATCCCGACAATGGTCTGGATTGTCCCCTTCACGGTATCTGAATTTCTTCTTTAAAAAATAAATATGCATTGTATTAGAAGTGGTCCTTGTTTTAAGATTTTCAGAATTGCATTTGTGTTTATTACCAATAAAAATAAGTGTCAAGAAATGCATTTCAATATACATAGCACACACAGCATTATGCTATCAGTTTGGAGAAGCATAGCACAGGTATCAGTATGATACAAATTTTTTATATAGGCATAGCCTAAACTGCACCGTGCTGTTGGTTTGCTACAACTAGTTCACCTATTTTCTGCCAAGATCCCCCCTATAAAATTAATAAAAAGATATATATGGTACCAAAAACAAGAACTCGATATTATCCTTCGTGGTGTCATCAAATGACAAGAAGCTTCTGTACGGCGCCGGCATGTGATTTAGGGCTAGCCTAGTGATAGAAAGGGAATTATCAGCCATTCACTTACAATATGAAACTGTGTAACCCTAAGATGTATTAAATGGGCTGACATGATATTTATATGATATAGGACAATCACACAAATATCCATATAAAGACTAGGATAAAGTTGGTAAAAAGAAGAGACCAAAAAATTAAATATTCCAAGAAATTAACATAAAAGGTTGAAATCTTGGTCTGCTATTTTATTTTTGTAAGTCTCCTTTTTCAGATTTGGAATGAAATATATAAATTTGTAAGTAATTCTGTCCTTTCATTTCAGAATGTTTAAATTCTCATTTGAATAGAATGAAATGACATAATACAGAGGTAGGTTTAATGGAAATGCTAAAGTACTCCAATTAGATTTTGGACTGTCCAAGCTTCAAGTACTCAAATGATAATTTTACCTAGTAATTGCTGCTGTTATTTTTTTTGGTTGTTCGTTGCAGGTGAACTCACGGTCCCCAACTGGCCAGATTATTGGTCGGTCCTCCACTACCTCTGTTGATTTTTTTATCTTTCCAGGGCCTCGTCCCTTTTTCTTTGGTGGTTCTGGTTGTGTAATTTCACCTTCTGGGTTAGCATTTGAACCCTCGCCAACCTCAATACCTGGCTGTGAGGTACACTTTCTCTTGGAGTGTCGTTTACGTGTTGCTCTTGTAAGACCAGTCTTTCTTGGAGCCATTTCTGTTGTGCTAATAACAAAAAAAATATGTGTTACGTATGAAATATGATTATAATTTGCAAGGTTGTAAAGAAAGACAAGATGAAATAAATTCATCTTCAAAGTAGATGAAGAAGGTATAGACTTCAAATTATAACTCATTTAACATTGGGAAATTACTCCAAAGGGTATACATATAACCCAATTACACCAAATGTCAATTACTCACAATGGTACAAAATACATAATTTCTAACTGCTTATAATTTAATCATCATGTGCAGTTTTTTTCTTCCTAACAAAGGTAAAAAAAAATTATAATGAGAAGCAGTGTGCTTCATTTGTTGTCACACTTGCAATAGCTTTGAAGTGAATCATGTAAGAAACACACAAATTTGAAGTATTCGCTCAGAAGTGGAGACCTTTGTGAAGAACAGGAAAATCAAATATGCATTATTCTAAGATATTTATAATGTACAACTCAATTACAGAAAACAGTAAAAGCAAAAAACATTTGATATCTTGTTATTGTTTACATAGCTATTATTGCATAATAACGGAGTTTATAACATACAATATTGAACAAAAAATGATAACTTAAATACTATGTTGTGCTGATTGAACAAAGCCAATAGCACAATTAAAAAAATTTCAAAACCAATATGACAATTTCAAAACCAATAGAACAAAACCAATAGCACAATTTCAAAACCAATAGAACAAAACCAATATCACAAGTTGTACCATCTCATTCTCACACAAACAACAAATCAATGAGTTGAAGTCAAATAAATTCATAACACATAGTGCATCTCATTCTCATACCAACAGCAAATCATGAAATTGAAATCAAATTATTCAAAGGGGGACTTACCAAATAAGCTCGTAATGGGTAAGAGTTTTTTGCCCCTCTTCTGAATTCCAAACAGGACAACCACCGAAATGTGCTACCACGAGGAGAGGTATTGAGGTGCTTAGCCCAAGCTTAGAGGTAACTTAGGGGGGAATTTCGGCGATGAGAGGAAATGAGAGGATGTGAGAGAGTGCGTAGACTACCTAGTGAGAGGCGATGAGAGGATATGAGAGGAGTGTGAAAGTGAGGGTCGAACTTAGCGGGAAATTTGGGTGGCCGGCTATATCTCACTTGGTGGAATTTGGGGGGAAACATGGTGCGAAAGGGGGGAAAGGGAAAAATGGAGAAATTTGGGCGTCCGCCTAGTTTATCCGCCAGAATTTTTGGGTTTTGGGGGGGAAGCGGAAAAAAAAAACGTCTAGGGTTTCACTTCAATTTACGGTTCGAGATATATATCTGCTCTTTGAGATTTGGGCTAGCGTTGGAGATTTAGGAATTCATGGATTGTCAGATTCGTGCAAACTTGAAATAACGGTCCGGATCGACAGAGAAATATAAAGATTGGCGCATGTAGGCATGCAGGGAGGATGTCAATTACTTGGACAATTTCAGGCCATTTCAAATGGACAGAGCAGTTTGATCTTCGTGTAGTTTACTTTATATGTTGGAAGCTCTTGTTATTTTACAGGACAGCACTGCTCGTAGTCAGAACTAATGTGTTAAAAAAATCACATATAAATTGTATCTGTAAACATTAAAATTAGGAATAAATTTGAATTGCAAGCTTGATAAGTGAAATTTACACAAAAATTTCAGAAATAGCATGTTTATATGAATTAGTAAATAATTTGTGTACAAAAGATAATATACCATAATATACTTGTTGCATCAATAACTCACATCCTTCAATCATCAACATAGAACATTAACTCTTGTAGTATGAGTTAATGAAGACCCGCAAATACACGTTGTCAGACAGACGATCGGAACCGTTCAACTCGAAGAGCATCTCATTCATTTCATCGTAGTGAAGTTGTGTGAGAATTGATTGTCGTTTAACCATCCATCAAGCCGACGACATATACAAACATCGTACGGACAAAAAAAAAACATTGGATCGAAGCTTTTCCGTATCGAAACTTCTGTTTTCATTTTTTTATTACGTATAATGTTCTACCTTGATTATTTAAAAACTAATTTGAAGTTATTTCATTAAAGATCGACCGTTGATTTTTGACACAAAAATCAACGGTCCGTAATTATTAGCTCAATTTGAAGGGGAAAATATTGATGAAATAATATGAAATTGACAAATACAAACATTATATGTTCACAGTGTATGTTAAAATACAGATTTTATTTTTTTAGGATTTTAATCATATTATTTGTTGTACAAAAAACACTCAATTACCTAGTCTGCTTATAATAGCCATCTGATGGGTGCTGAAGGGTCAGGATCCGCAAAATGAATGCTCCATTACAGGGCTTTGATCAAGAGGACATGATGAGGTGGCATAAATTTTCTTTTCGATCCGACCCACCAGAAAACATCCCGATTCTTTAATAATCGTGCCAGCTCAGATCATACGGTCCCGATCTAACAATAAATATTATGTTACCTTAGTTGATCATACCTTGGGTAGTTGTATCCACCTGTAAATGCTCTCCCGGAGAAATTCGTTTCCTCTGAGATATCTCAGACTTTGCCTGAAATTATGGAAAATCGCAACCACTTAAATAAGTTATGCACGAATCTCCAAGCAGTAATATTACTGGCCCCCGCGCTAGGCCCAAATAGGCACCGGACACGTCAGTCACGCAAACATTGAGATATCTCTGAGGATTCGCACTACTCTAGGAGAGAGGGCATTGAATGAGGTTTGGACTTAGCCATTTTTTTTGAAAACCAAACGCCCAAACCCTCCTCACTCTCAACCTGTTAAAAAAGAACTCAAAGAAAACCGGCCGTCGGTGGAACGGCTCCCGCAAATCTTCCTCTCCGCCATCTCTTTTAAACAACCACTCTCTACCAACCGCCCACACCCTCTCCTCGCTCTCTTCCTGAAACCTAAGCTGCCTCGATTGAAGGCCTCATCGTACAACACCTGAGAAAGACGGCGATGCAGCCAGAGCAGCCTTCCAACACTGGTACGAATCTAAATGGTGTTCATCTTGATTATTCTTGTTGCTTGTTAGAATATGGAAAATAGAACTGAACTATTGATGCGAGGTCTCTAATTTAGGTTTAGGGTTTAGAACTGAGTGTTTATTAAAGTTGTCCAATTGTTTATTTTTTTTTTTTTTTTGCTTTGTAGTTGTTACATGCTCTGTTGTCAGTGAGTGTTAGGTTGTCAACTAATTGTTACATGCTTTGCTTTATTGGAGCCATTTTTCTTGTATTGGAGTTTTACCCAATTTTACCCAATTTATTTGTCAGTGGGTGCTCTTATTTTGTTTTTGTAACTAATTGGGCATTTATTTTGTCATTGGGTGGGTGTTAGATTATTTAGGAATTTGTGTACTAATTTTTAGCAGTTTAAAATTGGGCAGTTATTTGTTTCTGGATTAATATTTTAGGGTTAATTTCTCATGTGCCCTTAAAGATTTGTTCAACTTCTTATTTACCCCTTTACTCTTTATTATATTCAAAATGTCCTTTAACTTTGTTCTCTCTTTCTTGTTTGCCCTTTACTCTTTATTATATTCAATATGTCCTTTGATTCTGAACTTAACCTTAGGTAAAACACAAAAATAACCTTTTAGAAATTCTTCTTTAAAAATTTGATGAGTCTCCTTGTTTTCTGTTATGAGCAATATAAAAATTAGAAGAAAAGAAGAAATACAAAATAGTGCACCAATGAGAAAATAAAAAGAAAGAAAGAGGGATTAAACTAAAAGTCCAATTACAATAAAATAGAAACCAAGAAGCTATCCTAGCAATGCTCCTGTACCAGTACCAGTACCGATTTCCTCTGTACCAGAGCTGGTGTTGTTCCTCATACCAACTGGTACAGTATCAACTGTAGTCCCAAATTGTGCTGTGTTCGTAACAGAAAACAAGGAGACTCATCAAATTTTTAAAGAATAAATTTTGAAAGTATATTGTTGTCTTTTAACTATGGTTAAGTTCAAAATTATTGTATAGTGGGTAAATAAGAAAGATAAGACAAAGTTAAAGGACATATTGATATAATAAAGAGTAAAGGGGTAAATAAGAAATTAAATAACTCTTGAAGGGTACACGAGAAATGAACCCTATATTTTATTGTCAGATTCAGCAACTTTGAGCAAACTGACAATTTTGCCCCTGATTACAAATTAAATCTGCATTGGACTCCTCTTTCCTTCTCTTCTTCCTTCGTAGAACACAATCTAAATGGTCTCAATTTTTCCGTCTCTATAGTCTATGTACTCAATGTGTCTTGCCTTATCCCATCATTTCCAAAACGAAAAGCAAAGACATTTAACAATTTCTCATGTATTTGACTGGCATGTAATATATGGCTCTGCTTCCCAATTTGGTTCTCCATAACCCACCGATTTGGTTCAATTTTGTTCTTCTAGATTCACAAGCCATATTATTGCTCTACTTTATCACAGTTCAGGGCCACTACCTCATGGGAATGTGTTTGTGCAATAAACTTTCATTTCTCCCTTGAATTAGAAAGTTACATTGGGGTTTGAGAAATTAAACACTTCCCGTTTAGGATGAATTAAACTTTATGGATTTTGATTACAATCAACAATAAGCAGTCACAACTGTGAGGGATTGACTAGCGTGAGTGCAACCAACTTATTAAATCCTAATTTGTGCAAGTCTATCAAATAGACGATCACTATTCAGATTTGAAGTTAGGGACAAAAATGTCATTGTATTTATTTTATCACTAGTAATTACTGTTATTTATTGATTAAATCACTAAATGGGTATGAAGTTTTGATAGGCAAATATCTAATTCATGAAGTTATGATGGGCATATATCTAAATTTCAATTGGGCTATTTATTTATTTCTGGATTTTTTTATCACTAGTAATTAGTGTTATTTATTTTCATGTTAAATGTTGCAGAAAACACTGCTATAGCCGATGATGCCTCCCAATTTGTTTTACTTCAACGTCGAAAATCACCGAGACTAAATCCGTGCCCAATGATGACAGCTGAAACCCAGTCACCGCTGCCGCCTCCTCCTCCGCCACCGTCATTACCACCGTCACTGCCACCCTCATTACCACCATCACCGCCACCGTCATCGATGCAGGAGGCATCCCACCCCCTTCCGTCACCGGCTCAAAATAAGAAGCACCAAGTTCAGCTCCCACCGCCGCAAACAGCTCCTCGTGCACAGTCCCCGATTAAAAAAAAAGAAGAAGTGTTGAGCATGAACCAAACCCGTCGGAGGTCTGCGAGGCTCAATCCGTCGTCCCCTCCGCCACATACAGCAGGTTCACCGACTCGCGCCGAGACAGCAGATGCCCATCCACATACAGCAGATGCCCAGCCAGCGGATGCCCAGCCAGAGTCAGGTTCTGCCCGGTCACAGAACTGGCCATCATGGGATTCGTGGGAAACTCCTCTGTCTGAGTCAGGTTACTGGCATACATCTCATTCGTGGGAAACTCCTCGTTCTGAGACACAGAACTGGCCCTCATGGGAACCTGCTGACAAGTCACCGGCTCAAAACAACGACACCAGCCCTCAAGAACCTCATGGGGCCCAGTCACCGGAATCCTCGGCTGAACCAGACATGTCTGGTGAATATAGCAGAGTTGAAGCGGAGTACTGCGATGATGGCAGTACTAGGTGCCGGAGGCGTCGGACCCTCGCTATGGTTCCTGCAGCTTTTCAAGCCTGCGGGAGAGAGCTTGACGAGTCGGCATCTCAAGGGTCAGCTAGCAAGAAGAAGCGAAAGAGAAACAAGGGCAAATCTGATGTGAGGTGTGGTCGGGGACTTGCCCGGCCTCGTGACCCGGCGCAACCAGATGACAGACCAAAGCTGAAGGTGGTTGGGGATGCGGAGTTCATGTCCTCGCCAATTTGCACCAAGGTGATAACCACAATACGAGTTATAACTTTGGAGAACCTGCCCGGACCCTATAGGTCCTACAACATGTTTCCATCGCAGACGAGGTTGGTTATCCTACAACAGTTCCTGCAGAGGTATTCGTGGGGGGTTGGGGAAGACATCGGGCGTTGTCTCGATGTCTTCGAGAACATAGCGGCGGATGCATACATGCGTGAAATGAATGAAACAAGACAACAGTACACGAAGAAATATGGACCAGAAAAGGAGTCATGGAAAAACTATCCTCCTGCATGGTGCAAGAGCGTAGTAAATTGGCAGGTGTTGTGCGATGTATGGTCAACAAAGAAATGGGACCAGCAATCGGCCACCAACCGTAATAACAGAAATAAAGGAAAAGGTGTCATCTATCATGTGACAGGTTCGAGGAGTATGTTTCGGCACAAGCTTGCATTGGTATTGAAAAACTACTCTTTATTAGATTCTTACCAAATTTTGATTTTTTTTTTTCAACTTCACTAACCAATCTCAATTGTACAACATTCAGATGAAGGAGAAAGGTGACTCCGTCGGATTGAAAGAAGTTTTTGATAAAACTCACATGCGCACAACACCGAAGGGAAAGGAGTATGTCAACAAGAGAGCTGGAGATGCAGCGGTAATCCCCTTTGTTTGTTCACTGTTCCAATTAGAACTTAAATGTGAACACTAAATGTAAACCACTGAACTGTTCCAATTTGTAGTTTCTAAAATTCAATGGTCTGAATTTGTTTACTATTTATTATTTATTAAGTATGGTTCTGAATGTGAGTATGGTTCTGAATTTCTTTAGACCATTGAATTAGAAACAATGTGAGTATGGTTCTAATAAATTTGTTTACTATTTATTATTTATTAAGTATGGTTCTGAATTTCTTTGGTAGTCAAATTCAATGGTCTAAATTTTAGTTTCTAAAACCATAGGCTAGTAATCCCCTTTGTTTGTTCACTGTTCCAATTAGAACAGTTTTTGGTTAGGGCAGCAAACCATAGGAAAATAGATTGTTCGACACATTATTTTGCAGAACAAGTTGGGGCTGACAGGGCAATAATCTAAAAGTTGATATTATATAAACTAAAATTTTTGCAGAAGGACTTGTGTGTTTTGCAGAACAATTTGTAGTTTCTAAAATAGAACTTATGTGTTATCTTCATTTTTCTAAAAATTATAATAGTTATTTATCTTCTTATGGTTAGGGCAGCAAACCGTACTAGCTGTTTTTTTTTTCAAAACACTGACATTTTTTCAAACCACTGCAGAAAAAGTTTGTTTCACTTAAAGGGCAATATGGGGATGACATGGAAGACGAGCAAATCTGGGAGCATGCTGTGAAAGGAGAGGACTCCCGAGGCCGGTTATTCGGGTTTGGATTCCGGGGAAGAACCAGCAGGTCAACCCGAGTACTTGAGTCAGTGGAGAGGACTCCAGAGGCGACCCCATCGGGTCCAACCAAGAGCACTGCCACCTCTGCTGAAGATGCGAATAGGAATTTCACAAAGGAAGAAGTGGCACAGTTATTAGCAGCTGAACGAACCGGGTTTGCTAATGAGATAGCTGCCCAGGAGAGGCGACACAAAGCTGAATTGGAAGAAATACAAAAAAACAACGAGTACTCCCAGGAATGTTTTTCATTGCTCTTCTCACGAGCTGGAGTGCCTCCTCCACCGCGTAACAGAAGTGGAGGGGACCCCAACCCATCAGCCGGCAATTCAGGAGGAGGACATGCCCCTAAAACATGAATGGGCAATTCGGGAGGGGGATGGCAAGGCTATTGAAATACATGTGTTAAAACTAGTTTTGTAATAATTACTTTAAATTAGGAGTTGTGTTTAATTTATCTTGAATTTATGGTTTCTCTAACTTAGGATGTGTTGAATTGAATTTGTGGTCTTAGGATGTGTTGGAATTGACTAATTAGATGTGAGCAGTTGATAAATTAGGATGTGTAGAATTGAATTGATAGCTTATGATGTGGTGGAATTGAAGACTTAGGATGTGTTGAATTGAAAACTTAGGATGTGTTGAATTGATAACTTAGGATGTGTTGAATTGATAACTTAGGATGTGTTGGAATTAAAAACTTAGGATGTGTTGAATTGAAAACTTAGGATTTGAAAATATGCATTGGGGTATATACATATAAATTGCTGGGCTAAGTCTGGTTGTAATAAAAATTTATGCGTACACCATGGGTACGCAACAAAAAAATTAATGTTTTCAAATAATATATGCCCCTACTTCCATTGGTATACCGATGGAAATACCTCCCAGTACCTCTTTAATGACAAGCCGCCGCATCCAGCATCATTTATTTCGTGGATATATCCCCATCCCATCTCATAGAAGCTTCTTTTCAAGCCCTCGCCAGCTACTCCCAGGGAGCTCTCTCAACTGTCCGAACTTTGGTACACAAATTCGGGGACCAGAGTTAGAACTGAGCTCTCCCCACTGTCGTTAGGCCTTAACTGAGCTCTCCCCACTGTCGTTAGGCCTGAACTGATCTCCCCCCACTGTCGTTAGCTCTCCCAGAGGCGACCCCTAACTTCAGTTCAAGAGTCTGAGGTAATATACAACGCCCTTTACTGTTTTGCCTTGTACACCTCAAGATTTGGTCTCTCTCCCCACTGTTTTGACTTATATACCTTTAATCGAGATCAAACTGCTCTGTCTTGATGTTCATTTCAAATGCCAGGACCACCTACAAATAAATATATATAATCTACAATTCTATGCCCTTTCAATTCTCTGCACTTTCAAACAAATATATAATCTGTTTTATGCATTTTCAACTTTAGAATTAAGTTTTCTTGGATTTGGAGACTAATTACCATATGACCACCTACAAATTTCATGCTCTGCCTTGTGATTTTGTGAATGCTACATTGTTAAATTAACTCAAGTCTAAATGTATAGACAGCTCATCATATGGCAACGGATCGGGGATGGATGTACAATGACAGACAAAGAACTGGTGGGCAGCTTGAACCCGAATTCGTCAAGGGTGTAGCCGGATTTATTGCAACAGCACTGTCCAAACCCTCTATTGTGCGTGTCGATCGACAGGGAAGGCAGTGTATCCCGTGTCCGTGTACATCATGTGATAACCTCTTCAACCAAGATGTGGGGACTGTCGAACTACATCTTTATCGTTTTGGCTTTTGCAGCTCATATCATATTTGGCACAAACACGGCGAGCCACAGCCCAATCCAGCTAGCTCTCAACCACACAGTCCACCAACTCTGGACTTTGCCACAGATCGAATGGATGACATGGTAAGGGATGCCGCTCCTCAAGGATTTGATTGGAATGAGGAGACACCTACCGGAGCGGCTAAGAAATGGTTCGACATGATGAAAGCATCGCAAACACCGCTTTGGAAAATTAACTCAACAGGTGAAATGAAATGCGAGACACACACCGTCTTGTCGGCGGTGACACGTGCAATAGCTTTGAAGTCGAAACACCAATTGAGCCAAAGATGTTTTGATGATATGCTGGGCCTCATGAAAAGCACGCTTCCTTGTGGTGAAGAAATGCCAGAAAATTTTTACCAAGCAAAGAGATTGGTTTCGGAATTGGACATGGAACATGAGAAGATAGATGTATGCCCTAACTTTTGTATGTTATATTACAAGGGACCGAACAAGAAAAAAACACAATGTGATATATGTGGTGAGCAAAGGTACAAGCCAACTGGACCCAATAAGAATGCAAAACCCGTCCCACAAAAAGTACTCCGTTATCTACCTATCACACCCCGATTGCAAAGGATGTACATGACCAAATCATCTGCGAAGAATATGAGATGGCACAAGGAGGGTGTGCGTCACAAAGCACCGCTGATGGTGCACCCGGCGGATGGTGAGGCTTGGAAATATTTCGCTAAAAAACATCCTGATTTCGCAGGAGAGTTGAGAAATGTCGTGTTGGGGCTAACAACAGATGGGTTCATGCCATTCAACTCGAGTGCATCTCCATATTCTTGTTGGCCGGTTTTTGTTTTTCCGTATAACCTACCACCTGGGATGATAATGAAAGAAGAAAACATGTTCCTCGCGCTTGTCATCCCGGGACCAAAGCATCCGGGTCGGGATATTGATATTCTTCTCGAACCTTTAATCGATGAATTGAAAAAATTGTGGTTGCATGGAGAAATGACATGGGATGGGTACAAAAGAGAGAATTTCAAGATGCGTGCACAACTTTGTTGGACGGTGAGTGATTACCCGGCTTATGAGATGCTATGTGGGTGGGGTACAAAAGGAAAGTTGGCCTGTTTTTATTGCATGGATAAGACAAAGGCTTTTCAACTCGAGAATGGTGGGAAAGCATGTTGGTTCGATTGTCACAGGTGCTTCTTGCCTCCAGATCACGCATTCCGTCGAGATAGGAAGAATTTTAAAAAAGGTAGAGTCGAGAATGATCCGCCACCACGACGATTGACGGGAGAGGAGCTTGAAAATATAGTCAGTTTAATAGGGGAGATTAAATGGGGTAAAGAAGGAGGATTAAATCAGATTCCGGGTTATGGTCAGACCCACCATTGGCAAAAGAAGAGTATTTTTTGGTCATTACCATATTGGAAAAATAATCTGTTGCAACACAATTTGGATATGATGCATTTGGAGAAGAATTTCACCGAAAATTTGATATACACGCTGTTAAGCATAGGTGGCAGAACCAAAGATAATGAAAAAGCTAGAAAAGATCTAGCTCTATTATGCGATCGTCCCAACCAACATCTAACTCCGGTCGACAATAAACCGGGAAAGATGAAAAAACCAAATGCGCCATTCGCACTCTCTCCATATGATAAGAAGATTGTTTTAACATGGCTTAAGGATATAGTAAGGTTCCCCGATGGCTACGCATCCAATTGGTCAAGGTGTGTTAACCTCCTAACTGGAACCCTCATTGGGCTCAAAAGTCATGATTTACATGTGTTCATGGAGCGCCTCCTCCCCGTCGCCTTTCGAGACTTTGTCCCGGATTCTGTATGGGATGTTTTATGTGAGATTTCAGCCTTCTTCAGAGAGATTTGTGCCAAAGAGCTTGATCCAGTGAGGGTGGCATCCTTAGAAAATGATATTATCGTTACAATGTGCAAGGCAGAAAAAATATTCCCACCTGGTTTTTTCGATTCAATGGAGCATCTTGTGGTGCATGTAGCATACGAAGCTAAAATGGGTGGGCCAGTAGGGTCTCGATGGATGTATCCATGTGAAAGGTGTGTTACATATTACTTTTATTTGTGAACCATAAAAAAATAGGTAATAACTAACACTAAGCTATTGTTACAATTATAGGCGTAACAAAGAACAACGGATGAGAGTCACAAACAAGGCACATGTTGAGGGTTCAATCGTGGAGGCTACCATTGCAAAAGAAATTGGTACTACTTCGACACATTATTTTGCAGAACAATCTAACGTTAGCCAAGAGGGAGTTGAAACAAGTAACCATTCGACGAGGCCACTTTCGATATTCGATACTCCGGGCCGGTTCATTGGCAGGGAAAGACGAAGGACTCTCGATGACCAGGATTTTCATGCTGCACACACCTATGTCATACTCAACTGTCCAGAGATCTGTGAGAAGTACTTGGGGTACCGTCTTACGAATTTTCTTTTTATGTTTCCAAAATTATCTTTTCTAAACCCAATCAAAATCTAATATTTGGACATATTCTAATGTGCAGAGAGTTTGATACAAGCATGCTCAACTCTGGAGTAGCCACAAGCTCCCAAGATTTGCCAAAAGTTCGTCAAGATGGTTTCCCACACTGGTTGCGGAAAAAGGTAATAAATTCTCGTGATGAAGCCGATTACTACATACGAATGGCAGGAGTCAAACCTAGCAAACAAGCATACTTCTATGACGGATACGAAGTCAACGGCTATCGATTTCACACGCAATCATATGGGAAAGACAAGACAACTCAAAGTTTCGGTGTTTGCATCAAGGGCGAGTGGGATGCAAATGCACCGCAAGTTGACTACTATGGAGTTCTCCAAGAGGTTATTGCACTAGAATATGATGCCCACACGGTAGTTCTTTTTAGGTGTGATTGGTTTGACATAATAAGCGGTGTAAAGGTGGACCGCGAACATGGTCTTGTTGAGGTTAATCATACTTCTCGCCTAGCAACTTACGAGCCATTTGTATTAGCAGCTCAAGCATCTCAAGTGTGCTACCTACCATATGCATCTCAAAAGCCCGAAAGACGCCAATGGTGGGTGGCATTTAAAACAAGCCAAAAGTCCATGTTTCATGCCGAGGGTGACGATTCGAACTTAGAATTTTACCAAGATGAAAGGCCGGATAATCCAATATCGGTTTCAGATGGACCAGATTTTGATTGGGATGGTATGGTCCTTGGAGAAAACGACTTTGAGCTAGTGGACGAAAGAACGGTACTCCCGCCAACAACATCAGCTGCACCGCAATCCATGTCGAGAGACGAAAACCACGTAGATGAAGGTGAGGGAGACTCTGGCAGGGAGCAAGAGTATCACATGGAGCTAGGTGATGAGGAAGATTGGTTATCCTATGATGATTCCGATGAAGAATATTAATTGGTAAATTAAAACAATACACATGTTAGGTTTTCCATTTTATTTTACTTTACATTTTTCTAGTCTGCAAAGCATTTTGGCAAATAGCTTTTCCAACTTTGTTCTCTTTTCAGGTTTGTAACAGGTGTTTACTTTGAGGTGTTTATTAGCCAGCAGCTCACTGATGTGTGGGATGCACATAGTTTAGAGGTATACATGGTTACTAATTTCAAACATTTATATCTTAGTTATTACAAATATGGAAAGAGATGTAAATATCAAACATTAAGCACTTGTTTTTTTTAACAAAATTCTTTTTCAGTGTGTATATGGGACCTTGTCAGAACAGTAAATGAGAAATTTACACTTGGGTCCCTATATTATATCCTATTTGTGTTTTTGCTTAAAAAGGAAAATGAATATCTACATTAAGAATCATAAAATGCTCTTCGTGAGTTATTCTCATTTCATTCCTTGCATCTTCATCTTCATTTATTTTCAAAATATGATATATATATATATAGATATATATAACTGTTAAAAAACAATAACCATCTTGTATTGTTTTTTATTAGAAATTATTATTATTTACATGACCTTATACTTATGCATATATATATGATCACTGTTTAGTAATTCTATTTACTTTTTTTACTCATTCACTAACACTCATATGTTTAAAAACATATATTGCAGGAGGACAAATTAAAGAGTCATTCAAATGAAAGAAAGATAGCATGTACTGCTTGCATTTGTCAAAATGTGTTGCATGTAAATTACATAGATTGGCTTAGTCCAAGTACCCAAATTTATGTTTTCAATTTGTAGTGTGGTGTTTCATTTTACATTTCGCAATTTAATACTGCTTGCTGCTTTGATTTATTTTTATTGCTACAAAGGGAGATCTCAAATAAATATAAAAGATTCTGTCTCCAAGAACTTAACAATTCCAACGGTAGCCTCATGGAAATAATTAGTCTATCTATAAAATAATATAAACTGAATCAATAAATTATTTCCAAGGGCACAGTGCTCCACTATTTCCATGAACCTTAACTATAAAATAATATAAACATATAAAACATAACATTTCCAAGGGTATCTCATGGAAATAATATGTCTCCCAATTTCACACTTATTTCCAACGGCATGGGGCTAAGTATTTCCATGAACTTCCAATAAAATATAATATTTTGTCTGTTCGGAGGGTCAGGGGCCATGCAAAATTATTTCCAAGGGCGGATAGGAAACATTTCCATGTGCAAACTGCAGGGATTTCCATGCGCTACTAGTTCCATGAGTCTACCGTTGGAAAATGTTAATGGTGTCAGAAAACGCAATTCGTTTCCATGGACCCTTTCTCCGCTTGGAAATAACATTTGCTCCCCTTGCAAAAAGCGGAAATTCTAGTAGTGTAATTTATATCGAAAAGGACCGAAGACAACAACTATGTTGACAGTAGGCCATTTTAAATGTTTTTGTAGTCATCGTAATACATTCAATATGAACCAAGCACATATTAAGTGACTTCATCATAAAATAGTTTAAATAGTTTAGGGAAAGAGAATTATTGAAATCAAACACATTTTGCCAACAATAACAGAAACAAACCCACAGGGCTATAAAATTAAAGAAATAATAGTTCAGTTAGATTTTTTTTAATAGTTTGTCCATCAACTTTAGTGCAATTGTGGAATTATTTAATTATTAATTCAGTGCAGTAGGAGAATTTTTAAGTTATCAATTAAGTGTTGATTATACTTAATTGTTTATTTTAAATTACTTAAATGACCAATTATTTTTTGCATTACATCAAACTTATCACATAACCACCCTAAACTAGTGAGAATATATCAACAATTTCAGCTTCTTCATTTTAAAATGCCAAATATATATATTTTTTAGTAAAGCTAGCTTCCAGATTGCTCCTTCCAGATTTCAAATCAACGACCTGCCATACGGAGAGCATTATCTTTGCCACTAAACAAAATGCTGGTTCTAGAAAAATGCTAGATATATTTGTTGATTCTATTATATACTTTAAAAATAATGTACGAGTTGAAAATAACTAGATCAGTTTAAGTTTGTTTTGTATAAAATTGAGTGACAATATATATACTTTTAGGGAGCAAATGTCAAGTATTCTCTCTTAAATTTTATCTTTCCTTTTTTTCCAATGAAGACATAATCTCTTATATTAATTGTAATGAAAATGTAACTATTTTGATTCCTAATTAATTAATAAACGGCGTTAATATGTTGGCAAACATTGGAATCGACAAAATGTCATCGTCCTATTGAATTTGAGCTCTTGTCTTGATTGGACCAGAAAAACGGGTGGTCATGACACGAAAATCGCGATGTTTAAACCAGCTCAAACTTGTGGAATAGAAAAATGCAGGATTTCATAAAACAACTATATATATATATATATAGAGAGAGAGATAGAGGAGGGATGCAATTACACATTTTTTTGGTGACACATCATGACACTGTTTTTTATATAGGTCAATTTTGCGATTTCAAAATCCAAACAGTCGATCCGAACCGTTCAACATGATCACCATATTAAAATGTACTTGGAGATCAATTTGAATTTTTTTACTATTTATTAAGATGGTTACAAAATCGATGTTTTTCAATGGTCTGAAAACAACGATTTCTGTAACCATCTTAATAAATAGCAAAAAAATTCAAAAAAATGTAAAATTTGATCTCCAAGCACATTTTAATATATCCATCATGTTGAACGGTTTGAATCGACTATTTGGACTTTGAAAATGGTAGGTGTCAAAGTGTGTCACCAAAAAAGGTGT
Source organism: Carex kokanica (assembly GCA_025461125.1). Taxonomy (NCBI): domain Eukaryota; kingdom Viridiplantae; phylum Streptophyta; class Magnoliopsida; order Poales; family Cyperaceae; genus Carex; species Carex kokanica. The sequence goes on along the minus strand of JAJGRX010001338.1, from coordinate 1,668,207 downwards.
AATCGGATCCCTCCTCATATACATATATATATATATATATATATATATATATATATATATAGTACGGCTAACGCGCTTTCTCTAGTATATTAACAATATGCTTCCGGCCTCCAAAATCTATCGAATGGACTTCAAATGACAAATCCACCGTTCAAACCAATCTCCTTACCGAGAGCTTCGTTTCTATATAAAAAAAATATAACTTTAGAATTTATTTACCATCAAGTCAAGCGGTCAAAATATGAAGGATTTTCTGCGTATTTTAATGAACTATTTTGCTCATTTTTTTCACCACTTGACTTGATAGTAAATAAATTCGAAAATTAAATTTTTTTTATATGGAAACAAATCTCTCGGTAAGTAGATTGGTTTGAACGGTTTGGATTTGTCATTTGAAGCCCATTTGATAGATTTTGGAGGATGAAAGAATATTGTTAATATACTAGAGGAAGCGTGTTAGCCGTACTATATATATTATATATATATATATATATATAGAGAGAGAGAGAGAGAATGGCTAAGCTCAAAATGTTTTTTCCATGGCCATGGAACAAACGATTCGGTTCTCCAATTTTCAAAGTTCAAACAACAAATCCAAACCGTTAGATGTTCAATCTATATTATAATGTGCTTGGAGACCAAATTTTATATTTTTGGAATTTTTTTACTATTTATTAAGATGGTTTGAATTTTTTTATATTAAAATTTGCATTCGTACACTAGAATTTTCTCTAATATTAATTAGCATCTCAATTAAATTTGAATAACTTTCTATACAAAACAAAAGATGAACATCATTTAGAACTTTATATACACCGCTTAATGTAAGCCACATCAATAACCCATGAAATATCCATGGTACTTTCATGGAAAAGAAGCACTTGTACTCTCCCAAATTGACACCACAAGCTATTAAAGCCAGATTTAATGGCAACCTCAAAAATTTGCTCATGTTATAAATCATGTTCGTTTAATTTATATCGAAAAGGACCGAAGACAACAACTATATATGTTGACAGTAGGTCTTTTAAATGTTTGTGTAGTCATCGTAATACATTCAATATGAACCAAGCACATATTGTGTAGTCATCGTAATACATTCAATATGAACGCGCTTTCTCTAGTATATTAACAATATGCTTCCGGCCTCCAAAATCTATCGAATGGACTTCAAATGACAAATCCACCGTTCAAACCAATCTCCTTACCGAGAGCTTCGTTTCTATATAAAAAAAATATAACTTTAGAATTTATTTACCATCAAGTCAAGCGGTCAAAATATGAAGGATTTTCTGCGTATTTTCATGAACTATTTTGCTCATTTTTTTCACCACTTGACTTGATAGTAAATAAATTCGAAAATTAAATTTTTTTTATATGGAAACGAATCTCTCGGTAAGTAGATTGGTTTGAACGGTTTGGATTTGTCATTTGAAGCCCATTTGATAGATTTTGGAGGCCGAAAGAATATTGTTAATATACTAGAGGAAGCGTGTTAGCCGTACTATATATATTATATATATATATATATATATATATATATATAGAGAGAGAGAGAGAGAGAGAGAGAGAATGGCTAAGCTCAAAACGTTTTTTCCATGGCCATGGAACAAACGATTCGGTTCTCCAATTTTCAAAGTTCAAACAACAAATCCAAACCGTTAGATGTTCAATCTATATTAAAATGTGCTTGGAGACCAAATTTTATATTTTTGGAATTTTTTTACTATTTATTAAGATGGTTTGAAATTTGATACAGACAATTGATTTAATATGTCTCTATTGTCTTTACTCTTTCATCTAATCAATGGCACATGCATTATATGTACATCACGATATTAATCATCTCTATGTAAAATCACATATTTCTGAAACATTGCACCACAAAATATATAAGAGTGAGGCTACGGTACTATGCATAGCACAGATTGGTCCGTGCTACAGCTCAATATTTGAGCTTCCAAAATTCTAACGGTCGATCCGATCCGTTCAACATGATTATAAAATGAATATGTACTTGCAAACCAAATTTTACATTTTTTCGAATTTTTTTACTATATTTTAGATAAGTAGAAAATCACTGTTTTTGGATGGTCCAGAATTTTCAGATCAAGTGATTTTCTACCTATCTAAAAAAATAGTGATCAAGTAATTTTCAGATCAAGTGATTTTCTCCTAAACTATTTAAACTATTTTATGATGAAGTCACTTAATATGTGCTTGGTTCATATTGAATGTATTACGATGACTACACAAACATTTAAAAGACCTACTGTCAACATATATAGTTGTTGTCTTCGGTCCTTTTCGATATAAATTAAACGAACATGATTTATAACATGAGCAAATTTTTGAGGTTGCCATTAAATCTGGCTTTAATAGCTTGTGGTGTCAATTTGGGAGAGTACAAGTGCTTCTTTTCCATGAAAGTACCATGGATATTTCATGGGTTATTGATGTGGCTTACATTAAGCGGTGTATATAAAGTTCTAAATGATGTTCATCTTTTGTTTTGTATAGAAAGTTATTCAAATTTAATTGAGATGCTAATTAATATTAGAGAAAATTCTAGTGTACGAATGCAAACTTTCAAAATAGCCAATATCCCCATGAAAACATCATAATATCTAATATCCCCATAAAAACTTAACCTTCTTTCTTTTTTCCCCTTTCATTTATATAACATTTTATAGTTGTTAATAATAGAGTTGACAGATATATCCTTCTCTTATTCCTTCTTAAAACTAGACTGTTAATCGAATTTGAAAGGGGGAAGTGAAATGTGTCCATTGAGGGTTATATTGATCTTTCGGTCATCTACAATCGCAGGAGAGGCATCAAATCAGAGCCTGAGTTTGATTTGAATCAAGAAGAAACAAATGAAATAATGACAAAGACCAGCTTCCCCTTTCTGCCAAGGTGCGAATTGAATACTAGTTTTTTGATAACCACTTTAAGCAATGCAAAGTAATGTGGAGTATAAATAAGATTACCCTCCATTTGTATATTTATTAATTTTAAAGATTTGATTTATGTATTCATATAATACAAAATCGTACAAATCTCATTTCCCCAGCCAGTTTTGTCCTCGTAGCCACAACTAATGACATGAATAGCTTCCTATAAAAGAGATGCAGGAAGCAGGATTAGCATTTGAGAGTACCGCCATTCTCAAGTAAAGTTAATGTGGCAAACACAGGAGGACTATTCAAACTTCTACTCCAGCTTTTGATATGTTATCAGAGCTGATTTCTTACTGTCTTTCTCTATGAACTCGTCCAGTGTTAAGAAGGAATAAGAGAAGGGTATATTTGTCAATTCTATTTTTAAAATAACTAAATAAAATGTCATATAAATTAAAGGGAATAAAAGAAAGAATTTTAAGTTTTTACAGGGATATTGGATATTATGTTGTTTCTATGGGTATTGGCTATTTTAAAAGTTTGCATGGGTACACTAGCTAGAAATTTTCCCTTAATATTAAGGTCAATAGCTAGCTAGGCCATTAGTTCTTCTGGGTTTTGTATATTGGCAAGCGTGATTTGAATTTGTATCGAGACAAGAAGTGGTCAATATAGTATCATATATTCAGATCTCCAAGAATCTATTATACGGATTAACTTCAAAGTAGAACATTCCTCCAAATTCACAGCAGAAATACATACTATACCTCCTAGGCAAAATCAGTACAGAAAAAATAAAATATAATATACACTGGGGGAGAGTATCATGAAATTAACCCCACATACACATTGGAAATTTTCATATTAGTGAAGTATCAAACAACAAATACAATGTAGACATACGGAAAAATATTGTTGTTCTTTCGTACTGGAAAAATATCTTGTTAGTTCTTTCGTACTGGAAAAATATTGTTGTTATGGGTAGTTCGGATTTGAATGTCTAAAATTAAATAACTAAAACATTTTCATTATAAAATAATAAAAATTTGAACTATAGAGGTATGGAACTTTACAATTTCATATTTAACTTAGATCAGTGTGATGTCTCAACTCTTAATCATGAACATGGCGTGCAGTAGTGGTGACACAATTTTTCTTTTTATTCAAGTCATCCCATTTTAAGTGGAAGAAATAGGTGAAAAACGGGAATAAAATTAGAAAGAGATTAAAAGGAGAGATGAGAGAATAGAAGGAAGAAGAGAGATGAGACAAGATTAAGAAGAGAGCAGTAGTTTCCCCCCTTCGCCTTTCTCCTCTTTGCCAGGAACTTGCTTTTTAATTTGAAGTCACCCCATTGGATGATGTCCTTTTAAATTGCAGAAGTTTATGTACTCTCTTTTAAATGGGAAATTGTTCCAAGAGGTTTGGAAATGTTTAATAAAAGAAAAGGTTTTATAAGTTTCAGAAATTTAGGGCATGAGCCAAGAGGGAGATAGGCTTGGTAATTGGTAAATCCATTGAAAATTTCTATTAAATACAAATGTCATGCCAAACAACGAAGTAATGTGAATATATAATTGATCGATTATATTTTATATTGAAGCATTGAGGATTGTCCTAATTTGGAAACGGAGAGAGGAGAATATGGTAGGCCCTTGAAAATGCTTTCTCCTCGTGTGTCTTGACTCACGTGTCCACTGCAGTGTCCATTTGTGTGCTGTAATTACCCTCTAAGAAAAAAAACACGTCACTATGGCATGTGGCTACATGATCACAATAAAAATCATATTTTTTTATAATTTTACATTTGTTTTGACATTTTTACTGATTTTTACATGCTTAAAGAAACTTAAAGTTCAAAAAAATAGTTAAACGTGAACAAAGAAGATCCACATCATGTTTGGTCATGATACATGTGGTCACAACGTGACTAACGTGCCGTGACCATTCGCATTATGTGAAAGGCACATTTGGCCACGGTATGACACAAATACATGAAACTTGACTTGGTCGCAGGGGCGGAACTTGGTTCATGCTGGGGGGTGCTAAGCCACCCCAACATTTTAAAATTCTTTTACCGGGTATTGAACTTGAACTGATTTTTCATTTTTATATGTACTATAGCCCCCCAATATATAATATATAGTAAACTTAGAGGGGGCTGAAAGGAAATTTTTTGAAGTCCAAATCACAGACGCTTCACTTCTTCATTTCCAATTGTGTGCCTTGATTTTCGAATCGTACTATGTGAAAAAGAAAAAGAACGTCACTTTTCAACTTGGAAAGGCACATACAAAGAAAACAAAATAAAGAAAGTGTAATTGTGTGAGTGTCCAGTGAAATAAAATAAAAAATCTCAATTTTCCTTCTCTAGACAGTGCAAGTGCAAACTTACACAAAAAAAGGGTCTCCAATTCTCCACCGTTCAATGAATAGGCAACAAATTAAGTAGCAAAACTGAAAAAAAAGGTGTCCAAATAAAAAAAAATCCCATTTTCATTGAGCAAAATTCATCTCTCCGGTGCGACAATGCTAAATTTACATTCTCATCTTTTAATATCAGTTCGTTTTTTAAAATTGAGATATGTGTTTATTTGCAAATTGTTAAATTATCATTATAACTCAAATGAGATTATTACTGAATTTGATTTTTTAGAAATCTTATATCAAAATTAAAGAAAAATATATGAATATAATGTTTTTAGTTTGATTTTGATAAACATGGCACTTTATTGGTGTTAGTTAATAATTATCTATTGTATCTTTTTATGAAATCAAATAGTAAAAGATTTTATTATCTTGTGTTATATTGTATTTTATAAATTTTATTTTTTTATCGAAAAATAAAAATAATGTTTAGCCCCCTATACTCAAATTCTAGTTCTATGCAGTACGACAAGGCACGTGAATCAAGTAACGGCACGACATTCTAGAATGTGTTTTAATTTGTTTATGGATTCATTTTTCACGATTTGGACATATGCATGCTTTAAATTTTCAACTTTTAAATGTATCAAGTTACAGTACAATAATTTAGTTGATATTTTTTCTTTTCTTTTAAGTATGACAGTGTTAAAAATATAATTGATATGTAATTTAAATATTTTTCGTAAAAAAGCTATAACACGATATATAATTTGCTTACAATCAAAATAGGACCTCAAATAATTAATAAAAATGGACCGATGCAATGCTTTGTTTAGTTCCTATAAGCAAAAGCAATTGTACAGTACGCAGTCAACTTCATTTTAGATAAGATCTTAAATTATTTGTAACTAATGCTTAAAATTTTTTATACTTGGAGATCTAAAGGTTCGGTTATATATGATGGTAAGACATCAACTGAAATCATTTTTTTTAGCCTTAGTTAGCGCTCCTCATAGCAAGCAAAGCAATTAATAATTTCCCAATTGGTTTTCGTGTCAATATGGGATATGTGTTAGGTTCTGATATAAATATTGTATATATAGGCATGGGGGAATCGAGTGAGTATCGATCAGATGGATGTATGGTGCTCATACAAACACAGCAACTCCATACAATTGCACGCTTCATGGCTGCATTGTAACGCTTGGCAGGGTTTATCTACTATTTTCTCATTATCATTTTTTGTTCTGTGGCATGCAGTGTTGTATCTCCTGTATTATAGTGCACTAAAGGGCATGGTACAGGGATTCTAGTATTTGTCTACGTAGTGCACTGAAGAAAATAGAAGTGTGTTCTGATACTTGTCTAGGTAGTGCATTGTTTCATTAGAACAGTCCAGCTGTCCAGGAATAGTTCAAGGCCTGTAATTTCTGGTTTTTCGTTGAATGGAAGCCTATGGGTAATTTTCTAAAAAAAAATAATAAGTAATTCACCCAATATAGAATTGCATTTTTTTATCTGGGGACCACTAATATATTTTGTCTCCGAGGGCCCAGGCCCGATTGATTTTGTTGTGACATGTCATCTGTAGCATAGCTTCCTATCCCAATTGATTTTTCAAACCCACGTTAAAAATGCTACGTAGAAAAATCAACCTATTCTTTAAAATGAGCTTGCCTATAAATAGGCGGATGTTTGAACCCCCAAATGCAAACGAAAATACATCAAAACAGTTTCAGAGTGAAAACACCTGCAAACCTGCAATTGAGAGGGAGAAAAAAGAGCTCAAGGATTTTGTCAATTTAGCAAGGCAGATCAAAAGTAAAAAAAAAAAAAGATAAATTTTTTTTTGGCAATGCAGATAGCAAAGGAGGGGTGCTTGGTGTCATCAGTAGTGTTCCAAAGAAGTAGCCAAAGGCGAACAGCAAATTACGCACCCAACTCATGGGATTACAACTCCATTTCATCACAAGAAAATAATTATGTATGCGCTTTAGAAAACAGTCTTAACAATTGAAGTTAATACTTTAATTAATATTTGTACATATTTTTTCACTATGTGGTGCAACCATATATATTACCAATTCTATAATTCACAGTTAATTTCTTACTGTATCATGGCATTTCAAATCACATTGAAATATCAAATGCATTTTCATTTCAATGCCCTTGTGTTAAATTTTTGCAGGAAAAACAAAAAATTAGTGACTGTTATGAAGAGATGAAGACCAACATCAGAAGTCAGTTGATGCAAAAGGAGTCTCAGCTTGCTGTCAAGCTAAACTTGGTGGACATGGTTCAACGACTCGGAGTTGCTTATCATTTCTCAGAGGAAATTAAACATTTGCTTAAAGAAATGATAATTAATAAAGCAAAAGCTACTTTGAAGAATGATTTTGCTTCTTTGGCTCTTCTCTTTATGCTCATGAGAGAGAATTGTTTTGAGGTCCCACAAGGTACGTATGTCATTTTCCTAATATGGCATTAATACAAGCTTCTTCTTTTTTTTTTATCAGAAATTGTTATTAATAATATGTACTTAATTACATTTGTGATCCCACTTGTCCTAGTGGACAATGAAAATTATTCCGGATATAAACTACAAATGAAATAAAGGCCGATTAACATTTTTGAAATAAAATATTAAATAAAATCTAACTAAGCTTTCTTTATCTGGCAGACATTTTTAGTACTATTATGAAAGGAAACATGCAAAATGACATAGAGGCTGTCCTTTCGCTCTACGAGGCCTCGTTCCTCACATTTGAGGGAGAGAAATTATCAGACGAGGCAAGGGAGTTTTCGACAAAACAACTAAATCAACTCAAGAAAACATGCATGGATCAAAAACTTAAGGGGCAAGTGGAACATGCACTAGAGGTACCATTGCATTGGAGGGTTCCCAGACTGGAGACAAGGTGGTACATAGATCAGTGCCAGGGAAATGAGAATGTGAATCCTGTGGTAACAAAATTTGCAAAGCTTGAGTACAATAAAGTGCAACTTGTGCATCAAGGAGAACTTTCAAGGCTTTCAAGGTTGATAACTGATAACTACATAAATATATAATTCTATCAAAATTAACCCTTTCCGTTTATATATATGATTAATGAACTAAGTTTGATTTTATATATTTGTATTCTTGCATGAGTTAGATGGTGGATAGAACTAGGTTTAAGGGAGAAGGTGCATTTTGCTAGAGATCGCTTAGTTGAGTCATTCTTCTTTGCAACTGGAATTGCACCTGAACCACATAACTCAGCTTGCAGAGAAGTACTTTCAAAACTGGGAGTTCTGATTGTAATTTTGGATGATGTATATGATATCTATGGAACCTTTGATGAACTTTTGCTTTTCAATGAAGCTATCCAGAGGTACAATTAACAAACCCAATATACATGTGCTGTGTAAATCTTATATATGGTTTCAATTGATCAATATTGTGATTACAGTTTAATGTAGAAATTTAAATGTACTTCTAGGTGGGACGAGGTTGAAGCAACAGAAAATTTACCAGAATATATGAGAATTTTATACGGTGTTATTTTCAATACAACTAAGGAAACAGCTTCTTATGTTCTTGCAAAATATGGCTGGGATCCCTCCCCTATTCTCATAAAAGCTGTGAGTTATTCTAGTTAAAAATTCTGTGTCAAAACAAATAAAAAATATTATTTCAAAATCATACTAGGACAAGTTAATTTAAATGTTAAAGAAGTTCCTGATCAAAATCATTTTATTTTTATTTTGTAAAATATTTACTGTTACAGTGGCGGGATGCATGCATTTCATTCTTAACGGAGGCTAAATGGTACAAAATTGGTCATAAAGTGACATTCGAAGAGTACCTAGAGAATGGATGGGTTTCATCAACTGGGCCGCTCTTGCTTACACATGCTTTTATTGTGTTAGGGGACAAAACAACAGTACAAGCTCTGAATCTTCAGAAAAAATATCCGAGACTGGTACAATCGTGCGCAACGATATTGCGCCTCAGCAATGACTGTGCAACTCATCATGTGAGTTATAAATTCATTAGTTTTTTTTTTTGCATTTTTTCTCCCAAAAGTATACTGCAATTCTGTTAAAAACTTAATTTTTTGTTGTATTCATGGAGGACTATGCTGTTTGGTTTTGATTGGTTTGAAGTTATAATAGTTTCCTAATCCTAATTTCAAATATTTTGACGAACTAAACTCGAATTATTGTTCTGAAAAAGACCACTTATTTGATGTTCTTAGTTAAAGACCTTTTTCCAAATTATTTTACATAATTCCAGGCGGAGTTACAAAGAGGTGATGCACCATCATCCATAGCATGCTACATGCAGGAGCAATTGTGTACCGAACCAGAAGCGCGCAAGGCTATTGAAAAGCTCATTGTGGAGACATGGAAGAAAATTAATGACGATTCTCTTGGTCATGGTCGCCATGCATTACCTCGACCATTCATCAATGCAAGTGTCAATCTGGCACGCATGTCACATTGCTTATATAACGGTGGGGACGGTGTTGGTACCCCGGGTAAAAGGATAAAGGGTCTTGTTAAGTCTTTGCTGCTAGATTCCATAAGAATTAATTAATTTCATGTATCTCTTATGTATTTTAGGCTATTTTTAATGAATTACCGTAAATTATAGAGAGGAATTAATGTAACCACAGTCCAATAAAAATCTGCACCGATTTGTACACCCAAAAACCGATTTGTATTTTAGGCTAATTTCCTGTTTTGCTTTATGGACCTTCGAATTTCTGATTGAAGACAATGGTACAAGAAAATTGGTCAGCGCAGGCAATAGCAAAAACACCACAAGAGTTGAGCGTCAAAATAGCAAACCTCACAAAGGCAGTGACTACTTGGAAGAAATAATACAATGAGGACATTAATTACCCAACTAGACTATGTAACAATAATGATTGTAGAACTGCTCAAAATTAGCAAGAGCAACTAATCATCCATATGGAGATTAATATTGAGCAGCAGGTGAATGAAAAGGTAATGGATGAGTGGCCAATAGCAACAAGTCCCCGGACCCGATGGGTACACGGGTGAGTTTTTCAAGGCTTTCAAATCACTGGTAATACCGGACTTGTTTCGTGTATTTAATACCGTCATGAAAAACAGTGCACTCACACTGAACCTTCTAAATGATTCTTACATTGCACTCATACCAAAGAAAGAAAATGCGGGAGCACCATCAGACTACATACCTATATAGTTTACAGCCCATCACGGGGCATCTAGTAGTTTACAGCCCATCACGGGGCATCTAGTAGCTCAGATTCAAACTGGATTCCTGACCAAAAGACACATCACGGAAGGCTTTCTCTAAGCATAAGAGTTGGTCACCATGACAACAAGATAGAAGCAAAATATTGGTCTTTTTAAAGCATTTGACACATCACCGTAGGAAGTTTATATATATATATATATATATCAATGTTTTACAAGATTTCCTCAATGATTAACCGAAATAATTAAGCACGAATTTTTTTTCATATTAAGTATTCATATGTGATCATGTCGTTTCGTCATTGAAATCGTGAGAAATAGTTAAGGCACGTGAATAGTCACAGTCCGTTAGTTACGTCCTGACTACACATACTGTGACCAAACATGATGTGAAAATTATGTTTGATTACGTTTGTCATGTTTGATTATTTTTATCTATTTTTTATTTTAATTTTGTTTAGCGAGCGTAAAAACCAGAAAAAAAAGAAGTCCAAATTGGAAAAATTATACAAATGTAATATTATACGTCGTCAATTGAGTGATTGACCACGTGCCAGTGTCCCTTGTTTTTTTTGTGCCGGAATAGTGTCGTTTTAATTGTTGTGATGTATTATTTTTCTCCGTATCATGGTGTGACTTTTCTACGTCCTTTAAAACCCACAAATATTAATATATAAAATCTAAGTACATATCATTTTTTATGGTTCTGATTTAATGAAATAATAGTGGATGCAATATTAATTCCGAACATGTGTGTTATGTTTAGAAATAGTGAAGAAACGGTGAAACATCTGTTTCAAGATTGCCTCGTATCGTCCTTGCTAAATTAAAAAACCATGTGCATGCTTCAAAGGTTCTCCATCCAAGAAGATATTCGGTCTGATCTATTGGACATGCTAGCTGGAGCAGAAGTCACAAAGAAAACAAAAGAGATACTGTTAATCACCAACTTCATAATATGGAGGTATATGAGAATTTTTACTGACCAAAAAGAGTCGCCCCAAAATCTGATGGAAGAAGTGCACACACAGTGGAAATACTTGAATTAGATTAGACTTAATTTTCTCAGTTTCTCTGCTTTCTTTTTTTTACCAGCTTTCTTTTAATTCGGTTTTTAAAGTTTTTTGTTTTGATTTCTTTCGGTCCCTCTTTACATGGCCTCATTTTCTTTGAGCTATTACCTGTTTTAGTAACCCAGGTTTTCGTTTAAAACTTGAACCCTTTCTTCTATTAATCAATATATCAAATGAGAACTTTGATCCTCATTTTTCTTCAAAAAATAAAATAACAAAATAAAATATTTTCTTTCATTTCATAAATCATGCATTGTTAAATTAAACAACATAACTTGAAAAATATTTACTCAAAAACATAACTTGAAAGTAACCAAAATGAAAAACTTGTTTTGGATTAATAAATTTTAAGAAACAAAAATTCTTAGCTTGGAAACAATTCCTATATACAATTAATTCTTAACTTGTAGAGCAATATATATCAGCTGACTCTCGAAAATAGTCATTGTGTACACTCTTGGATAGTAGCAGATTCTTGGAGAGCAATCTCTGTCAAAATTTTCTCTTGTTTCTAATGTCATATTCGGAAGAATACGGGTGTTCCTTCGCCATCAAAGTACACATGATTATTTCATGGGTTATATATAGATGTGGCTTACATTAAACAAAGCCGTACATCTTTTGTTTTGTATAGAAATTGATTTTTTTTTCTTCAAGGTCAGTGACAGCATGCAGCTCAACCGCAATTGTATTAATTAAATAAAATAAAAAGGTCTGTAAAATTATCCCTACCATTACAATTTGTCCAAACCTAATTCTAATATGAGGAGGGATCGGATTATACCGTTTTTTTTTACACATTTTGACACTTACCATTTTCAAAGACCAAATAGTCGATCCAAACTATTCAACATGATGGATGTATTAAAATGTGCTTGGAGATCAAATTTTACATTTTTTTGGAATTTTTTTTACTATTTATTAAGATGGTTACAAAATCGTTGTTTTCAGACCATTGAAAAACAACGATTTTGTAACCATCTTAATAAATAGTAAAAAAATTCAAAAAAATATAAAATTTGATCTCCAAGCTAGCTAGCAGATTTTAATATAGTGATCTGTTGAACGGTTCGGATCGATTGTTTAGATTTTAAAATCACAAAATTGACCTATAATAAAACAGTGTCAAGATGTGTCAAAAAAAATAGTGTAATTGAATCTCTCCTCTTCTAATATAGTCAAGCTATAATGTGAACAACAAATACCTCAATAAACGTACAAAATGCAGAAGCAAAATTTCCCAGGAGCCTGTCACTCACTGTTATTGAACTGCCGTCTTTTATAGAATAAAAACTAGATGTAATAACGAATTCATTACCGATAGAGACTAACACGATAAGAAACAAAAATACTTCTAGCGGTTGGAACCGATAGTAAATTAACCATATATCTATCGGTACAAAAAACATTACCAATAGAAGAATTACACTTCCTCTATTGGTAGTACATTATGTACATATAGAAGGAAAGTGATTCTCCTATCAGTGTTGTATCATGTACCGATATAAGATGATTATCTTTTATTAAAAATTTCACTTATAAAATTAGCCAGCCCCTAAATTGTTAGCCATATTAATCATAAATAAGCATAGATACATAAAACAACATAGACCATCTTCATAGCATTCAACAATTAAATTATACGATTTACTCTTTTTCTATGAGAGAAAATACATTCATAAACAAACGAAGAAAATATACACATCTCTATATAAAAAAAAAAGTTATATATCTCTATGTAGCATAAATCAAGGTCAGTAAAAAAAATTAGATATATAGTTTGTCTACATGTAGTGCAGTTGGATAATTAATTAATTATCAAATTTAGTGCTGTAGCAAAATTATTTGGTCATCAATTAAGTGCCAATTATAATAAATTAATGGTATATTTGAAAATTACTTGATGTCGATGACCAATTAGTTTTCTATCGGATAATTATTAAAAATAAAATTATATATATTGATAAATATTTGTGTAGGGATGAGGCATCATACGATATTGTTTTATTCATGCACTACTGCAGAAATAGAGATTGCACACGGACATAAACAGGAGAGCTACACGGATTTCCTGCCGTGTGGAGTGCGAGGGTGTATAATTCCTGAATAAATTATACACGGATATTTACCCGTGTGCAATTCCTGAGAGCTACACGGATTATTACATAAACAATCGTGTTCAATTCCTTGCCAGTGGCGCTCTCCAAAGCTGAGCTACACGGATTGTAACATAAACAGCCATGTAGCTCTCCTCTTTCTACACGGACATTTAACTAAATATCCGTGTAGCTCTCCTCTTTCTACACGGACTTTTAACTAAACATCCGTGTAGCTCTCATATTTGTACACGGACTTTTACACGGACATCTTTGTACATCCGTGTAGCTCTCATCTTCTAATATCAACATATATAACAAAAAAAGCATAAAAACATCAACATATATATACATATTGCCTTTTGTACATATACAATCTCATGTGATCCACATATAACATATTCCTCAAGATCCAATACAATGTTTGTAGATCAAGTTATGTCCTTACCGCTTAGTAAGCATGTGATAAAGCTTTGGCCCAAGTTGCCAAAACGCTTGGTTATGATCTAGTTTGGACAAGAATTTCATACAAACTAAGGCGTATTAGATCTAACATATCAAAAAAAAGAGTGCCCATGTGATCCATGACATGATGCATCTTGGTTAAAGGTCTCCAACATATTGCATCTCCAATAAAAAAATACATTTCATCAACATATATGTGCATGCATGCATAATAGAGAATAAAAATTCTCCTTTAAATTCAAAAAAATTTCGAATTTCAATTTTTTTCCAAATTTCAAATTTTTTTTCAAATTTTAATTTTTTTTCAAATGTGGCCGCCCCCACGCTTGGGCTCCCCACTCAGCCGACTTCCCCCCGCTTTTGCGTGGCTGCCCCCACGCTTCGGCTCCCACTCAGCCGAACTTTCCGCCGTTTTTGCATTATCTTAAGAAATCAAGCATGCATGAATTACACATGACCTAAATAAGCAATAATAAGTAACAGAAAATTAGAGGAAGAAAAGGAAAATATATATATGCTAACCTTAGAAAGATAGAGAGGAGAAAATAAAAACTTCAAAGATCTTTGATCCCAGCTGCTAGCATTTGCAAAAATCAGATCCACATTCAATACAGAGAGAGCGAGAGAGAGACAGTATAAAAGACTTGATCAAAACGGCGCTGGAAGGAGAAGGCATTTTATACTAATTAAAACTCTACACAGCCTTTTATACACGGATTTATACTTATTAATCTGTGTAGCTCTCCAAATAATCATACACGGCTATTTATAATAAAATCCGTGTATATTTCTACTATTTCTACACGGATATATTATCAAAAATCCGTGTATATATTCCTACATGGATATTTAACAAAAATCCGTGTAGCTCTCTCAATTTTTTCCACACGGTCTTCTTTCCACACGGATTTTTGATCCCTAATAAACCGTGTAGCTCTCAAACAATTCTACACTGATTCTTAACTAAATGTCCGTGTATAATTTCTACAGATTTTTTGGGCTTTCAAAAAATTATATTTGGCACACGGTTTTTATATAAAATTGGAAAAACCGTGTACAATGTGCAGTGTAGAATTGCCATTTTTGTTGTAGCTAGCTAGTGATGGTCGAAATATAGATGATATAACTCTAAATTATTGCATGCATGTTATGATTTTAACCATTTTCAAAAACATAGATCTCTCAATACATAAGTCATCGCCGTTTATTAATTAGGAGTAAAATAGTTACAATTTCATTACATTTAATATAAGAGATTATGTGTTCATTGAAAAGAAAAAGGAAACATGAAAATTATAAGAGATCTACTTGGAACACACATTACTTACAAAGTAGAATTGAACAAACAAATATATTTGGCATTTTAAAATGAACTGAACTTGTAGATATATTCCCACCAAATAATTCTCCTACGGCACTGAATTTAATAATTAAATAATTCCCCGACTGCACTAAATGAATTTAATAATTAAATAATTCCTCGACTGCACTAAATTTGATGGACAAACTATTAAAAAAAATCTAACTGAGGGTTGTAACTTTGAATTTAATCCGTACAATAGGTTATTGGAAATCTGGATATATGATAATATACATATTGACCACTTGCTGTTCTCGAATGACACCACAAGCAAGATAATGATTTAATAGCAACCTCAAAAATTTGCTCATATTTAAAATGATGTTCGTGTAATTTACTTCGAAAATGACTGAACACAACAACTATTTTGACTTTAGGTCATTTTCCATGTTTTTAATTGAAATCAGTATAATATCTCAACTCTCAAGGATAAACATGGCGTGCAGTGGTGACACCATTTTTTTTTTCTCAAGTCACCCCATTTTAAATAGAAGAAATAGGAGAATAAAATGAGAAAGACATAAAGAGGAGAGATGAGATAACAGAAGACATGTTTCCTTTCTTATAATTTTCATGTTTCCTTTTCTTTTCAATATTAATTATAGTTCATGTGATATCTATATACGAATAAAACATAATTTTTTAATATGTACATGTCTTATCTTACAAATTAATATCATGCAAAATATGACAAGAAAAAAATTCAATATTAATTATAGTTCTTCGCTTTCTTCACAATTTTTTTAATATTTTTCACAACCTAGAAAACTGAAAAATTTAATAAGGTATTGTATGGAAAATGTTTTCAAGCTAAGAATTGTTTTCTTAGAGCTAAAACTCAATGGGATGCGATTTGGGCGGCAGGTATCTGGAGCTTATGGCGAGAAAGAAATCGGAGGCATTTCTCAAACAAGAGGCGCTTGGTGCATCAGTTAATAAATGATACGGCCTTGGATATTATGCTCTAGATACAAAATATTTGAGACAGGTCACGAACTCGACCAAGCAGGTCTCTTCTGTGCCTTAATTGAGGCGATTGGAGCTAGTTGAATCTTCCAACTTTTAATTTTAATTTCAATTTCTGAGTTATTTTGAATTTGGGCGATGGTGCAATTGTGTTCGCTATATTGCGAAATCTTGTAATTAATTAACTTTTTTATTTAATATATTGTCGACGGCATTTCGCTGCTGACCTTCAAGAAAAAAAGAATTGTTTTCTTAAAATTTATAAAATAAAAAAAAAAATTTCAATTTGGATACTTTCATACTGATTGTATTGGTCAAAGAAAATGAGTTCTATAGAAATGAATATAATTAAAAAAAAAAATTTGTCAATTTACAAAACCCAGAAGAATGACCTAGCTATATTAAGTACTCTGTGTTACCATCTAATGATCTAAATCAAATGGGAATAACTTTCTATACAAAACAAAAGATGAACATCATTAAAATTTGCACGGATTAAATGTAAGCCACATCAATAACCCATGAAATATTCATGAGTACTTTCATGACAAAGAAGCGCTTGTATTCTTCCAAATTGACAGCACAAGCAAGAGAGACTTAAAAGCAACCTCAAAAATTTGCACATTTAAGAAATGATGTTCGTGTAATTTATTTCGAAAAGGACCGAACACAACAACTATTTTGACTTTAGGTCATTTTCCATGTTTTCTGTAATAAACTAATAATCGTAATCAGTGTCATTCGTGTTTAGGGCTGCAAACGAACCGAACCGAATCGAACTTACTTCCAGTTTGAGTTTGGTTTGAATTAATTTCGAACGAACTCAATTTCGAACGAACTCAATTTCGAACCGAATTTTTTACGAACTCAATTTCGAACCTTTACGAACTTTGTTACGACTTACAATTTATGACTTCTGACTGGGCCATAGTGCGAAATTACAGCACTTCAATAAAAACTCAAGTATTCAAAGTACAATTTAAATAAAACCCAAATATCAATAGAAGTACAATTTAAATAAAAACTCAAGCACTCCAAAGTATTCAAAGTACAATTTAAATATCAATAGAAGTACAGAATAATCACCAAAGTCTTAGAATTATTACAAACTCAAATATTATCCTAAATAAAACATTAAAGTTCATTACAACTAGGCACTAGCTACTGAAAAACTCTTCTAAAAAACCCTCACAGGTATCCAAAGCTTCAGCCATATATTTCGCTTCATTAAACTAGCTACTGAACATCTACAAATTACTTCATAGATGCAGTAGCAAGGTTTTCAACATCACACACTATTTTTGCATCATTAGCCTGGATTACCCGAAAAACTCAGAATCCTACCATGAAAAGCAAAATTTCTGGTATAAACATGTGAATTTTTTTATTTGAGCTTTGTTGTTGAATTGTTTTATTTGATATTGTAATTGGATTGGGCTTTCTGTTTCAGAAGTTAGAATTCAAAGCAATTATGGACTGGACGGCTTATATTTTCATCAGTGAACATAAGTTATAAGCAGAAATTAACGGTTCACGTTTAAGTTAATTTCGAACTAAATTTGGTTTGCGAACCTATTTCGAACGAACTAGGTCCAGTTTGAGTTTGGTTTGAATTAATTTCGAACTAAGTTTGGTTTGAAATAATTTCGAATCGAATTTTTTCCAAACTTTTTCGAATCAAACTCGAATCGAATTATGAACTACGAATTTTTTGTGCAGCCCTATTCGTGTGTCATGGTTACTTTTCACGATTTTGATCACGGCACAATAAGATCGATGTGACACAAATGTACAGGTTGGTAACATTGCTGAGCACACAGCAACGTCGGCTGACATTTTTATTTATATCCAAAGTTAATTACAAAATAATAAAAATATTCAGAGACGCTGGTTTTCATTAAAAATGTCCAAACCGGTCATTTAATGGCCTGGTCAGTCCTTAATTTAATTTTTTTTTCTGTTTTAGATCCTATAAATATCTATTTTTCTGTCTCTCCCCCCTCACAATTCCCTTCATTCCTGCTGAATTTTATAGGTAATTTTATTTTTATTTTTTTATTTAATTTAAATTATTTTATATTATTTTATATTATTTTCAGTAACTGTATAAATTAGTAACCTGACAATTGTTTACCATTTTCAAAATGTAGTTTGATTGCAATGGACTTGATTTCATTACACTGTGGTGGTAAGGTTCTTAGTAATGCAAACGGGACTTATTACAACAAATAACCAATTACTTCATTTATGATTCCCGATGATATATTCCTTTGGGACTTAAAAGCCATGATTTACACATGCACCGGTTTTAACCCAGAAAGGTGCAACCTAGAAATGGGGACCCGAGTTTGCAATGAAAATACCGGGAAATATGCACTTGCGAAAATGACAGATGAAAATACCTGAAGAGAAATGGGGAAGGTTAGAATTGGTAATTATAGCTAAAATAGTTGGGGGAATAAATGGAGGAAGATTAGATGGGAAGATATAATTACTCTTTTTTTTAGTCACGCGAAAACCATACATTAAACCGACTTCTTAAATAACCGACCTTCTATCTAAATCCATTAAAAGAGCCTTCCTTCTCTTTGCCTGTTCAGAAAGAAATAAAAAATGAAAATGAATTACGAAGAGAAAAAGAGAATGAAATTGAGAGAAAAATAAAAGACATATTTTGTAGAAATTTTGATATTGATTATTATATGTCCGATTTGAATTCCGACTATGTTGCAGTGCTTCTGAACTGTCGTTGCAAACTGATTTGAAATTCTGAATGTCTCGCTATCAAGTAATCGAACTTCTCTATAATCTGTGTTTTCGTTTTGTATGGTTGATTTGAATATTGGTATTGCATATTGGATTATGATGACATATTTAATGGGATAGCGGGTCGTCTGAGGTTGGAATTTAATTTGTGATTGTAGCCTCCTGCTGTTGGTTGGACTTCCCAGCGGGTTGGCGGTCTTCTAATGTTGAATGGATTTCTCATTGGATTGGCAGTTTAAAGGAATTGTGTTATGAGAATGTGGGAATCGCCTGTGGCAGGGATTACACATGTGTAAATATGATATTACTTGTTTTACAGATAACCTAGACTGACGTGCTATCACTGGTTAAATATGCATGCATAATTTAATGTGTATTTGTGTCGATTAATCCTGCCTAATTGAATGGTTGTTATTAAGCCAATTATAGATAAGCGCGTCGTTAAATTAATAACCGATTATTGAGCTTTGTAGCTGACTCCGTTTGTTATTGTTTTCTTTTCTCCATTGGCGATGTAGGTTGACTGGCTAAGGAAAAGTGCGATGATGATATTATAATCATGCTCCAGATAATCAAGACGTATGGTATCAAAGCATTCGTTCCTCGGACTGTGATTGAGTCCTTATTTTGTTTCTTATCAATGTCCTATCTAAATTCCGATTCGTTTGTTTTAATTTGACAAGTATCACTCAATTGAATAAATTTAAATGGCTATATGAATTCTATGTATGTTAAAATTTGACATTATACCAGATTTATTTCTATATAGGTATAATTGTCTAATCTGTGATTATATCAATTTCAAATTTCATCTAAAAAAATTTACTTGATCTATACGTGATATAATTTGCTTATCATTTGATTTATTTATCTAATCGGATTTTATATAATCATTGAATTTACAAGCTAATTCAGTTAAAGTTGATTATCTCCTCCGATTGCAGTGTATTTGATAAATTTGATTTGATTATCATTTGTTTGAATTTTGCGAACAAAATTCTTTTTGAAGAAGGAAAGAATGTAACATCCCAAAAAAATCGAGTTATTAATCTTAGAAGCTTTTTTTTGTATAAAATTAAAAATACTAAATATGTCTTTGGAAAAAAAAATGTTTTATTAACTATATAATTTTTAAAGAAAAAGAAGAGAAATGAAATAATGGACCAATATGCGCTATGCTATCGTAGCCTCAGTCTTGAAAAATTGTAACTTTGTCTATTAACCTTAATAATTTTTGCATGTATTAATACTTTGTAGCCCATTTTAAATAAAATTACACAATAGTGGATTATTGAGTCATCTAATCTCAAATTTTCAATTGGAAACTACGCATTTACATATGGAATAAAATCAATTCTTCATTTTTAAATAAAATTTAAAATTAATTATTTGTAAGTAAGAGTTTAAAATTGTTTATAGTTAGAGATCTAAAGGTTCGGTTATGGTAGTAAATACTTTATGTCAACTTCATTATTGGGGCCTTAGTGAGATTCCACAAGGCAAAGCAAAACAATTGATTCTGCCAATTTCGGATTCTGGGCATTGTGTCCAACACAAAAAAAAAAAAAAAAAAAAAAAGGGGCATTAATTACATTGCTTCCACGTGGCATACAGAATCCTCGTTTATATTTTTTATTATATCATATATCCACATGAAAAAGGCCTAGTAGAAAAATGAACATATTCTTGATAATGAGCTTGCCTATAAATAGAAGGATGTTTGAACCAACTATTACCCAAAAATACATCAAAACAGAATCAGAGTGAAATCACCTGCAGATCTGCAATTGAGAGATGGCAAAGGAGGGGTGCTTGGTGTCATCAGTACCGTTCCACAGAACAATCAAAAGACGAACCGCAAATTATGCACCCAACTCGTGGGATTACTACTCCATTTCATCACCACACAAAAATTACGTATGAGCTTTAGAAAACTGTCTTATCAATCGTAGTTTTAATTACATTTTTTACATATTTTTCCATTATGTGGTGCAACCTTACGTACCAAGTCTAATATCATAATTAATAATCTTTTGCATTAAGATATTTCAAATTACATTCGAATATATCGAGTGCATTTTTCATCTCAGTGCCGTTGTGCAAAAATTTTGTAGGAAACCCAAAAACTTAGTAATTGTTATAAGGAGATGAAGAGCAGCATCAGAAGTCAGTTGATGTATAAGGAGTCTCAGCTTCCTGTCAAGCTGAACTTGGTAGACATGCTTCAGCGACTGGGAGTTGCTTATTATTTCTCGGAGGAAATAAAACATGTGCTTGAAGAAATGGTAATTAATAATGCAAAAGCTACATTGAAGAATGATTTTGCTTCTATGGCTCTTCTCTTTAGGCTCATGAGAGAGAATTGTTATGAAGTCCCTCAAGGTATGTTATTCTTCGATCTATTGCCATTAATTATACAATTTTCTTTTTTAATAAAAATTGTTATTATTAATATATACTTATATTTGAGATCCTCACTTGTCCAAGGGTACAATGAAAATTATTCCAGATTTTTAATCAACAAGATAATTGAATATAGGCAAAAAAAAATTGAATTACTAAAATAAAATCTTACTAATTAAGCTTTCTTTATCTGGCAGACATTCTGAGTATTAATATGAAAGGAAACATGCAAAATGACATAGAGGCTCTCCTTTCCCTCTATGACGCCTCATTTGTCACATTTGAGGGAGAGAAATTATTGGACGAGCCAAGGGTATATTCCACAAAACAACTAAATCAACTCAAGAAAACATGCATGGATCAAAAACTGAAGGGGCAAGTGGAGCATGCACTAGAGGTCCCATTGCATTGGAGGGTTCCAAGACTGGAAACAAGGTGGTACCTAGATCAATGTCAGGGAAATGAGAATGTGAATCCTGCGCTAATAAAATTTGCAAAGCTAGAGTACAACAATGTGCAACTTGTGCATCAAGGAGAACTTTCAAAGCTTACAAGGTACATAATATTCTGATAAATGCATTTCTAATTTTATATATATAATTCTAGTCTACCCATTCCGCTTGATACGGTTGATGAACTGAGTTAAATTTTATTTATTCATTTATTGTCTTCTTCTATGAGCTAGATGGTGGATAGAACTGGGTTTAAGGGAGAAGGTGCCTTTTGCTAGAGATCGCTTAGTTGAGTCATTCTTCTATGCAACTGGAATTGCACCAGAACCACATAACACATATTGCAGAGAAGTACTTACAAAACTGGCAGTTCTGATTGTAACTTTGGATGATGTCTATGATATTTATGGAACCTTGGATGAGCTATTGCTTTTTACTGAAGTTATCCAGAGGTATATTTAACAGACCCATTATACATGTGCTGTATAAATTTGGTTTCTATCACAGAAGGCAAAATCGGCCGTTCCGGAGCGGGATCGGATGGTGCCGATCCGATTCCAGGCCAATTTACGCGGGTAGTGCAGATTTCGGCCAATTTCGACCGTTTCGGCCATATTTCGGCCCATTCCAGTCAAATTTCGGCCGAAACGCATATTAATAAAGAAGCATAAAAATTTTTGGATCAAGCGGGAATCGATCCCGTGACCTTTAACGGTGGGTCTTGGATAGTTACCACTACAACATTCAAATTTTATTGTTAAATGTCACAACTAATTTATATATATATCAATTCTAATTCACAAATTTGTAGCAAATTTGATTGAAAGAGTATGTTTTTAGTTGTTAAAGCTTGTATTATATTGTATTAGTGGATTATTTGATTGTAATAATTTTTCTAAATTTTTTTTATCAATTTTTTTAGTATAAAACAAGCTTCTGGCAAAAAAGTCTGATTTTCCGATCCGATTCGGCCGATCCCGACCGATTTTTCCGATCCGGATCGGGATCGGACGGGGCCGATCCCGATTCCGATTCCGATTTTTCCTTCTATGGTTTCTATTGATCAATATTGTGATTACAGTTTAATGTAGAAATTTAAATGTACTTCCAGGTGGGACGAGGTTGAAGCAACAGAAAGACTACCAGAATATATGAGAGCTCTATATGGTGTTATTTTCAATACAACCAAGGAAACAGCTTCTTATGTTCTTGAAAAACATGGCTGGGATGCTTCACCTATACTTATAAAAGCTGTGAGTTCTTCTAGTTCAAACTTTAGAGTCAAAATAAATAATAAAAATTATTTCAATGTCATACTAGCTAGATGAAGTTCATTTAAATGTTAAAGAAGTTCATTTAAATGTTAAAGAAGTTCATTTATTATTACAGTGGCAGGATGCATGTGTTTCCTTCTTAACGGAAGCCAAATGGTACAAAAACGGTTATAAAGCGAAATTCGAAGAGTACCTAGAGAATGGATGGGTTTCATCGACTGGACCGCTCTTGCTGACACATGCTTTTATTGTGTTAGGGGACAAATCAACAGCCCAAGCTCTGAATCTTCAAATAAAATATCCGAGACTGGCACAATCGTGCGCAACGATATTTCGCCTCTGCAATGACTGTGGAACTCATCATGTGAGTTATAAATTCATTAGGTTTTTTTTTTGCATTTTTTCTCCCAAGAGTATACTGCAACTCTGTTAAAAACTTAATTTTTTGTTGCATTCATGGAGGACTATGCTGTTTGGTTTTGATTGGTTTGAAGTTATAATTGTTTCCTAATCCTAATTTCAAATATTTTGACGAACTAAACTCGAATTATTGTTCGAAAAAGACCACTTATTTGATGTTCTTAGTTAAAGACCTTCTTTTAAGAATTAATTTACATAATTCCAGGCGGAGTTAGAACGAGGTGATGCACCATCGGCCATAGCATGCTACATGCAAGAGCAATTGTGTACCGAGCAACAAGCGCGCAAGGCCATTGAAAAGCTCATTGTGGAGACATGGAAAAAAATTAATGACGATTCTCTCGGTCATGGTCGCCATGCATTACCTCGACCGCTCATCAATGCAAGTGTCAATCTGGCACGCATGTCACATTGCTTATATAACGGTGGGGACCAATTTGGTGCCCCGGGTCAAAGGATGAAGGGTCTTGTTAAGTCTTTGCTGCTAGAATCCATAAGCATGGATTAATATCTAGGGGTGTCAATGATACCCTTTTACCCGTTTTCCCTACCCGTAACGTATTCGTTAAGACGGGTATGGGTAAGGTTTTTTCTTCGTTAGCTTATCGGGTATGGGTATGAGTATTTTTTTTGTTAGCTAAATGGGTATGGATATGGATAAAGGTTATTTCATATCCGTTACCCCTATAGGGTAATTATATAGAATAATATTATATGATAATATTTGATGGTAAAATTTATTTTTGTGACATTGCATATAATAATATTTTTGTAATAATTATTGATGTACATTTGTTATTTAATGTATGTTTTTTTTGCTATAAGAAAAATGTTAAACATATTACTTTTTTTGCATGTTTGTTATCTAGTTAAATAATTGAATTTGTCCGAATAGATATTTGTGTTTTTAAATTCTCTTGTTTTATAAAAAAATAATTTAGTTGAAACATTTGCTTGATTTTTAAATTCTCTTGATTGTAAATTTGCTTTTTTTTTTATTAGTTATGTAATTGCATATGTGTGAAATGATGAGTTTTGATATTCTATATGTAAAACATAATAAAATTAATTATTATATTATTATTATTATTCGTTATCCACATGCTACCGTTTCGTTACCCGATAATTTTAAATGGTATGGGTATGGTAGGGTAAGGTCAATTCTTAATGAGTAAGGGTAGAGTATGGGTAAGATCAATTCTTAGTGGGTATGGGTATGAAAATGCTTCCACCCTACCCATATCGTACCCATTGACACCCCTACATGTGGCTCTTATATATGTCTTTTATGTAAATGGCAACTCAATATATAAAGGGATTTTTATATTCCTCGCCAAATTTCGTCCCAATTATTTTTAAGTTTTGATAAATGATGGTGTAAGTTCCACAACGTACTCGACATTTAAAAAAAAATGGATGATTAAAAAAACATTTATGTTGCACACAGGTGCCACGCAATAATTTTATTCAAATTATATGGATGCAAAATACTTGTATGTGCAGCCATTGTAATGCAGGACCTCATCAATTTGTTGTGTTGCTAGACTTATTCATGTTTCGAGAATAATTACTGCCAAGTTATTTACTTAAATATTGTTAAGGTACGTATTGCATGCAGTACTTGTTAAGCAAATACACATATATAGTGGTGAGTCGAGTACACTGGAAAAAAAAACGAAAAGAAAAGACAGTCAATAAATAAAAGGCCCCAAATCCCAACAATTTTATTTTTTATTTTTTTTAGATTCTTTTACTATTTTTTAACTCCCAACTAAAAAGTAGGAAATCTAAAAAATATAAATTTGGATTACAGCATAATGTTCCTATCATAAAATTAATAACAAAAATAATTTTGCACCATTTCACAAAAATAATTTTGTGACGTCATCCAAACAGTAGTACCCCTGCTGGTGATTTCACAATTTTAATTCCGCCTAGAAATGGCACTTGATCCGCAATATATTCATACGGTAAGGGTCCGGCAGGGTCTCCATTTAATCTTATCACTAACATGAGGCGAGACTATATATACACCGTTAAAAACGTTAATGACGTACGGTTTCCGCGCGCAACTGTCAAGCGCATCGTGTTCAAAAATATAGATAAATTGTACACAGTTGAGAAACAATGTCTATATTATAAACATACAATTACTCAAAGGGAACCATGTCAGATCTAAAAAGAAAGATACTAAAACAGGAGATTAAATGGAGCCGTGTAAAGGAGCCGTGTATGATAACAACACGGTTCCTGCAAAGGAGCCGTGTATGATTCCATGTATATGATTGAAGGGAATCATGCATAGTTCTACCTTTTACACGGTTGATGTGATAGAACTGTGTATATGATTTGTATTTTTTTTATTATAGTTTATAATGGGTTAGCATTCATATTGCTAGGTATATTAAAAGTACAATATTAAACATATAGAAGACAATAATAAACATAAAAATACACATAAAGAATACAATATTATTACACGGTAACTTGATTACACATAATTCAACAACTCAATTATTTAAACATACAAATTACAATACTTAACAGTATAAAGAATCGTTATGTGGCAGTGTATAAATGGTCATGTGGCGTGTAATGATCCATACATCTCTGGAAAATACTCATATGAAGTTTGATCCATCTTTCGTATTGAACTTATGTTGGTGTTTAAACTCTTTCACAAAGCACAACTTATTTTCAAGAGAGATATTGTGTAACAGATTAAATACAACAATGATTGTCCAGTACGAAAGGTGGTTCAAACTGCACCCCGACCTGTATGTGTCATTTACGCGCCAAATGACCTTTCATACACTGCCATCATCATCATACTTCCACTTCCAAGTGAATTATTACATCCTAAAATTGAAAGAATCAGCAATTGGCTCAGTAAGGATTGGGGCAACTTTCCTCGACAAAATTACACAAAATGTAATGGTATATATTATCAACGTGGAAACTTACCAAGGGGGGCCTAATTTCAGTTTTGACAAACTACTAATCAGGTAATTGTACCAGTTCACCATTTTAAATGATATGACCCATTACAGAATATAACAGTTTCATTCTTTCCAGTTAACATCTAAATATCAGATTCATAAATACAGATAATATGAATGAATCAGAAATCTCTATTGAGTACTTGTATCATATTAAGATGTGTGTGTATAGTTTGTAAGTATAAAGACCTCAATATATATCAATCAAAAGTGTCTCTGGTTGCAGAATCTGTGTGTTTGTTTTTGGTTGCTTTAAGTTGATTTTCTGCTGATTTGGTGTTATTCTCTGCCTGTACCAGTACTGTTACGGGTATGTTTTCTGCTGCACACAAGCAGTTGGTGATATTGTCTAAGTCAAGACAATTACTGGTACAAGATCCTTATCACAAGGAACACTGGACACCACCAATTTATATGCAATGAAGAGAAATAGCACAACGCGCATCATGCTTATCCAAATGATATCCGAATGATATCTTAAAATTATGGGCTTTGGAGCGATGGACAAGAATAAGGCCCACAAGCCCAAAGATGGAAAACATCAGTGTGGTTTCAGCCCAGCAAACCGTAGTTGGAAACCTATGTCCCAACGGAGATTACCGGATAGGATTTGCTTTGTTTTTCAGTCCCACAATATTTGCTTAAATCGGACAGGTACAATATATAAAAAAACCGCACAACATGATTATCGCCTTCCTTGAGGCATTGCATTACAAATGCATTTAGCAAAACAAACAACTTAAACTTGAGAACCAATGGTGCACTCAGCAATTTTTAAATTTTGTATTTTGTATATAAAAACTCAATTCAAAGTTAGTCGAATCAAACAGTGAAACACTTTATTTGCTTTGCAATAATTCTTGTTTCTAGCAGATGTATTTATTCTTCACTTATTTCAAGTTTTTGAATGTCGAACTTACAATTTGTACCATTCAATCTATGGTACTATGCATAGCACGGATTAATCCGTACTATGGAGCCATATTTTCATTTTGAAAATTCTAATGGTCGATCCAAACTGTTCAACATGATCCCCACATGAATATGTACTTGTAGACTAAATTTTACATTTTTTCGAACTTTATTACTATATTTTAAGATAGGTAGAAAATCACTTGATCTGAAAATTCTGGACCATCCAAAAACAATGATTTTCTACCTATCTAAAAAAATTCTAAAAAATAGAAAATTTAGTCCACAAGTATATTCTCATATGGAAATCATGTTGAACGGTTCGGATCGACCGTTGGGATTTTGAAAACGAAAATATTGATCCGTAGTACGAACCAATCCGTGCTATGCATAGTACCATAGACTCACTCTTTATAATTATCAAGGTTCTAAATAGCGTTTATAGCGTCATAGCGGGAAGGCTAAAAATAAAGCTATAGCAAATAGCATCGCTATAGCAGAAGCTATACTACATAGCGTTTTTTTTTACATTCCGTATATTTAATATTTATACTAAATATCAACATTATCTAAAGTCTCATAAAACAATAAATAACACCGAATTGATTAAGGAATTATAATATTCATATTGAACCATTACAAAGTCTAAATTGCTATTCAAAATATCCATAGTAATATCATAAACTATCGATATTTTATGTTCAAAATAACTTAAGCATCATTACATAATCTATCATTTTCTATTCAAATTTCAAAATAATCTAAGCATCATGGCATACATTATCTATCTTTATCTATTAAAAATATTCCAACTACCATATAGTAAGTATTATTTTGTTACTCCATATTCAAATCAGTCATTCTATAGATTCGTCAGAGTTAGAGTCAGACACATCATTATTTGAGTCAATGTCAACAAGCAATTCAATATCATCATCTCCCGATGAGGATGTGACAAAAAATAATTTACCCAATACGTGGATAGATCTCTCATTTAATAATTAAAAGTTTAATATAGATTGCAAAAAATAACATCATGGTTAAATCCCATATAAATTGCAAAAAAAAAAAAAAAATCCACGTAGTATAGCGTGCGCTATAGCAGACCGCTATACCGCTATACCGCTATAGCGGCCGTAGCTCAAATAGCGCATTTTTATGTCATTGCTTAGCGTTTAGGGTCCAAAAATGCTATAGCGCACTATTTAAAACACTGATAATTATACTAGTAACTTTATGTAGAAACCAAACATGCCTGGGAGAGAAGTATGTGATTGTCACCTTATAGTGATTTTTGGAATTATGCCATTTCACTTGAATTATATCAAAGGTAAAATTAGCTGATTTGTACTAGTAACTTCGATTGTATGAAATGTAGCCTTTTTGTGTAACAAACTAACAACAATGAATATTAATCTTAGACTTGATATTCTTTTTCTCGTTTTTCTTCTCTTCTATTTTTTCCCCTTGTTGTCTTTTTTAATAGTTCCACATGTAAGCAACAATTTCCTAGGTATTGTCAAAGGATATGAATTTCAAGACTATCTTTTCAAATTTCTAAACCCAAACAAAATTAATTAATCAACTATTGCACAAGTATAGATGTTATTTTTAGTGAAGAGGATCTAATTAAGCAAACAAAGGATTTAATGGTATAAAAAAATTGGTGAAGTGCAAAACCCCAAAACCAAAAAAACTAGATTATCAAGCAAACAAACAGTTGCCATAGAAATTTAGTGAAGAGGATCTAAGCAAAACAGCTGCGATAAAATAAGGACATGAAGCGGTTTGCAAGACTTATCAGCAAGATACAAGTTTACAACAGCTGAAATATTAACTTTCCAAAATTTATCAGCAATTTTATACCTTAATTACTGATGAAATCTTTAGATACCATAACATTATATTTGTATCCGCATGGGGCGATGCAAAATTACGGAACTGACACAACAAGCTACAGTTACATTATAGACCAACCACAATGGAAAGAAAATTGAAAGAATCAGCAATTGGCTCAGTAAGGATTGGGGCAACTTTCCTCGACAAAATTACACAAAATGTAATGGTATATATTATCAACGTGGAAACTTACCAAGGGGGGCCTAATTTCAGTTTTGACAAACTACTAATCAGGTAATTGTACCAGTTCACCATTTTAAATGATATGACCCATTACAGAATATACCAGTTTCATTCTTTCCAGTTAACATCTAAATATCAGATCCATAAATACAAATAATATGAATGAAACAGAAATCTCTATTGAGTACTTGTATCATATTAAGATGTGTGTGTATAGTTTGTAAGTATAAAGACCTCAATATATATCAATTAAAAGTGTCTCTGGTTGCAGAATCTGTGTGTTTGTTTTTGGTTGCTTTAAGTTGATTTTCTGCTGATTTGGTGTTATTCTCTGCCTGTACCAGTACTGTTACGGGTATGTTTTCTGCTGCACACAAGCAGTTGGTGATATTGTCTAAGTGAAGACAATTACTGGTACAAGATCCTTATCACAAGGAACACTGGACACCACCAATTTATATGCAATGAAGAGAAATAGCACAACGCCGCGCGCATCATGCTTATCCAAATGATATCCGAATGATATCTTAAAATTATGGGCTTTGGAGCGATGGACAAGAATAAGGCCCACAAGCCCAAAGATGGAAAACATCAGTGTGGTTTCAGCCCAGCAAACCGTAGTTGGAAACCTATGTCCCAAGTCCCAACGGAGATTACCGGATAGGATTTGCTTTGTTTTCAGTCCCACAATATTTGCTTAAATCGGATAGGTACAATTTATAAAAAAACCGCACAACATGATAATCGCCTTCCTTGAGGCATTGCATTACAAAATGCATTTAGCAAAACAAACAACTTAAACTTGAAAACCAATAGTGCACGTCATGTGCACTCAGCAATTTTTAAATTTTGTATTTTGTATATAAAAACTCAATTGAAAGTTAGAAATTCGAATCAAACAGTGAAACACTTTATTTGATTTGCAATAATTCTTGTTTCTAGCAGATGTATTTATCTTCACTTATTTCAAGTTTTTGAATGTCGAACTTACAGTTTGTACCATTCAATCTATTGTACTATGCATAGTATGGATTAAACCATACTACGGAGCCATATTTTCATTTTGAAAATTCTAATGGTCAATCCGAACTGTTCAACGTGATCCCCACATGAATATATACTTGTAGACTAAATTTTATATTTGTTTTGAACTTTTTTACTATATTTTAAGATAGGTAGAAAATCACTTGATCTGAAAATTCTGGACCATCCAAAAACAGTGATTTTCTACCTATCTAAAAAATAGTAAAAAAGTTCTAAAAAATAGAAAATTGAGTCCACAAGTATATTCTCATATGGATATCATGTTGAACGGTTCGGATCGGCCGTTAGGATTTTGAAAACGAAAATATTGATCCGTAGTATGAACCAATCCGTGCTATGCATAGTACCATTGACTCACTCTTTATAATTATCAAGGTTCTAAATAACGTTTATAGCGTCATAGCGGAAAGGCTAAAAAAAAGCTATAGCGAATAGCGTCACTATAGCACAAACTATACTACATAGCGTTTTTTTTTTTACATTCCGTATATTCAATATTTGTACTAAATATCAACATTATCTAAAGTCTCATAAAACAATAAATAACACTGAATTGATTAAGGAATTATAATATTCATATTGAACCAGTACAAAGTCTAAATTGCTATTCAAAATATCCATAGTAATATCATAAACTATCGATATTTTATGTTCAAAATAACTTAAGCATCATTGCATAATCTATCTTTTTCTATTCAAATTTCAAAATAATCTAAGCATCATGGCATACATTATCTATCTTTCTCTATTAAAAATATTCCAACTACCATATAGTAAGTATCATTTTGTTACTCCATATTCAAATCAGTCATTCTATAGATTCGTCAGAGTTAGAGTCAGACACATTATTATTTGAGTCAATATCAACAAGCAATTCAATATCATCATCTCCCGATGAGGATGTGACAAAAAATAATTTACCCAATACGTGGATAGATCTCTCATTTAATAATTAAAAGTTTAATATAGAGCATAGTACGTAAATTGCAAAAAATAACATCATGGTTAAATCCCATGTAAATTGCAAAAAAAAAAAAATCCATATAGCATAGCGTGCGCTATTTGCACTACACGCTATGCGCTATAGCAAACCGCTATACCGCTATAGTAGCCATAGCTCAAATAGCGCATTTTTATGTCATTGCTTAGCGTTTAGGGTCCAAAAACGCTATAGCGCCGTTATAGCGCGCTATTTAAAACACTGATAATTATACTAGTAACTTTATGTAGAAACCAAACATGCCTGGGAGAGGTATGTGATTGTCACCTTATAGTGATTTTTGGAATTATGCCATTTCGATTGTATGAAATGTAGCCTTTTTGTGTAACAAACTAACAACAATGAATATTAATCTTAGACTTGATATTCTTTTTCTCGTTTTTCTTCTCTTCTATTTTTTCCCCTTATTGTCTTTTTTAATAGTTCCACATGTAAGCAACAATTTCCTAGGTATTGTCAAAGGATATGAATTTCAAGACTATCTTTTCAAATTTCTAAACCCAAACAAAATTAATTAATCAACTATTGCACAAGTATAGATGTTATTTTTAGTGAAGAGGATCTAATTAAGCAAACAAAGGATTTAATGGTATAAAATTTTTGGTGAAGTGCAAAACCCCAAAACCAAAAAAAACTAGATTATCAAGCAAACAAACAGTTGCAATAGAAATTTAGTGAAGAGCATCTAAGCAAAACAGCTGCGATAAAATAAGGACATGCAGCGGTTTGCAAGACTTATCAGCAAGATACAAGTTTACAACAGCTGAAATATTAACTTTCCAAAATTTATCAGCAAAATATATACCTTAATTACTGATGAAATCTTTAGATACCATAACATATATTTGTATCCGCATGGGGCGATGCAAAATTACGGAACTGACAAGCTACAGTTACATTATAGACCTACCACAATGGAAAGAAAATTGAAAGAATCAGCAATTGGCTCAATAAGGATTGGGGCAACTTTCCTCGACAAAATTACACAAAATGTAATGGTATGTATTATCAACGTGGAAACTTACCAAGGGCCGGGGGCCTAATTTCAGTTTTGACAAACTACTAATCAGGAAATTGTACCAGGAGTAGGGTTAAAATGCATTATTGGTTTTGTGCTCCAATCATGTTTCACATCCTTATTTTCATTTTCAAAGTCTGAATGGTCGATTTGAACCATTCACCATGATCTTTGTATTAAAATGTGCTTGGAGACTGAATTTTTATATTTTTTGGAAACTTTTTACTATTTTTTTAAATAGATACAAAATCACTGTTTTCAAAATTTCAAAAAATATAAATTTTTGTCTCCGATAACATTTTAATATGAAGATCATGTTGAGCAGATCGGATCGATTGTTCAAACTTTGAACGGAAAAAATAAGTGAAACATGATTGGAACACAAAACCAATGGTGCATTTTAACCCTTCTCTTGTACCAGTTCACCATTTTAAATTATATGACCCATTACAGAATATACCAGTTTCATTCTTTCCAGTTAACAACTAAATATCAGATCCATAAATACAAATAATATGAATGAAACAGAAATCTCTATTGAGTACTTGTATCATATTAAGATGCGTGTGTATAGTTTGTAAGTATAAAGACCTCAATATACATCAATTAAAAGTGTCTCTGGTTTCAGAATTTGTGTGTTTGCTTTTGCTTGCTTTAAGTTGATTTTCTTGCTGATTTGGTGTTGCTCTCTGCCTGTACCATTACTGTTACGGCTCTGTTTTCTGGTGCACACAAGTAGTTTGTGATATTGTCTAAGTGAAGACAATTACTGGTACAAGATCCTTATCACAAGGAACACTGGACACCACCAATTAATATGCAATGAAGAGAAATAGCACAACGCGCATCATGCTTATCCGAATGATATCCGAATGATATCTTAAAACTATGGGCTTGGGATGGGAGCGATGGACAAGAATAAGGCCCACAAGCCAAATATGGGCAACGTCAGTGTGGTTTCAGCCCAGCAAGTCGTAATTGGGAACATAGTGTCCCATTGGAGGTTACCGGATAGGATTTGCTTTGTTTTTTAGTCCCACAATAGTTGCTGAAATCGAGTAGCTAAAATATATAAAAAAGCCGCACAAGATGACTATTGCCTTCCTTGAGGCAATGCATTACAAATGCATTTAGCGAATCAAACAATCTAAACTTGAGAACCAATAGTGCACGTCATGTGCACTCAGCCATTTTTAAATTTTGTATATAAAACCTCAATTCAAAGTTAGAAATTCGAATCAAACAGTCAAACACTATATCCTCATATAATTTTTCCATTAAAAAAAAAACACATATTACAAATGTTTTCAACAGAATAAATAAAAAGTCAAACATGCGCTGTAAGCCAACTTCACTATTAATTTTTTTGGCAGCTTTTTCTTTAAATTATACATCAAGAAATATCCAACGAAGTTGCTTTCATAATTATATGATAATTTTCATTTTTCAAAAGTAAAGTGTTCCATTGTAAATAATTTTCTTATTTATGAAAATCGCAAGGATGGAAATTGCCTCCCTACCCTTTAAAAAAAAAAAGAGAGAAGGTAAAGTGTTCTTAGAGGCTACATTAGTAGGTTATTAGACCGGACCGGTCCATAGTAAAGTCAAATATATTAAATAATATTGCATATAATGTAAATAATGACGAGATGGAGTGGTAGTACAGTTGGTTTGGAGAAAAAATTATAAGACTTTGGTTACTAAAAAATCGAGAGTTCGAGTCCCACTTATGATTTTATTCATAGGCCTAGAGTTTGAAACCAACTCACGACTTTACAATTTCTACGAAGCTTTAAAAATAAATGTAAATAATGATGTCTTGATAAGTTGAAAAATAAATCAATATTCAATAAAGATGCATTGCAAATTATTGGACAATAATAGTAATTATTTGAATGACTATGTCAAATTTTTTGACAAAGAGATCTTAGATTATTCTTGATAATTTCCAACATGTCTAAATGCTAAATAAATTTTGTTTGTTATTAGAATTATGATATTATTATTTCAACATATTATTCAAATTAACATTTTTTAAAATTGATTACTTTTTATAGAAAGAAAATCCACCAATTTTGATGATTTAAATCGTTCAATTTCCATGATTTTCTCACTATAAAAAAAAGGCATTTGCTTCGGTGGACATAAGGACCTATTTGTAAAATGAACATATTTTCATTTTCAAAGTTCAAACAGTCGATCCAACCGTTCAACATTATCTCCATATTAAAATGTACTTGGAGGTCAAATTTTACATTTTTTTTATTTTTTTACTATTTATTAAGATGGTTACAAAATCGTTGTTTTTCAATGGTCTGAAAACAACGATTTTGTAACCATCTTAATAAATAGTAAAAAAATTCAAAAAAATGTAAAATTTGACCTCCAAGTACATTTTAATATGGAGATAATGTTGAACGGTCGGATCGACTGTTTGAACTTTGAAAATGAAAATATGTTCATTTTACAAATAGGTCCTTATGTCCACCGAAGCATCCCTCTAAAAAAAACTTTGTAAATAAATCGAATATGTAAAATTGGTTTCCAATAAAATTTCGACATGTAAAAATCAAATATGTAAAAGTTTGTTATTATTTTTATTGGAAATATGCTTCCACTGTGGGTCGATTTTCTAATTGTTATTTGATTTTGTTTTTTTCTCTGGCTATTGCCTTGTGCTGAAACATCATGTGGACAATTTGAAGATTGATCAATTATTTCGAGATTTGAATGTACCTAATTGAAATTGGATACCACAATTATTACAGAGAAATAAAAAAACTGACTCAAGAAAATACTAGTGTGTAATATTTGTGATATCCAATTTCAAATCACGGTCTTTTTTTACTTCTCAATGAAATAATTTTTTTTGAAGTGATTGACTAATTTTAAGATTATGATTTTGGAAGTGACATTGCAGATGATACTTCAATACAAAAAAAAAAAAAAACAAAAAAGTAGCCGTGGTAAGAAAAAAAATTCAAATAATTAACAGAAATATATAAAATCAAAACACCCTCTTAATTTCATTCTTTGAATTATATTTCAGTGGTTGCTCTGTTCTGTTGCCCCAATCCCCTCCATTTATACTCATCATGTACTTTGATTTGCAACTGTAAAATCACGTTTTTCAAGAGAACCCCTCACATTTACTTCATGAATTCTGACCAAAAGAAAAATCAAACTTCAGTAATGGCTAGAAAAAGTTTGTCACATGTGATGTAGCCATGATAAATAAAAATTTAGAGGGTTCAAATGCCTTCATTATTCATGCCTCTATCATGCATTTTTAAAAACTTTAATAACTCAAAATTTAAAACTCAAAAGTCAAAATAAAACCGTTGGATATGATCTACATCATATTATCTATGTACTCATAAAAAATTATCACATTTTGATTTTATTTTTATGTGAATCAATAAGTTGAAAAATCAACGTCTAGAAATTATCCACATTAGTACGTTTTTTACAAGCTCTTGATGACAACCAAAACAAAATTGGAATGCCATAATTTTTTACACATGCATAGATAAAATGATATAGATCATATCCAACGGTTTTATTTTGACTTTTAAATTTTAAATTTTGAGTTAATAAAGTTTTTATAAATGGAGGCATGGTGGAGGCATGAAAAATGAAGGCATTTGAACCCTCTCAAAAATTTATTACTATATTGTTGTTTTTAGAAGTCGGAATCGGTCTTCACATATTTTCGGATATATCATACAGATTCTATGATTTTGATTTATTTAATTGAGATTTAAAAAGACCGTAATTTGATACTGGATTTCACAAATAATACACACTACCATATTTTGGATTAAATAGAAGATGTGATCATGCTTATAAAATTCTTGGTCAAATTAAATAACTAACATTGTATAATTATCTTGCTTATTTAATCAAATAAAAGGAGGAACTTGGTCAAATTAAATTATTATTACTATTACAATTAATTAACCAAACTGACATATCAAACAAAACTTTGGCAGGAAACTCCAAACTTCAATAACTACTACATTGTATAATTTCCAATTTAAAAAAAAAACAAACAAAAGAGGAAACATCCTTAAGCAGCCCACGTTTTGTTAATTAAATTATATATATTTTGGAGGGGAAAAACCGCAAAAGGGCTCCTTACAAATTACAATACATACAAGGGCAGTTGTACGTATCACTGTCAGAAGATAACAAGCTTCACTTGGTGCCAAATACAAAATGCTCCTTGATTTAAAATAATAAAGTTTGTTATTTTGAAAGGTGATGCCAATCTAACATACGTCCATATGACTTGACCAATCTCTAATAACTTGGGATGCATCTAGATTCTAGAAGATATATTTTAGGAAATAAGTGTACATTTGACCTACATTAGGGTTCAATTAGCTCTAGCACCGTACGATTAGCATCAAGATCTATGCGCATGGAAATTGATACATATATGCACGGATTTTGATGCGAAGCACACGAATCTTGATACAGATCGGATGGACATCGGACCTACTCTGAATTCATATTTTAGATACTAAAGACATTGCAACAATCGGAAAAAATCATCTAGAAAAGTGTACATGATTTTTCAGATAAGAAATTTAGCATGAATTGGCCATCTCTAAATTAAAGAGTATTTTTACAACAAGGTGATTTTTGTGTATAAAAAAAACGATCGATCTCAAAATTAAAGGGTATTTGGCAATTAATGAAATAATCTGTTCCATCTTTTCATAATTATTAAAGATTACTTTTTTCAACAAGAGGACTTAATTAGGATGTAGGACTTAAACTTGCTTTAATGATGTGATGTGATGTAATGACAAAAGCATCTTTTATGTAAATTTTGAAATATTTGTCTTTTAAACGCGTTCAAAATTAAATGAACTTAAACATTTCAGAATTGAAACGACACCCACCTCAACTTTTACAGAGTTAATTTTAATCATTCAATTTTGATTGAACATCTCCCTCTTTTATTGCTGAAGTATTGGCGTTTGATCATGATAACTAGACAGCGCTTTATAAGAACATCAGCTAGCATTTATAAGCATTTATAATAGCCATACTCTGGAATGCACCAAGTCCAACTGAAGACTAGTTTGTTTAGGCAGTTAGAGATTATGTAGAATGTTCTGTAATCTGTTTTGTACTCTATATATAGAAGAGGAAATACACTGTAACAGAAACATAGAAACAATACAATTCATTTCCATTATATCTTTCTCTCTCTTGCGCTATGCCTTTTATGGTATCAGAGCATTGATCCTTCAAAAAAAAAAATGGCCTCAGCAGATTCTGATATCAGTACTGCTACAACTCTTCCAGAGCCGATTGTTCAGATCACAATTCCGGTGTCTATCAAGCTTGATCGCACTAATTTTCTCACATGGAGATCGCAGATTGAGCCAATTATCGATGGATTTGGACTTACTGCCTTTCTTGATGCATCAGGAGCTCCACCTTCTCGCCAGATTACTGGAGCTAATGGTCAATTAATTCACAATCCTGCCTTTTCTCCATGGCACAAGCAGGATCGCCTTCTCCTCGGCTGGTTACGGTCGACTATCTCCGGCGAGGTCCTCTCACAGTATGTGAAGTGTCAGACCTCCGCCTCCTTGTGGCACGATCTTCATCAAGTCTATGCTGCGATTTCTTCGGCTCGTGTCATGGAGTTGCGCCGTCTTTTGCAATCCACTACCAAAGGAGGTCTTTCTTGCAACGAGTTCTTTGAGAAATTGCAAGGTTTTGCTGATCAACTCACTGCCGCCGGCGATCCAGTTCCCGATCAAGAACTCGTCCGACACATTCTAGCTGGTCTTGGATCGGACTACAACTCCTTTGTAGTTGCTCTTACTACACGATCTGATCCGATTTCTCTTACTGACCTTCATGCCTTTTTGCTCTCTCATGAATCTCTATTGAATGCTCAATCTGGTTTGGTTTCTTCTTCTCTTCCATCGTTACAAAACTCTACTGCTTTATTTACAAATCCCAGATCAGGTTATCGGGCTAGTTATCCTAGACCCGCTACTCAGTTCCCCACCCGATCCGCTAACCAATACAGGCCTCCAACCTCTCAGCCGAACCAGGCCTCTTTTTCTTTTGCTTCCAAGCCGCACCTTTATCCAAGGCCTCAGTCTACTTCCAGGCCCAATAAACCTGTTAATCCAGACAGAAATGAAATCTGTCAAATTTGCATGAAAAAGGGCCATATTGCCAAAAATTGTTGGAATCTGCCTGATTACCTGGCTTCTCAGCCTCCTTCACACTTTCAGCCCAAATACCAGTCAAATCTGGTTCAACCTGAGCCTCCAGTCTCCAATGCCACTTCCAGCTTTGAGGCTTACTGTGCTCAACCACCTGGTCAGAATTTCGACTCCAATTGGTATTTGGATTCTGGAGCCTCTCATCACGTGACAAGCGACATCAATAACCTTTCTTCGTACATGCCATATGAGGGGTTTGATGCCTTGCAAATCGGTAATGGTACCGGTATGGCCATTTGCAATATTGGTTCTTCCTACTTAACCCTTTCCAATTGTACATTTCTTTTAAAAGATGTACTTCATGTGCCTTCATTCACTAAGAATTTATTGAGTCTTTCTAAACTTTTAAGAGATAACTCGATTGTAATCGAATTTTGCTCTTCTTTTTGTGTAATCAAGGAGCGCCTCACATTGAAGGTCCTTCTTCAAGCTACACTTCTTAATGGACTCTATGTTCTTCCTTCTTCCTCTCCAAGAGCCTTTTTGGGTGTGAAAGTTTCGGCCGATTTGTGGCATTTGCGTTTGGGTCATCCCTCGCCTTCTACAACTTCAAGAATTTTAAATTCTTTTGCTTTACCTTGCACAACAAATAAATTGAGCATGTGCCATGATTGTTGCATTTCTAAGGCACATAGACTCCCCTTTTCTTTAAGCTCTTCTTCTACCTCTTTTCCTTTAGAGCTTGTCCATTCGGATGTTTGGGGCCCCTCCCCTTGTATTTCCAATAATGGGTTTCGATACTATATTGTATTTGTTGATGACTTTACCCGTTTTACATGGATTTATTTTTTGAAGGCCAAGAGTGAGGTTGTGCATGTCTTTACCTTGTTCAAAACACAAATTGAGAATTTGCTTTCTTGCTCTATTAAAACTCTTCGTACCGATGGCGGTACCGAATTTAAACCGATTGCGCGGTTGTTTCCATCAATTGTGCATCAAACGACTTGTCCTCACACACCCGAGCAAAACGGGGTTTCCGAACGCAAGCATCGGCACATAGTCGAACTCTCTCTTTCTTCTATGTCTCATGCTTCAATTCCTAGCCGGTTTTGGGATGATATATTTTCAAGCATTGTCTATTTGATAAATAGACTTCCCTCTTGCAATAATTCCTTGTCTCCTTATTTTTCCCTTTTCGGCCAAAACCCGGATTATGAATCATTACGGGTCCTTGGTTGTTTGTGCTTCCCGTATGTTCGCCCCTATAATGATCATAAACTTCAACCTAGGGCCAAACCTTGTGTTTTTATTGGCTATCCGGCTAATCAAAAGGGCTATCGATGTTTGGACTTAGACACGAATCGCATTTTTGTGTCTAGGCATGTTCAATTTGATGAATCTAATTTCCCGTTTAAATCTCTTCAGTCTACAGGTGCTTTAGCTGCTCCAGGCAATTTCCTCTCTGTTTCGTGGTTGCCACTGACTAAAGCTCCTGTTCTTCAGCCCAATTCATCACCTGGTGCGTCTCACCCTCCTGCTGATTCACGGCCTATTTCTCATGCAAGGCCTCTTTCGGATCCTGCTGACTCAAGGCCCGTGTCCACTCCTGTAGCGAATTCACGGCCCACTTCTTATCTCCTAGCCGATCCCCTCTCAGTTTCCTCCTTCCCTGCGGCTACATCCTCTCCTGTAGCGGATCCCAGGTCCACCCCTACCATTGTGGTTCCTACCCCGTCTGTAGCCGATCCGCCAGCAGCAAAAATTTCTGCCCCGCCTAATTCAGCCAATTTCACTCCTGCTGCCCCTGTTTCTATGCCTCAGCATCTTTCTTCTTCTATTCATCCAATGACAACTCGCACCAGGGATCATACTCGCAAGCCTAAATCAAATCCTGATTTTGTTGCTCTTTCCACCACTGTTCTTACTGAACCGAGGACATATAATCAAGCCAAGGTCCATCCCGAATGGGTCTCTGCAATGACCACCGAGTTCAAAGCTCTTCAAGCCAACAATACCTGGACCCTTGTTCCTTCTATGCCTGATCACAACATTGTTGGATGCAAGTGGGTTTTTAAAGTCAAGCGCCGAGCCGACGGAACTCTCGAACGGTACAAAGCCCGTTTAGTAGCGAAGGGTTTTCATCAAGAGGAGGGTATAGATTTCTTTGAAACTTTCAGTCCAGTTGTGCGCCCCACAACTATTCGTGTTATACTTACTCTTGCTCTCTCACACGGGTGGTCTCTTCGTCAATTGGACGTTTCTAATGCTTTTTTACATGGAGAACTCCAAGAGACGGTTTTTATGGAACAACCCCCCGGTTTTGTAGATCCCTCCAAGCCGAATCATGTTTGTCAACTCTCCAAGGCAATCTACGGGTTAAAACAATCGCCTCGCGCTTGGTTTAACACCCTTAGTAATGCTCTCATTGCTCATGGCTTTCGTACCTCCAATTATGACCCCTCTCTTTTCATACTCTCTAAACCGACTAGTACCCTTATTGTATTGGTATACGTTGATGATATCATCGTTACGGGTTCTTCTCTTGCTCTCATTCATAGCCTCATTCAGTCACTTCAAAAGTCCTTTGCTCTTAAGGACCTTGGCCCGCTACACTATTTTCTTGGCATTGAGGTCTCCTATACCAAAACCGGTCTTCATTTATCTCAAGGGAAGTATATTCGTGATCTTCTATCTCGAGCTAACATGACTCTTTCCAAACCCTCTCCTTCTCCCATGGTGCCAAATACTCAGCTTTCAATGCATTCGGGTGATCCCTTTGATAATCCGACATTGTATCGTTCCATTGTTGGGGCCTTACAATATGCCACCTTGACCCGACCCGATGTTTCATTTGCTGTAAATAAGGTATCTCAGTTCATGCAGGCACCAACTACTGACCATTGGGCTGCTGTTAAGAGGATACTTCGATATCTAAATGGTTCCATCTCACACGGCCTTGAGTTTCAGCCGACTACTTCCTTCTCTCTTCACTCTTATAGTGATTCTGATTGGGCGGACTCTATTGATGATAGGCGTTCCACTTCGGGTTATTGCATTTTTCTTGGCCCGAATCTGATCTCTTGGAGCTCCAAGAAGCAGCAAACGGTTGCTCGTTCCAGTACCGAATCGGAGTATAGGAGTCTTGCTAACACGTGTGCTGAAGTCGTGTGGCTGCAGTTTCTCTTGGCTGAACTTTCCATCTCTCTTTCGGGTCCTCCTACTCTATGGTGTGATAACATTGGGGCTACATTCTTGGCATCTAATCCTATGTTTCATGCTCGAACCAAGCACGTCGAGATTGATTATCATTTTATTCGGGAGAGGGTGGCTTCCAAGGCTTTGCTCATTCGCTTTATTTCTACTCATGATCAGTTGGCTGATGTCTTTACCAAGCCTTTAGCAGCTCCTCGTTTTTCCTTTCTCAAAGGCAAGCTCAAGGTGACAGATTCCCCTTTCGCTTGTGGGGGGGCTAATAGCCATACTCTGGAATGCACCAAGTCCAACTGAAGACTAGTTTGTTTAGGCAGTTAGAGATTATGTAGAATGTTCTGTAATCTGTTTTGTACTCTATATATAGAAGAGGAAATACACTGTAACAGAAACATAGAAACAATACAATTCATTTCCATTATATCTTTCTCTCTCTTGCGCTATGCCTTTTAATTTATAAAGAATAAGAGTCAAACATCATAACTAGATAGCGCTAGAGCAGCTACTTTTACCCAATTATCCGAATCCGAACTGGAACCAACCC
Source organism: Carex kokanica (assembly GCA_025461125.1). NCBI lineage: Eukaryota > Viridiplantae > Streptophyta > Magnoliopsida > Poales > Cyperaceae > Carex > Carex kokanica. Next base: position 1,625,421 of record JAJGRX010001338.1, on the reverse strand, counting down.
GGATCCGATTAATTTGGATAAAATATGATTTAAAAAATATAACCGACTACTTTATGGGTACGGTTACAAAATTAATAATTTAATATTCGACTTGGATTCAAATCAGAACCGATACTGTAATAGATAGGATATGGGTTTGATTTAGTTATCCGACCCATAACTGAACCCGACCCGATATCGTATAAATACCCAATAAAATGATAATATAATTTCTTTATAATCATTTAATATAAACACATATATTAATAACTATGAAAAGACAATCATTTGTAGTACTTTTTAATTTTTTAAATGAAATTTATTGCTCGTTTCACACAGATTATTGAAATCAAATGTCATGTTCACCTTTTGCCTATAAATTTTCGAAACTAATTAATTATTTTATTGATCCCTTTATCTACTATGTATCTAACTTTCTGCACGGATTATTGAAATTTTTTGTTCTCTTCGCTGATTGAAACAAATTAATATTAATATTATATTCCTGAATTTCGAAACCATATAATGAAATCACCATCTCCAATATTTTACTTTCTAAAATTATCTCACTTTCAATATTTTGGAGCAGATTTTAATTTATATTATAATGATATATTATGTGAGATGTTTAAGAAATTATAATTATATTTAAACGTAAAGTGTTTCTCAAATGCTTGTGAGTTGCAACATGTACCCGCTCCGGATCCGGACCCGATAATCCATAAACAAGTTATGGATATATATTTACCCGGAACCGAAAGATTGGACCCGAAATATCTACGGGTAGATAGATATCTGGATCCGGACCCGATCCGATTTGAAACAAATAAGTATATGGATCGAAATTCGGACCCGAACACTTTTAGAGTACGGGTCCAAATATAATAGTATCCGGATCCTACCCGACCCGATAGCACCTCTAGACATCGCTTTCGCCCTTTACTTTTTTAACAGGGGCAGAATCAAAAATTCAGGAGCCTGCTTCCTTTCATATTCGTCCAATTCGCTTTAAGATCTGTGCACGCTTTATCCATATGAACATTAAATCAGTGCACACAAATATTGAGCATACTGTACAGATTATAAAGCGAATCAGACTAATTTGAGTTTGATGCTCATTGAACGTTCCTTGTTCCGCGGTGAAAAGGTACGTGTTATTTTCCGTGCAAAATAGGTCATGTGTACAGAAGTTGCACGGCACGAATTTTGATTTGTATGAAGCAATTCTAATATCTGTTAAATAAGTTTTTTGCAAAACGGCGACCAAACGGCTAAACCAGATTTCGACTTATTAAAATTACAATTATGTGAAAGAAATGAATTTAATATACTTCTGACCATTACCTCACTAACTGTTGAAAAAAATATTATATTGAATTTCTTTCCTGTCTTCTATATGATATTTTCTTATTATATAAATGAGAAGGGATCCGATTATACCACTTTTGAATTACCACAAAGTTATCCTCCTCATTTTCTACATTTTCAAAGTTCAAATCATCGATCCAAACCGTTCAACATGATTATCTAAATAAAATGTGCTTGCAGATCAAATTTTACATTTTTTTTAATTTTTTTTACTATTTATTAAGTATTTTACAAAAATTAGTCAAATTCAGACCATTGAATTTTACATTTGTTTTAATTTTTTTTACTATTTATTAAGTATCTTAATTCGACGAATAATTTTTTTTCGTGCATATATTAGAAGATATTTACTGTATCAAAATTATTTGATACATCTAATAATAAATTTTCGAACTATTCAATGTCAAAATGTAAATTGAGATTACTGGATCAACCAAAAAAGATAAGAAAAAGGAAATCTGAAACCTCTCAAACTGTAAATTGATAGAGAACACCACAGAAATTGAAAATGGAAAAAATATGGCATAGCACAAATATACACACAGTATGATATCAACCACTTACTACTATGGGTGGAGTCAGACATTCTGACTATTTAAGTCAAACATATAAAATTTTAATTAGGCTGAATGGAATCAATTTGATAATTCTATAGCATTTTCTGCTAATTATATAAAAATTTACTAATTAATTTTACAAATATTTTAAAAATAAATGAGAATAAATTGATCTCATTTACATTGACCTCATTTACAGTACGTGCCTCTGCCTCTAAGTTACTACCTCATCTACAAGCAAAGAATATTCTCATTAATCACTAGTTCACTACTGTTATCTTACCTGAGACCTCGGACTCTCTGCAAATAATATCACAATCTGGCTGTGCACATCAACGAAAACAGAAGACACAGGGAAAAGAACAACAACAACAACAACAACAACAACAACAACAAAAAAGAGGCAAGAAGGCTACTATGCTGTTTTTATATTTGGTAATTAAAAAAAAAATTATGGTATACAAGATACAATAAAAATGTTAACAATGCTAAGGTTTCTTTATATAATTTAAGCTAAATGATATAGTTTCTCAAAGTACATAAGAAATAATTGTAGCATTTGAATTTTTCAAAGGATTCTGTCCTGTCTTGTAAAAAGTAAAATAATTATTCAGTTATTTCCAAAACATCTTTGAATTAAGATGAGGGTGAGAATGATTTCTGAATGATAATAAATTAACAAGTATTATTGCTTCATGTCTCAATAATAGTAGTGCAAGGAAAAAAAATAAGAAGAAGAAAAAACAGTATTAATTAGCATTAATTCTATTTCTGCATCCTAATAAACAAGTCCAATAATTATGGCGAAATATGGTACATAATTAACATAATGTTCCAAGAAAACCAAAATTAATGAAGGCACTAACTAAGCATGATGATCAAATCTAACATGATATGTTTGGAATAAAATCGATTGCGAACGGTGGCTCCGCAACGACACTGATCTCAACGGCTTTACAACTCAACGACTGCAAGAACTTCCACGGTCTTTTCGAAAACCTTGTTCTTTGAATTTCTTCACAAAGATTGTTGCGAACTTGCCGATCACGCATATCCTTCATATCCATTTTCGACGGCACCTTTGCTGGCCCAAATATGACATAATGCCATTTTGGTCGTGACCGGGTAGCCGAATTCGGGGTCGAATTGACCCTCCTAAGCTCCTGCCATTCCGATCCAACTCGGGGTCGAAACGCACCATCAATTGATCGAGAACGCCATCGGTGAAGAGAATTTGATTTGCTCTCACTAATTGCATCCTTTTTTGGCTTCCTTAAATTCAGTTTATTATCTTGATCACACATTCTTTCAGCAGTTAATGGGATGTGAAAGGAGGTGGTATTGTTAGTTTGGAGGAGCTCTTTCATAGGGATTTGGAGGGAAGGATCAAAAGGCTCTTAGAAAAGAAAGCACCTTTGATGCCTTTCTTGTGTTAAGTTATGAGATGTGGTGGGGAAACAGTGTTGCCAGATGGTAAAGGTTTTAAAGACAAGTGGAAGCTTCTTTAACTGTCTTTTGCTTTTTGGTTTTTTGTGACACACTTAAAGAATAAATTAGATAAAACACCCTACGTACTAATTTGTGCATGTTGTTTATTTAAACACCATGTTTTTAAGTAATTAAGCTGATTTTAATTCCTTCATGATATGATTATAATTAAACCAGCTATTATGTTTAAACTAATTCGAACTCGAATCGAGTTCGAGTTCGAGTTCTGCACAGTTCAATTATTAATTCTTTCTTTATTTAGTTTGTATTATCTTAAAAGTTAAAATGTATTTTAATTCGTTATTTATTTTGTTTCTAAACTATAATTATTTACTTCTGAATATTTTATTAACTTTATGAGCTTTCTTGCTGCCTTAAATTTATATTCTTTAATATTTTTTAGAGGATAAAATTAGTGGTTAATCGCCAACTTTGTAAAGACAGAGAGAAAATAGATATTGGGAAAAACAATTTAACATATGTTGCATAAATTCTATTAATAAAATGCATATTACAAAATAAGCCTTGATCTATCATGATTTATTTTTCAAATTAGCAGAATTTCATGTATGTTCTTGAAATTTTTATGAGTTATATATTTACCCCTCAAAAATGAATATACCGTACTTATCCCTGAAAAACTTCCAATTATAATTGAAGTGATGGCACTTTAATAACCTTTATTCAATTTCTTGGCCAAGTCACAAATTATCCTACTTTTTAACTTCAGATCCATAATCAAGTTCCCCTCCCAATTTATTGGCCATAATTGATTTTTCATAGCAATTTCGGTGGGCTTTAATTGCTGTTCTTTCAGGATCTTCTAGATAGTCTTACTATTTTTTTTTTTTTTTTGGTGTGATAAAAGTGGAACCATAGTTCTAGATAGTCTTTTTGATCGGTCAAAATTGGTGTGGATGGCATTTACAGCCTCACATCTGGACAAATTGTTTAGTTGAGGAAGGTAGGCACTACAAAACGATTTGATTTGGGAAAGGAAACAATTTCAAGTAGACATGTTGACTATCTACGGTACTATGCATAACACGGTTTGGTTTGTGCTACGGCTCAATATTTGAGTTTTTAAAATTTTAACAGTCGATCCGAACCGTTCAACATAATTATAAAATAAATATGTACTTGCAAACTAAATTTTATATTTTTTTTCGAATTTTTTTACTATTTTTTTAGATAAGTAAAAAATCACTTGATCTGAAAATTCTGGACCATCCAAAAACAGTGATTTTCTACCTTTTTAAAAAAATAGTAAAAAAAATCGAAAAAATGTAAAATTTGGTTTGCAAGTACATATTCATTTTATAATCATGTTGAACGGTTCGGATCGACCGTTAGGATTTTAAAACTCCAATATTGAGCCGTAGCACGGACCAATCCGTGCTATGCATAGTACCGTAGCCTCACTCGTTTACTATTGACTAGTGATAATATGAGCTTTAGGCTTCACAATAAGTTTATGAGTTTAATTTTTTTTTTAATAAACTAGTTTTAACAGACGAATTAGAATTAAGGTTGATATATTTGATGAGTCAATTGTTTATATTTGATATTTATCATTTTTTTAAAAATTTGTTTTCTATAAGATGATGAAGTACAAGATTATTCAATCATTATTGCAGTAAAAGAAATAAAGAAACTCGTAACATAAAAAAACTTGGATATTTAGTAAATTAAAATCAAGAGATCGACTTGTTCTTTCAAACTGGATTGATCTGATTTGGATCCGAAGTTCCAAACCTACCCGATGGTTAAATGAGTCGGTTGGGTCCAACCCGACCCATTTTATTGTATTTTGTGGATTTAATTTGAAATTTAGTAATGATTAAGGTCTAATAATTACAACTAATTAATATTAACTATATATTAATTAAGATTAAAATGCTTAAATAAATTAAAAACTAATTAATCAAGAAGTAATCAAGTTACATAGATCCAATCAGGTGGAACCCGTAACCCTCTCAAGTCGGCTCTGGGTTAATTTGGTACCAACCCGACCCGATCCGTTGACATCGCTATATGAAACCAATACAATGATTTTTCACAGTTAAAATTATGAATTCACAATTTTAAAAAAAAATTATGAATTCACTTAATTTGTCATTATTACTAACGTTATATTCAAATATACAGCAACACTATCATTATTATTATTTTTATTATTTGAGTGAGGATATACTGCTTTGTAATATATATCTATTACTCTGTGTTTCGATATAGCAGACATTGCTGAATGAATCGAAACACATCCAGTACTTATTGTATCGAAGCAGATTAAATAGAGTAGAACTAGGGTGTGATGTGCTCACCAAACTCTTTGGTGAGCACAACTCTACATAAACTATCGGATTCACTTCAAACGAGATTAATCCAACCGTTGAAACCGATGTACTTTATGAGTGATGCATGTACATGCAAAATTTTGAATTTTTTGAATTCATTTAGTCTCAAGTCAAGTGGTCAAAATTGAGAATTTTTTGAATGCATTAAAACAACTTCATTTTGGATCATTCATTTTTCATCAATTTTGACCACTTGACTTGAGACTAAATGAATTCAAAAAATTCAAAATTTTGCATGTACATGCATCACTCGTAAAGTACATTGGTTTCAACGGTTGGATTCATCTCGTTTGAAGTAAATCCGATACTTTATGTAGAGTTGTGCTCACCAAAGAGTTTGGTGAGCACATCACACCCTAGTTCTACTCGATTAAATAAATATACATTGCATAACACCATAGTACCATAGCGCTCGCTTAATTTTATTACTATTGTTATTGATGTTGCCGGGATTGATTTAGAATTTTCGTTAGGAGGGCAAAAAAAAAAATATTAACTAATTGGATACTCGATAAAAAATAATGTTTTAACTTATACTTTCCAATGTTTTGAATTGTAATTTCTGATACTCTAACTTATAATTCTAATTATCAATCAAAATTCAACAAATTTATTTCAATTTTAACCCTAAATTTAATCCGAATTACAAATCAAACATCCAGAGAGAGGCAAAAAAAAATTTTAGGAAGAGACAAAATCAGTCAGGACCGATAGATTTCCACTAAAACTCAAAATCCAGGAAAGGCAGCTGCCCTCCGGAACTACTTGGGTCCGCCCCTGGATGTTGCGCCACTGTCAATGTATCATTGATACTATTTAAACATCGATCAATGAGGATCTTGGAGCATATGTCACCGACTCATCACATGGTGTGGCTACTTGGAATATGAACTCAGAGAATCCAAGTTCCTCTGACATAGATAAGTACATTTGAGCTGGCTAGTTTCCCTTGTAAGTTGGGCTGGAATGGACCATCACTTGGACCATTATCTTTGCAAACTTTCCTTCATCTTCAATCCTTTTCCACTAATAATGGGCTCCAGAGTCCATACCCGCTTTCATTAGTTGCAACTTTGCAACCAAATGAAATGATTGCTGATTAATTTTTTTTTTTTAAGTTACATATTTCGACGACCACAGTAAATTTATTCTCTTTTTGTGAGAGATTTCTAATTTTTCAAATTTAAATATCCGTAAAGAATCATTTATCCGAACAACTTCCTACGCGGAGAATGTTATTTTTCATGAGTGAGACTATAGTAATATGCATATTACAGATCGACTCATGCTATGGATTTATATTTTTATTTTCAAAGTTTAAATTGTTGATCCGAACCATTAAATATGATCTCCATATGAAAATTCACTTGCAGACCAAATTTTATATTTTTTAGATATTTTTTACTATTTTTTTAGATATGTAAAAACTATTGTTTTTTAATGGTTAAGAATTTTCAAATCAAATGATTTCTACCTATCTAAATTTATAATATTTTTTTAACAATATAAAATTTAAACTGCAAGTACATTTTCATATGAAGATCATATTGAACAATTCAAATTGACTGTTTGGATTTCAAAAATAAAAATATGAGTTCATAACGCGAACCATTGTGTAATATGCATATTATCACATACTCACTCATCTTTTATCACTAGATCAAAGACTGATTCTCAAGTCCAGTTAAATTTGAACCGTTCATTATAGATTGCATATGAGGCTTTACTATAATAAATTAATAATCGAACAACATAAACGGATCATGGATATGTTTTAGTCAAATCCGATCTAAACCTCCTGATTTAAATTGACGGTCCAGATTTATATGCGATACAAATTATTAACGATGGAACCTGCTGTCAAAATTGTGTTGTGTCAAAATTATTAATGATGGAACCTGCTGTCAGTCCACAAGGACCACAACTACCAACTACCAATTATTTAAAAATATTCTCTTATTCATTTTTTCTACAGGATGCTAATTTCAAAGCTGACATTTTGTTATCTATCAGCATGAATGGATTCATGATTTTCGTCATCAGAGTGCCAAAAAAATAACGAATCGGATATAAATAGCTAATTAGATACTAGATAAAAAACATTGCTCTAACTTTTAATTTCTAATATTCTAACTTTCAATTCGAATTCAAAAAATTTATTCTAATTTTAATCCTAAATTTAACCAAAATTATATATCAGAATTAAAAAGACAACAACAAAATTTACAGAGAGAAACAAAATTTAGTCCGGCCCCTGTCCGACATTTTTAAAAATACCCTACGTTAATTACAAATTATTAAATCTGCCCACGAGTCGCTGGTTTTATTAAATATGCCCAAACCGGCCAATAATTGGCCGGTCCCGATTAAAATTCATTAAAATTCCTGACCGGCCAATTATTGGCCGGTCCCGTGATATATATATATATATTTTTAGAGAAAAATAGCTAAAATGCTGAAATGAAATCTAACACAAAAAAATCGAATTGTTTTTTTAAATATTTGTTAGATTACTTTTTTTGATAGCATATTTATACTACAATACGCTAAATTACTTGAAATTATGTTAACTTTTTTTTAAGAGACAAATAACTAAAATGCTGAAATATAACACTAAAAATCAAATTTATTTTTAAATATTTGCTAGATTACATTTTTTTATATATAATTAGCATATTTATACTAAAACACGCTAAATTACTTGATTTATGCTAATTACACTAAATTACTTGAAATTACAATAATTATGTAGAATTATGCTAGAATACACTAAATTACGCTAAATTACGTATAAATAGGGATGATATCTTCACTGATAAAGCGAAAAATGACGATGAAACTTCAAACGGCCATAAAACGGCGCTCGAGTGTCCGATTTCAGCATATGACCACTTTTCGAAAAGCTGGTGAAAATGCGCATGCGTCCGAACTCGCTTTGCCAAATTTCCAAATTCAGAATCGCTAGAAAACAAAGGGAAGAGCCTCAAAACTTCAGTTGAAGTTTCCGATTAAGATTTTCATTTTTATTCTCAATCTACATAGCTCAGTAAATTAGTTATATAATGAACTTGTAGAATACCATTTTTTTATTATTTTTTGGAATTTTTTTGCTATCTTTTATGATTTATGAAAGATGACACAAAATCGGCCCTATTCATACGTAATTTAGTGTAATTTACCGTAATTTAGCGTAATTTACCGTATTTTAGCATAATTCTACATAATTATTGTAATTTCAGCATTTTAGTAAATTTACCGTATTTTATCATAATTATTGTAATTTACCGTATTTTAGCACAAAATTGGCCCTATTCGTAGCGTATTTTCTAACAAATATTTAAAAAAACAATTCAATTTTTTAGCGTTAGATATCAGCATTTTAGCTATTTTTCTCTTTTAAAAAAAAAAAAAAATCACGAGACCGGCCAATAATTGGCCGGTCGGGAATTTTAATCGGGACCGGCTAATTATTGACCGGTTTGGACATATTTAATAAAACTAGCGACTCGTTGACAAATTTAATAATTTGTAACTAACGTAGGGTACTTTTAAAAATGTCGGGGCCCCTGTCCACCAGTGACTCCCGTACGACCTGACCAAGATTTTGGCTCATATTACTCAGGAGCGAAACTAGTTAAACACGTGTGTGTGTGTGTTTTTTTAATCTTTATCTATGTGGAACATCAAGTCACACACAAACAAGTTTGATAGTATCTCTTAAATCCTCATCCGACGGATGATTTTGAATTTCAAAAATAAAACACATGTGGTTTTTTATAATTGGTGCAGCTGCTATGGAAATTTATTGCAAATTTTCCATAATTTTTGGAAATTCTTTTGTCACAATATATTTATCACCGAGATTTTTATTTTTACCCCAAAAAAAATATATTTTAATATAATTATCCAAATTTTTGAAAAATTTAAATTTATACCCAAACCGTAAGAAAAATTTACGGTTTGAATTCGGAATTCAAACCGTAAATTTTCTTACGGTTTGAATTCTTAATTCAAACCGTAAATTTTTCTTACGGTTTGAACTCTTTTTTTTTTTTTTTTTTTTTTTTTTTTTTTTAAGAGAAAAATAGCTAAAATGCTGAAATGAAATATAACACAAAAAAATCGAATTGTTTTTTAAAATATTTGTTAGAAAATACGCTACGAACAAAGCCGATTTTGTGCTAAAATATGTTAAATTACAATAATTATGCCAAAAGACATGACGTCTGTTTAAATACAAACCCTAAAACAGAAAATATATATAAAAGATACATCAAAGACCCTAAAAACTCTAAAATTATAAAGAAATGTTCAAAAGTCCATGAAGGAAGACTCGGATCGCGAATCTGAGCCCGCAAATGGGCGAAACAGATCGTAGATGGGTTTCGGATCGGGTTTTGGGTTGTGGAGTTCCTGTCAAAATTTCAGCCCGATCCGACGGACGGATCAAAAGTTACGCTCATTTTAGTAAATTTATGAAAGATGCCAGAAAATCGGCCCAATTCATACGTAATTTAGCGTAATTTACCGTATTTTAGCATAATTCTACATAATTATTGTCATTTCAGCATTTTAGTAAATTTACCGTATTTTAGCATAATTATTGTAATTTACCGTATTTTAGCACAAAATCAGCTCTGTTCGTAGCGTATTTTCTAACAAATATTTTAAAAAACAATTCGATTTTTTTGTGTTATATTTCATTTCAGCATTTTAGCTATTTTTCTCTTAAAAAAAAAAAAAAAAAAAAAAAAAGAGGTCAAACCGTAAGACAATTTTACGGTTTGAATTCCGAATTCAAACCGTAAATTTTTCTTACGGTTTGGGTATAAATTAAAATTTTTCAAAAATTTGGATAATTATATTAAAATATATTTTTTTTGGGGTAAAAATAAAAATCTCGGTATTTATCATCACGTATTTAAAATCTTATTAATAACATCATTGAATCGAACTGTCGTCCAGGTATGAAAATGATAGGCAGGGATGCTCCAATAATTTGGTATGATTGGAGAGGAGCTCAATCTATAAAAAGGTGCTCAAGGGCTCAAGGCACAATGTGACATGCATTCTTAGTTTTTCCTCGGTGCGAGTGCGATGGCTCACAGACAACCCGACACAACACGAAATAGGATGTTTCTCTGTTTTGGGCTTAGGCCCATAAAATTCAGTTGGGCCATTAAGTGTTCACTTTCTGTCTCTGTATTGCTATGAACTCCCAATAATTAATCTCATGTATAAATGATTTATTCATTAATTATTCCCCTATAAAATATAAATTTCCATCTTCTATACCGCATTAGTTTTTATATTTATTATATTACTCAATATTATACGCTCAATTTCAGAGATTGAACTAAAAAATTGAAATTGGAGAGCTAAATATTCTAATATTTTTATTTTTTTAAATATGACTGAAATTGATTGATACATACAAAATTAATGGACAAATTACAAAATTTTAATTTATAAAGGGGCTAGTTTTTTTTTTGCTTCCACTAAGATCCGTCATGCTCAACTGCGACATTCATCCACTATTCCACGGAGGTGTTTTTTTTGTAATCTTATTGGTTTTTGTTTCTTTTTTGTGTGGCGGTATTTGATCTCAAGTGTTAAAGGCTAATTTGGACAACTACTTAGAGCATTGCATCCGTGGTATTATTAGAGTTTCTAATCTGATGTGGTAGTTTTTAATTCAGTTTCAGGGATGTGGGAGAGTTTCTTATTTAAAAACTATGCAGTAAAGTTTCTTATTAAGAAACTGTTTATAAATTCTATATTGGTCAAATGATTGTCTCAAATTATTTCTCTTTTTTAATTTGTTGCTGACGTGGCTTAATAGAAACTCTAAAATTAATTTCAGGAATGTAAGAATTAGAAACTTTAAAGACTAATTTCTAAAAGGTGGTTAACAGTTATTTAGAAACTCATTTGAGTTGCTGGGATGTAGATGCTCTTAGCATCTGAATTATCTTAAGCCCAAATAATAACCTCCAATAGAATTATAGAGCCGCCCCCTCTCTCCATCAATCATGGAAAAATGTCGTTTTCTTATATTGACAATTTGCCATTTTATTCAACACGTTGATCTCACCGCGCACGATCGATGTTACTTATTTCGTTTTCATGGTGGGATACATATGACGAATGATCAATAAATACAAAAAATAGTACAAATCAAAAGGCACTGTTTACCTCTATTTTTTATTAATATCCAACATTAAATAAAAAATAATAGAAATATTCATGATTTTTCAATATTTTTAAAAATGTCCAAACCGTCAAAAAAATCTCGGTTTAAGCATTTTTAAAAATATTGATAAATCGTGGGCATTTCTATTAATTTTTATTTAATATTGGATATTAATAAAACAAATCGGTTGTTTACCCAACACCTATACCCCGCAAAATCAGTCCCTAGAATTTGATCGTGGAATTTCTTAGTTGTTTTTTTTTTTTTTTTCAAATTTTGAAGCAACTAATAAATCTGCATGGACTACATGTGCAGCCACATATTCAAATCTGCATGGAAGAAACTGCATGACATTAAATATGCGACAGCAGAGACAGGGAACGAGTTTGAGATAAATTCTTTTTGTAATGATTATTAGTAAAACTAGTTTTATTTTTTAAGGTTAACGGGCTTGGCGTCAGTTAATGATTGTAATAAAAAAAAAAAATTCTGTACAACTCTTATTACATCTCTACTGTCCTAGTACATATAATGACGGAAATAAATATGCTGCGATCCGTGACAGGTGAATAGTAACCTTGAAATTCTTGCTTTTTCAAATCCAGCTGTTAACTTTTTTTGTACACGTATCTCAGAACAGTTGATTTTTCTGTGTACGCATCTCGAAACAATTCGACAGCTGGATTGAGAAAAACAGAAATTGCAGGATACTATTCACCTATCACGGATCGCAGCAGATTCTGATCCATATAATGACTCTAGTTAGTACACAAGTTCTTTTTTATAAAGGTTTATATATAATATAACCATCATAATCAGCATTTGGATAATTTACCAATCAAAAGTTTTAAATTAACTATTATTCCACCTAAATTCACTTATTTTATTATTGTCAGGGGCGGAGCCAGACTTTCAGACTATGGGGTCAAACGTGAATGTGAGTCATGCATATAATTTTTTTTTACTACGAATGGGGTCAATTTCACACTATTTATAATATTTTACTTTAAACTATATTAAAATAAGGTATAAAAAAATTCAAAATAAATGGGGTCAATTGACCATTCATAGAGGGTAGATTCGCCTCTTATTATTATCTAATTTTTTTTGAATTAATCAATTAATAATACCGACTAATATTGATAATAAAATAAAATGACAGTTTGTTCTTAAATTTGTTAGTATATATACATTTTACTGGTACGGTACAGAATTAGCATAAACAAATTTGGAAGATGCTCATACTTGCATAGCAGCTCTTGGCTCTCATAAATGCAGAGATCAAGGGTGGAAGAAGATATAGGGAAAAGGGAAATAAATATGCTGTTATTTCTTGGGAATAACACGAACATGTTATTCCGATCTCAATCGTTAATCTTTGTTAATATTCATGTATAAAAAACTTACTTCATTGAGATTTGCACATAGAAAAGTTTGAGCAGATGAAATCGTAATAATATGTTATGTTATTTCCAAGGAATAACACAAATTTATTTCCAAGGCAAACAAGCTGAAATTTTTATTTATAACATTATTTAAAAAAAAAAAAATCAAAACACCCTGGTTTTAGAGAAATTCAACTTCTACCAAGGCCGCTCTGGCATTCTGCGGCCCCAAACACTGGGGTCGCACAATGCCCATGCAGCCCCAGTCAGGGGCCGCAGAATGCAAGAGCGGCCCTATTATTTTTTTTTAACAGAAATTTATTCAGATCACCACTCGGTGATTGGGGTACATTACATTTATATAATTTATTCAGATTAGCGCGCCGATGTGTTTTTTTTATTGAGAGTCTTCACGTAGCAGTGGGACCCACATATGTTGAAATTGGATACAAGGATCGAAAAAGCAAGAAAACAATGGGGCCGCTCTGGCATTCTGCGACCCCAGTGTTTGAGGTCGTAGAATGCCAGAGCATCCTGGGTAGAAATCGAATTCTCCAAAAACAGATGTGTTTTGATTTTTTTTTTTTTTTTTGAAAAAATGTTATAAATAAAAATTTCGGGCAAAAGGGGCTAATCACCCACTATAAATTGTAATTTTGCAATATTATCTAAATTCTTTTTTAACTTTTACAAAAATTATTACTAGTTGCTCTCGTAAAATGGATTACATGATACTCATTCATCTAGTTCTTCAATATCAATTTATGATTTCATCCTAATAGAGACCTAGATCGATTGGCAATTTGTCATATGACAACACTGAATTCAAATACATAAAATTGAAGATTTGAAATCTAAAGCATGGTACAAAACTTTCAAATTAAAAAAAAAAAATAAGCCGAACTTTCAGAAAAGGAAAGCCTAATATAAGTTTTTTGTTTCTGAAAAAGACTTTGTCTGTGATAAATTAAGATCAATTGAATCTGAATATTCCGCCCCGCCACCATTAAATCAAAGAACAGTGAATAGCGGAACAAGTAATATTCTTAAGAAGTGGTACGAAAACAGCAGATTTAGGGAGAACTAGTGTTTTGGTCTAGTAGCAAAAACGATAATGAGTTTGAAATCCGTATGGAAGAAATTATTTGTTGTAATAATAAACTATGAAATTTAAAAGACAGACTTTCATCTTTCTTAAAAAAAAAATAGCAGATTCAGGTTTAATAATGTTGGAATTAATCATATTAATATTAATATCTATTTTTAATTGATTAAATTCAAAAATTTAGACCGTCTATAATTTGATATTTTGATAAATAAATATTTAAATTAGTAATTATTGGTAGATATATACATAAATTTATCTTTTTTATTATAAAGTTGGCAATCACTGCACTACCTCTTTTCAATGTTTAAACTCTAATTCAGTTCTTGAAATTTGAACTTGGATCTACCGTTACCATCAATAATTGGGGAACGGACTCCGCTGCTTTTCTAGAAGAAAAGCATGACCCTTCTCTTCCAAATCCAACAATTCAAAATGCGTTGAGATTTGTGCATGAAACAAGTTTTTTATCGAGATACGTGAATGAAAATTTTGAATCGTTAGATTTGGAAGAGGAGGGTCCTCCTTTTCTGCTAGAAAAGCAGCAGAGTCGGACCCAATAATTGGTGGAACTGAACCATTTTTCATTTAGATGAAGAATTAATATTTAAAAATTAGTAGGCTTGTTGGATTACTCCATTTGTGGATGCAAATGGAGAGGGTTTCTAGCCGTTCAAGCTAACTCAATAATTGAAATGTTGCCCATTTCCAACCAATAGATTTACTGTCCCTTTCTATCTATACAATGCATATTCCACACATTTTAAACATGCCTATTCATTTTACACTTGATTCTTCTAACCAGCTTTTAATTTCAGCTATAAATATCCAACAGAGCACCAAGTGCCTTGTAAAATTAATCAGTTGCCTTGAAAGTCTAATTTGCTGTTCTCTTTTTTCTTATTTTCATTTCCTTCATTCCTCTTTCAGTTTCACTCTGTACCTTCCAAATCAGATATTCATAATTACTAGCTAATTGCAATATGTTTACATCAGGAGGTCATGAATGGGATCATATCGACAACAATCAAAATGACGGTAGCGAGTCGAGTGTTAATCGTTTATGGTTACTTGCTGTCTTCGTTTTCAACTGGAGCAGCTCTAAGTGGTCTTTTCTCTAATTCAAATCACCTCTTTTCAGTCTGAGTACACAGAGAGCTTCAGTAGTATCGTCAGCAACTTAATCAAGACATCTACCATTGAAGCCTTTGGTTATAGCTACAAGATACCAGAAAAAATGACACCCTGTTGTTGGCAATGTTTGGATTGTGCTTGAGAAATTAATTAGACAAGTAGATTATCTCAGACTCTAAATGTTAAATATTAATATTCTTCTATGGGTGCTATGTTTGTAATGAGATGTTATTTAATTATGTATATGGTCTAGTTTATTAAGTTATTTCAAGATTTCAAGAAGGATAGTTCATTTATTTACAGAATTAGATCTGTTTGGCCAATAAATATTTTTCTTCCCTTTATATGTGTAAACAATACTGACAGAAACTGAACATCAATATGCATCCCTGCCTTGTCAGGTCACCTGAGGCATTCAATTTTTACTGAACTGTTTTATCACAAATTGAACAATACTGATGCTAATTAAAGCACACTAACAGAAGCCATAACATCTAAAAATATGTCATGAAAAAGTATGTGGTTGTATTATTGACTATCCGTGATTTTGCTTATTAAACACGTTTTTCTCACCGCACAATTTTGCTTATTTATTGTCAAGTATAGATGGCCTATGGGCTATGATCAACAAATAAATAAACACACACAGAATTTTTAGTACAAATTAATGGTCCATAGAGACCATGCAGGAGAAGGGTTTTTTTCAGTGCATGCCATAGTTTCTCCATTGAACCGAAGATCGACGTCATTAACTTAATTTATTTCCTGCTACTTGGTGTGGGAGAAAACCCTGGCCTTAAGCGTCAAAACCTTTAGATTTAGATCCGGATAAAGGAGCCATCAGAGGATAGGAGGGCTTCATTGAATTTGGTTAAAGAGTTGAAGGGGCTGTTTGAATTAAAAATTAAAAGTTAAAAGTTCAGGGGTTAAACACAAATTCTCCAGACTGTATTGCGATGCAATAACTTTCTATATAAGCAACCTTCAAATAAAACTTCCTATATAAGCCCCTTCCCTTCGAATTCGCATCCTCTGCGGAGTTATTCTTTGCGGAGTCCTGCAGAGTTTTCAATCTAGTCCGTTCGTTTTGATCGGACGGACCAGATCAGATCTTGCTCGAATTGAAAAACAAAAAACTAAATTCTCCTGATCTAATCTGATCTGATCTGATCTGGTCCGTCCGATCAAAACGAACGGACCATATTAAAAACTCTGTAGGACTCCGCACCCTAAACTCCGCAGAGGATACTGGTCCCCTTCCCTTCCCCATTTGCACCCGAAATTTTTTTTTTCCTATTCGATTGTATAATGTATTTATGCTTCAATACACTCACATTTGTATTGCCTATCTTTTGTAAATCCTAAAAACATACATTTTATAAACCCTAAACATTATGGCTATATTTGGATGACACAAGAATTGAGGTTATTCTAGAATAATAGCTTTCTAGAATAGTAGCTATTCGGAATAGCAATGTGCATCAAAATAACATTTTTGCTACTCAGAATAGCTAGAATAGCTGCTATTCTCTATTTCTTGTAAATGTTGGAATAACTACAATTAGGAAGTGTGAAGAAAGAGAAAAAATACTTTCTTTTTAGATTTTCACTAGCACAGTTCCGAAATAACAAATTTGACACCACTTCTGCTATATCCACGTCGTGACAATTCGTTTCAGATCTCACTTGCCTATATTTCCTCTTAATTAGAACTGTTAATACTATTCTTTATTGGTTACAGCTATTCACTTCCACATGTATAATTCAAACAATATTTTTACTAATCCGAATAGCACGTACTATTTTCACACTAATATGAAAATCACTATTTTTTCTCTATTCTCATTTACTATTCTCAAATTTCATTATTCTAACTATTCTAGCTCCCATCCAAACGTACCCTACCCTATGTATATAGACTACGGTGTAAGTGCTATATAATTTTGTATTTCAAACCAGATTGCGGTGACAACTCCCAACCACCGCCACCACAGAGAAAAGCCGCGAATCTAAAACACATTATTACACAATTGAAGTTCCAACTTTGTTGGTATCGGCCATTTTTATTGGTAAGCCTATATTCATATTGAAAGCCATTAATCAATTTTCTTTCTTTTAGTGCTAATTTTAGATCTTATTTATATGTGCGTAATACTACTCTTTTGTTATAATTATGTTTTTCCATGTATTAATTTTTAATAATTAAATCTTCTTTGTGATTTGTTGTCAATTCTATCTAGAATTCGACTTCTGTAGTTTTTCAAAACTATAAACAATGTTTCAATATCATTAGTGACGGTGTCATCACTAACGGACTCACAACCATGATTCTATTGATATTTTACAACCGTCACTAATAAGATCTTCCTAGCATAGGTGTCTCTAAGAGCATCTACATTCCTGGTATTATTAGAATTTTTAATCTGATGTGTCAGTTTCTAATTCAGTTTTAGAGATGTGGAAGAATTTCTTATTTAGAAACTATGCAGTAAAGTTTCTTATTAAGAAACTGTTTATAAACTCTATGTTAGCCAAATGATTGGCTCAAATTAATTCTCTTTTTTAATTTGTTATTGACATGTGGCTTAATAGAAACTCTAAAATTAATTTCAGAAATGTAAGAGTTAGAAACTTTAGAGACCTTAATTTCTAAAAAGTGGTTAACAGTTATTTAGAAACTCATTTGAGTTACTGGAATGTAGATGCTCTAAAGATGAAGGGAATGAGCATCTTAATATTATTGTTTGTTGTTGGGATCTAACCGAATTCAAAATCTAATTTAAACTTTAAGTACCAATTGTGCTCAAATCACACATTACTAAGTATGTGCAAAGATAAGAAAATAAATTCAAACATTGATGTAAAGTTTGGAAAGAACAATTTTTGGTTAGGTTAATAATTGGTGTTTTAAACATCGGAGAAGGCCTGATATTTGCAATTAAAGAGAGGAAATAAAATATGAAAAATATAGCATAAGTGTTACCTAATTCACTTATCAACGTGATTTTTCAGCTAAAAAATGATCAGGACTAAAATATTTACAATAATGATCTATGACCTAATTTATTTTTATAGATAGCTTGGAAAAGGTAAAAATTAAAACACTGTTCTCTCTCTTCAAAACCTTTGAAAAGGGATTTCTTTGCAACTTTGCTGTGAAAAAAAAGAATTTATCAAAGAGCGCAACTATTATTTATACCCTTTGATGTGTTAGTTTCACCTTACAAAAAAATGAAATGGGTGTATTTTGCATCATTTCTTTTTGAAAAGAACATCTAAAGGCGAGAATAATGTTCTACTGGCATACATACTGTGTTACAATCTTTAATTTGTCATATAATCTTATTTTGCTATCTAGACATACCTAATTAGAATTGCATCATATAATGACATTGCTTTACTGTCACACAAGACATACTTGTAAGATTGAAGTATGGAGGCTAAAAGGCATGTTCTCTCTGACAAAAACGACATTATCAGCAGCATGCCAGATCCTATTTGGCAAGCAAGTTAAGGTATGTACTTCATTAATTCTGGTAATTGGAATTTTGATACAAGGTTTAAAAAAATTGAAGTCATGGTCCTTGATGAACATCCCAAGTCTGAAAATTTTGATATCATGGCTTGTTTCCTTTGGTGTTCCCCAATATTGGATAAGTTGTTCCAGAGACATTGAGGTGTATTGAAGATAGCCAAGAAGATCCGATCCAAAAAGGGGAAAACTGACAATCTGCAATTTAACATATACAACCCTGTAATTTAGGAATATAGAACTGTAAATTGATCTGATTAGATTAGAAATGAAATTAGTAACTCAAACAGCTATATTGTAATTAGGAAGGTACAACTGCATCCGCATCATGGCCTCATGAATCGCGTCTGCCTTGTACATGGGGATTTTATTTACCATATAATCTCCTAAATTGAAATGAAATTTCTAGATTAAGAAAAAATAGTAGATTAATTAATCTCCTTACTGTTTTCATGAAGCAGTCAGTCCTTTCTAATTAACCTATCTACTAGGATCATGGCACCAGGATCAGTCGATGCAAATCATCTAATGCGAACGTAGTCGACAACAATGAGGATTACATCAGCCTTTTTCCCAATGCACTACTCCTTGCTATTATTTCCCTCCTACCAGCAAAAGATGCCGGAGGACCACCATCCTCTCCAAAAGGTGGCACCCGTTTTGGGCAACAGCACCTCTCAACCTTGTCGACACCGAGTTATGTGACTCAAGGACCATGTGTTGATTCTTCAATATATTTCTGTGCACTCACAACCGCATGTGGGCAGTGACCAATATTCTCTGAGTCCCACCATGGCCTGTGAATCACTTTTGCCTTGTACATGGGATCTAAACTTTGTAGATCCCTTTGTGGATAATTGGCTTTATACCGTCACTAAAAGAGGAGTTAAAGAACTGGAATTAAATATATGTTATAATACCCATCTGATACCCACCTATATTCTGCAGTGAAGTGGCCTCTTTGCCATTGTAATCAAACTGTGGTTTGCTTAGGTTTACCGATACTTTATGTTGTTAGATACTGTTGAACTAATATTTTGGTGCTATTTTGAGTAATAGGTTAGTGGTTATCTGGTTTTACCAATTTCACTAGATTTCTTTTCCATTTTTTCTTACGTGACGGCACCAGAAGACTTATTAATTCAAGAATGCTTCACCTAAAACTATTCAGCAGCAATTGTTTTTTTTTTCCTTAGTGGGATGTTATGGGTCAGTTTCTGGTTGAGAAGCCTCATTTTATTAAAAAAATATATATATAAGTCGGGCCACAGTAGGTATGCTGAAGGTCCACGGGTAACTGGATTGAAACAAAAAAAATCTTTAACAGGATCAAATGCATATTAGCTGTTATGTGTGCTACATCTGGGTGTATTTTGCATAACTTTACCCCTACAGTACGTGGACCTTAAGTTGTTCAGGTCCGGTCAAAAATTGGCTGTCTCAAATACTTTAATTGTATTGTAAACAATACACAGTGGCTTTATGTTCACAATTAAGCCAACATTACTGACAAACAACAAATTCAAACTGCATTGAAAATAAGATTCATTCCAAATAGGACAAGCAACTGAATTGATTTGGAGTCATTTTAGCATGTCAGTATTAAGTGCTCACTTGAATGGAAAAGTAATGAAAAAAAAAGGGAAGGAATAAAATAAAAACCTAAATAACAAGCAAATCAAATTGAGATATTCTTAAACCATTCCTTGGCTGAAGTTTTCCCAGAAACAACATCAGTGTATGCTCGGTGCAGCCCCGGAATGGCGTGTTCATATAAAAGAACAATCTTCTTGAGAAACAGCTTCTCACTTTGTCTTGCAAAAGAAAGAAAACCTCTTTTTGGCACTGGCAATCCTTTCGACTCCACAAGCTTCAGGACAAGGCTGCGGGGGATCAGCCGCTTCTCCAAGCTCAACGTGAGCAGAGATGGATTTCTGACCAATTGCAAATTATCACAACCCGCATCCTTTATCAGAAACTGTATTTTAGAACACACATTCTCCTCTTTTACTTTCAATACCATAGGGTTTGTACTGACAAGAGTGGTTACCTCCTCTTGTGAGAGCCCAAGGATTTTCAAGTTATTTAGCCTTGCATCTATGATATGCTGGTTCAGACAGCTTACAACAACTAATGCATACACAAACATTGGTGATGAACGAGCAACACCTAACTCCTCAGCTCTCTTAGCTTTCATCTTCAAAGCTTCAGTCCTCGATTTGATAATTCTTGGTTGACACTTAATCAGCTGGACAATTTGACAAAGAGATAAGCCACATTGCTCTTCAAGGAAGGACAAATTGGGCACAATGACCTTTTCCAAGCTGTTAAGGAGGAGAGCTGCACGCCTTTTGAGGACCAGAGACAGATTCTCTACCGAGCCAAGAACCCGCATCCAGAAGTCGATTTTTGGCACAACATTGAGAGAAAACACACCAGGATTGCGGGAAATGATAAATGAGATGTCTTCGATGGAGATGCCGACCTTTTGTAGCTTTGCCACATTTGGTCTCCAGTTGTTCTCCACACTAGAGCAAAGGATGCGAGGGTCACGCGAAATGGAAGCTCTGATGTCGGATTCACTGATGCCCGTTTGTCTCAGGAACAGGAGCACAGCATCGGGCTTATCAGGGGATTTGAGGTGCTGGATCTTCTTGGAAGCCCGGATCGCCTTGTCTGAAGGGAGCCCGCACGATTGGATGAGGTATTCAATGGAAAAATGAGGGTTAGGGAGTGGCGCTTGAGGGGGAGTGGTGGAGAGGAGGCGATAGATGGAGGAAGGGAATGGTGTATTGAATTGATGGAGGTGGTGGAGGTGGCGGAGCCTTCTTAGAAAAATACTCATGCTCTGGTTGGTTAGTTGTTAGAGAAAGGTTTTGACTGAATTTTAACTTTAGTCGGCTGCCGGCTGCGGAGCTGTGTAAAACTTACTAAATTCTCGAAAGAGTGAGGGTATGGTACCGACATTTTTATTAAGGCAAATTCTTCTATGGACATAAGGACCTATTTGTAAAATGAACATATTTTTATTTTCAAAGTTCAAACAGTCGATCCGACCGTTCAACATTATCTCCATATTAAATGTACTTGGAGGTCAAATTTTACATTTTTTTTGAATTTTTTACTATTTATTAAGTATTTTACAAAATTCAATGTTCTGAATTTGACTAGTTTTGTAAAATACTTAATAAATAGTAAAAAATTCAAAAAAATGTAAAATTTGACCTCCAAGTAGATTTTAATATGGAGATAATGTTGAACGGTCGGATCGACTGTTTGAACTTTGAAAATGAAAATATGTTCATTTTACAAATAGGTCCTTATGTCCATAGAAGCATCACTCTTTTATTAATATCCAAAGTTAAATAGAAATTAATAAATATACCTAGTTTCTATGAGAAATTATAAAAATGTCCCTATCAGTCAGAAAATGACCGGTACTCTATTTAATCAACTACCGGCCAAAAAATGACCGGTACCTTGTTTAATCTATTACTGGCTAGACAATAGCCGGTACCTTTGCTATATATATGTGTGGAGGGTTGGCCGAATTTCTCGCAATTCATTTTATCAAATTTTACAGTATTTATCCTCAATTGAACTCTTTCTTTCAGATTTCTTCATCTCTTCCTAGATTTGCAAGTAAGTCCCTTTAATTTTTTAAAAATTTATTTTAGTGCAAAATAGTTGTAAAATGTTAGGATTTGTTAGTAATGTACCAAAATTAGAATAATTTAGTTGTAATTAGTGTTAAATCCGTTGTAGTTAGTTTTAATTATTAAATTTAGTATAATTTAGAGTAACTAGCCAAATTTAGGGTTTAGGGTTTAGGGTAATTTATTGTAATTTAGCAAAGGTTTAAATAGCGTTTATCGCGTCATAGCGGAACAGTTGGAAAAATAGCGCTATGTCCAAATAATGCCGCTATAGCGCCAATAGCGTCATAGCTTTTATGGTCTGAAAACGCTATAGCGGCACTATAGCGCCGCAATAGCGTGTTATTT
Source organism: Carex kokanica (assembly GCA_025461125.1). Classification (NCBI taxonomy): domain Eukaryota; kingdom Viridiplantae; phylum Streptophyta; class Magnoliopsida; order Poales; family Cyperaceae; genus Carex; species Carex kokanica. Next base: position 1,602,319 of record JAJGRX010001338.1, on the reverse strand, counting down.
AGAACCTTGTAATTTAGTATAATTAGCATAGGTGACTATATTTAGCGTATTATAGCATGTTTTACCATAATTAGGATAATTAAGCATAATTTATTGCAAGTTAGCATAATTAGGATAATTAGACCATTAGACCATTTGAGCATATTTTACCGAAATTAGCCTATTTTAGCATATTTTAGGTTATTTTAACCGCAATTGGACTATTTTAGCATGTTTTAGCATAATTAAGCCTATTTTGGCCTATTTTAGCATATTTTACCGAAATTAGCCTATTTTAGCCTATTTTATGCTATTTTAACCGCAATTGGCCTGTTTTAGCATGTTTTAGCCTATTTTAGCATATTTTAGGTTATTTGAACCGCAATTGGCCTATTTTAGCATGTTTTAGCATAATTAAGCCTATTTTCATCTATTTTAGCATATTTTACCGAAATTAAGTATTACACCTAATTTAGGTTAATTTAATCGCAATTGGCCTATTTTAGCATATTTTAGCGTAATTAAGCCTATTTTAGCCCTTTTTTTTGCATATTTTACCAAAATTAGGCTATTTAATTACCGAAATTAGGGTTTAGGGTTTACTTAGCGTAAGTTAACAGAATTTTATTACTGAAATTAGGATGGCTAGAGGACGGCCTAGGACTCGTCCAGTACCACCTGTTGTTGACGAGCCGATCGAGACTAGAAGCACAAAGCATTTCAGTCCTCTCCTGTGGATGCCCCACCGCTAGCACCAAGTCTCACTGGCTTCTCGTGAGGTACGTATTTTTTTTCCTTTTTTCAAATTTTGTTGAGTTTAAATTTTGTTGTGTTAACACCATGTCGATTAATTTTTTCAACGTAGGACACGTTTCTTTTAGATGTGAAGATACGGTGCGTTCACATGCAGTACTACCAGGTGATGGACCAGTACCTCATCAATCTGGGCCTCTACCAAGTTGTGGACATCTTGCGGACTGGGAGTGGCATCATCAATGCATCTCTCATCGCAGGATTGGTTGAGCGATGGCGTCCTGAGACACACACATTCCACATGTCATTCGGAGAGATGACAGTGACACTCCAGGATGTGAGTGCCCTTTGGGGTTTGCCTATCAGTGGCACCCCCGTTGGTGGTGTATCTGACAGTGCTGGGTTTGCTGCTCAGATCGAAGAGTTGTTGGGAGCTGATTCTCACTCTCTCATTGAGGATCGTGGGAAGTCCAAATTCCATCTGAGGATGAAGAAGTTGCGAGAGCACTTCAGCCCGGGTCTGACAACAGATTCCACCGATGAGCAAATTCAGAGGTAAAAACTATAAACTGTTTCTATTACATTTGTTATTGACTTTACATTTGTTATTGACTTTATATTATCTGTTTCGTATTGCAGATATACACGAGACTTCGTGATGGACCTATTTGGTTCTGTCATGTTTGCTGATTCTAGCGGTGATATGATGCCGATGATGTATCTCCCGCTGCTGGTAGACCTTGAGCATGTATCGCCGTACAACTGGGTGGGGCTGTCCTAGTTCATATGTACTCCCATCTGTGCCGTAGTTGTAAGGTAAGTCTCTAATTCTTTTCTTACTTAATTATTTAATCAACCAATCCAATTAACCTGACGGCTAAAATTCTTGAAAATGCAGAAGGATAAGAAGCAGATGTATGGGCTGGTACTTTTGCTTCAGCACTGGTCGTTGTCACGGCTACCGGTGGGCCGGCCTATCCCGAATGAGCCTCCAGCGTGGGGAGAGCCCGATAATCTCAGATGCCCGGGATACGCCAAGAAGTGGCATGGTTATCACAACTACCAAGATCGGACCCATCTTCACCACAACTCTCCAGGTGATCTGAGTCCCAGTTTTTTCCATCAAATTCATCCCCACTTTGCAAATCTTCCTCCGAAATTTCATTAATATTTTTAAAATCCAACCCAATTTCATCATCTACTGGTGCCGGTCTCGGGTAAGGTTCTGGTGGCGGTAATGGTAAAGGCACCACATGCACGGGTCTAGGTGGAGATGAAACTTGGAGTATTGGTTGAAGTCGTGATTGGGGGCTGGTGGATTGTAGGGGCTGTCTGTTTCTGGGTCAGTGTATGGTTCTCGTTGTGTTGGAGGAACGGCGGGAGTGTATGGTTCTCGTTGTATTATATAAGTTGGCGCAACTGAATTTTGGCCAGAACTTTCAACCCCTAGCTCTATCGGAACTCTTATGTCGTAGATTTCTATTATAAAAATTCCAGTGGCCTTTAAATGGCCGTACACCCCTCTCCAAGTACTTTCATCTAGTATTTTCGCAAGGGTATATTTTCCGGTGTTTCAATTGCAAACTCGGGTTGCCAATTCTAAGTTGGACCTTTTTAGGTTAAAATCGGTGCATGCGTAAATCATGGATTTCAAGTCCCAAAGTGAGATATCATCGGGAATCATAAATGAATTAATTGGGTCTTTGTTGTAATAAGCCCCGTATGCATTACTAAGAACCTTCTCACCACAGTGTAATGAAATCAAGGCCATGACAAACAAACTACATTTTGAAAAATGGTAAACAATTGTCAGGTTACTAATTTACACATATAAGTTACTGAAAAATAATTAAAAAAAAATTTAAATTAAATAAAAAAATAATTACCTAAATGGAGAGTATTTTTGGGTGGAGTTGTGAATTGTGAGGGGGAAAGAGAGAAAGATGGGTCTTTATAGGGTCTAATAAAGAAAAGAAAAATGGTACCGGCCATTTTTTGGCTGGTAGAGACATTTTTATAAATTCCCAGAGAATCTAGATATTTTTATTAATTTCTAATTAGCTTTGGATATTAATAAAAATCACGGCGTATGGTACCATGCTATGCATAGATATGCTTAGATATGTTTGGATTGGTCTGTACTATAAATAAATATTTTCGTTTTTAATATTTAAATTGCTAATCTGAACCGTTGAATATAATTTTCATATAAAACTATACTTATAGATTAAATTTTACAATTTTTTAGATAGATAGAAAATCTCCATTTTTTAATTTATAATTTTTAGATCAAGTGATTTTCTGTGTATCTAAATTTTTTGTAAAAAAATGTAAAATTAGAGTAGTCTGATATCCAGTTGGAACTGTCTGATCAGTGATTTGTATGGACTTTTTCGGCATAAATTTTATAGTTATTTGCATAAATAGTAATATGAATCGGACATTCCAATCAAATATTGACCAAATTTGGTCAATGCTCGTCAGATTGCTCCTGATACTAAAAACAAGATAGACCTGCCTTAATTTTTATTTTTTCAATTTAATATTTGGAGTTATAGATACACTGGATGTTTGTAGGTTGTTGTAAGAACTTAAAATTGCAATAAATTCGGACTTGCAGTCTTTCTTTCAAACAAATTATATGAAATATTTGAAGAAGAAAGAGACTTACATTTTGAACAAATTTAGATATTCATACAACTTCATTTCTTAGGTTTTTTGTTTCTATTAAGATATTCAAATTAGTGGGCTACGTACAGCCCTGTTAGTGTCATTGTCATACATTGCCAAGACCTCTGCCACATTTTTAGACGTGAAACCCATTTCTTAAAGCACATTATATCGTTTCACAAACTCCCATACCTTCAAATTAACCAAGTGAAAAGAGATTTTAACAATAAATAAATTTCCTAATATTATATTTGCTAAATGGCAGCTGAGCAAACAAGCATACAAACAATCCCCTAGTAAATTCTATTTGGCAGAAAAATCAATTTATATTTGTTGGAGCTTACATAATAGTTAACAAAGGACATTATTGTAAATTTCAGTGAACATAACTTGCTAATGTAGATATAAAACCATGCTAAATATCAAAGGAGCCAAATTTAAGATGCTCATTTATCCCTTTCATCTTTAGAGACTCATGTACCAGTACATAAGACCTCACCAAGAACCCTACAGGTCAATTATGTGAGAAGTTCTTTCAGTCCGCTTAACGTACAAGAAGCTGACATGCATTGGATAAACTCGGTCATGGGGTTCTCTCAATCTGATTTCCCTTGCGTGTACTTGGGAATGCCTCTGACCATCAAAGCACCACACAGAGCACTATTCCTTCCTCTATTTGAGAAGATTGAAAAGAGACTCGAAGGTTGGCAGACCAAATTGCTATCTAGAGGGGGAAGACACTAGTTGGTTCAGTCGGTTCTGTCTAAGCCAGCTAGTTCTGTCCCAGATAAGAAGTTGTCAAATTCTTTGTTATAATGCTACTGCAGGAGAGGACACTCACAAGAGCAGTTCTGCACAAGAGACACTTTGCCTGCAAACTACAATGTGTTCTATGTCAGCAATGTGATCTTGAGACGGCAGCGCATCTCTTCTTTGATTGTGTTTTTGCACTGCAGGTTTGGCAAAGAATCACTTCTTATCTGGGAGCACCAATTTTGCAATATGGTGACTCAGTTAAGGAGACATGGAGGAAGTCGGCACTGCTGCCTACAACAGACGTTGCAATATGATGTTTTGTTATGTATGCGGACCCTATTTTAATTTAATGCACATCTGGCAGCCTCTGCCCGATTTTAAAAAAAAACATAAGACCTCACCAATGACGGTTGTTAAGGTCCATCAATGACGGTTGAGAGTTCGTCAATGATAATCTGATTGTTTGATAAAAATTATTATGAGAAAAAATATTGCAAAAATAATAACAAAAGATTATTGGAAGCAGCAGAAACTAATCATATTAGAGATTACACTCAAAGGTCTCCCCACTCCCCAGTCCAATAGATAGAGGGAGAGAGAGAGCTATGCACCCAATTGATCATCTCTTTTCTCAAATTGTGTCCCTCCAATTAAATGCAGTGCCAAACAGCAAAAATTAGCCCTGTAAACCCAATTTCCCAATTTGCCCTTTCGAAACCTCCATTCTACAAACTCTCAATGGAACAGGCATCATAATTCTGACTTCAGGTTAGCCACATTAAAATTCTGACCTTTGGTGGTACCTTTCTAGTCATTTGTTAACAATTATAATGAATAATTACATCTTTCTTAAGTGACAGCACCAGAAGAAGTTAAATACCCACTTAAATTTCCCAAGTTGCACCGGAAGATAGATCCATTCATATAGGACATGCAAATCATCAGCATAAATATTTAAAAAGGGCTCAACTGAATTACTGATATAAATCAATTTTTAGCATATCAGTTAAAAGTTAAAGACCCACTTAACTAAATGGTATGCCCCTTGAGGTGACCAAGAATTGAAATTAGAGGTTCATTTTTTCATGAAACTGCACTTGATTGGCACCATGGTGCTTGGTTCAGTACAGGTAAAAAGACAAAAACAGGCTAATCAAAGTCAATTTTTTTTTGGAAAGTGATCCTTAATACCCTTATAAAAGCCACACCTAATTGTACCAGGCTACCAGCCAAAACATGGTTACTGAAAATCTTCAATATAAATTTAATAGAAACAATTGTGATGAAACATACATCTCCATCTTTGTGATAACATACATCTCCATTTTTTCATTTTTTTCATTTGCTTGAGGTGACCAAGAAGGCAAGAATTGAAATTAGAGGTTCATTTTTTCATGAAACTGCACTTGATTGGCACCATGGTGCTTGGTTCAGTACAGGTAAAAAGACAAAAACATGCTAATGAAAGTCAATTTTTTTTTGGAAAGTATTCTCTCCTTAACGTATTCCAAATGGGGCCATTAGGAAGCTTAGCCTTTTATTTAACTTGAACCTATATATCAGTGAAAGGGCATACCATTTAGTTCCTGACACAACATGACAGTGAATTAACACATTGGAGGCTCATTGAAATCCGGTCAAAAATTGGCTGTCTCAAATACTCAATCAATTGTACAGTAAACAATGCACAGTGGCTTTATGGTCACAATTGAACCAACATTGCTGACAAACAACAGAGTCAAAATTGCTTTTTAAAATAGATTCATTCCAATGAGGACATGCAAGAGTTGAAGAACTTAATTAACTTGTAGTCATTTTAGCATATCACAAATAAGTGCTCACTTGAATGGAAAATAATGAAGAAAGACAGTAAAAGGTAAGGAATAAAATATAAACCTAAATAACAAGCAAATCAATTTGAGATATTCTTAAACCATTTCTTAGCTGAAGTTTTACCAGAAACAGCGTCAGTGTAGGCTCGGTGCAGCCCCGGAATGGCGTGTTCATACAAAAGAACAATCTTCTCGAGAAACAGCTTCTCACTTTGTTTTGCAAAAGAAAGAAAACCTCTTTTTGGCACTGGCAATCCTTTCGACTCCACAAGCTTCAGGACAAGGCTGCGGGGGATCAGCCGCTTCTCCAAGCTCGACGTGAGCAGAAGTGGATTTCTGACCAATTGCAACTTATCACAACCCGCATCCTTTATCAGAAACTGTATTTTAGAACACATTGTGTCCTCTTTTAGATTCAATATTAGAGGGTTTGTACGGACAAGAGTGGTTACCTCCTCTTGTGAGAGCCCAAGGCTTTTCAAGTTGTTTTGCCTGGCAGCTATGATCTGCTGGTTCAGCCTGCTTACAACAACTAATGCATACACAAACATTGGTGATGAACGAGCAATGCCTAACTCCTCAGCTCTCTTAACTTTCATCTTCAAAGTTTCAGTACGCGAGATTATAAATCTAGGTTCCAACTTAATCAGCTGGGCAATTTGACAAAAAGATAAGCCACATTGTTCTTCGAGGAAGGACAAATTGGGCACAATGACCTTTTCCAAGCTGCTTTCGAGGAGAGCTGCACACCTTTTGAGGATCAGAGACAGATTCTCTACCGAGCCAAGAACCCGAATCCAGAAGTCAACTTTTGGCACAAAATTGAACTTAAACACCCTAGGGCAGCGGGAAACGATGCATGCGATGTCTTCGATGGAGATGCCGACCTCCTGTAGCTTCGCCACATTTGGTCTCCAGATGTTCTCCACACTAGAGCAAAGGATGCCAGGGTTCCGCGACACGGAAGTTCTGATGTCAGATTCGCTGATGCCTGTTTGTCTCAGGAACAGGAGCACGGCATCAGGCTTATCGGGGGATTTGAGGTGCTGGATCTTCTTGGAAGCCCGTATCGCGGCATCTGAAGGGAGCCCACACGATTGGATTAGGTATTCAATGGAAAAGTGAGGGTTAGGGAGTGGGGCTGGAGTGGTAGTGGTGGAGAGGAGGCGATGGATGGAGGAAGGGAATGGTGTATGGAATTGATTGAGGTGGCGGAGCCTCCTTAGAAATAGACTCAGACTCATACTCTCACTCTGATTATGCTGGTTAGTTAGTTGGTAGAGAAGTAAGGATTTTGACCGAATTTGACCTTAGTCGGCTGCGGAGCTGAGTAAATTGTCGAAATTAGAGATAGAGATTTTGGTCCATTGTAGAGTGGAGAGGAGGTTGTAGATGGAGGAGGCGCAGGCAGTGCCCCGAAGGAAAAAGGCCGCAGGGCTAGCTTCGCTGGAGAAAGAGGGATTGGGGGCGGTACGATGGGAAAAGTATCTTCTAGCTAGCGTAAAATATTCTGAGATTAACTCCCATCCACTTTCAAGATTCGGGCTAGCACAGAGGCAGTATTATTGGGCTTTGAGATTCGTTCCAAGTTTAAAAAAATGATCCGGATCTACTAATTTTAAAAGATTCTCTATTACTGTACCAAAGAGTCGGGCTGGCAAAAAAGCTTGTGGCTCGTGGCCCGCTTGGTATCAGGCCGTGACTTGATCAGTAACAACTCATTTGTTAGTGGACCAAGCTAAAATTAGCTCGCTCGCCACAAACTCGATCAAGAATTAATGAGTTTGAGTTTGGTCTGACCCGGCACAAGTCAGTTCTCTGAAGGAAAAAGGAAGCAGGGCTAGGTTAAGTTGGAGAAAGAGAGATTTTTTTTTTTTTGGAAGCGGTTCCGTCCGATATCCAGGGAAAGCCGTCTGACCAGCATTTGTGCGCACTTCGTTAGTACGAATTTTGAAGTTATTTGTACAAATTTTAGTGCGAATCGAACATTTTAATTAGATATCATACACAATTTAGCTTGATGTTTATTGAGTTAATCCCAATTTAAAAAAATAGACATGTCTTAAATTTTTTTTTTCAATATGAAATATTTGGAGAAGAACGAGACTTCTGATTTTGGAGAAATATAAATATCCACACAACTTCCTTATTTTATTAAATTTTTCAATTTAGTGGGCCACATGCACCTTCATTTCACGGAAAATTGAATGGGGGAGAATTTTAAGATGTTGAAAAAAAAGAATAAAAAATAAGAGTAGAACTAGGTGTGATATGCTCACCAAACTATTTGGTGAGCATAACTTCATAATATATCAGATTCACTTCAAACGAGATTAATTCAAACTATTGAAACTGATGTACTTCACGAGTGATATGCATACATGCAAAATTTTGAATGTTTTGAATTTATTTAGTTCAAAATCAAGCGGTCAAAATTAATGAAAAATGAATGCATTAAAATAACTTCTAAAACTTCATTTTAATCATTCAGTTTTCATTAATTTTGACCAGTTGACTTTAGCCTAAATGAATTCAAAAATTCAAAATATTGCATGTACGCGCATCACTCGTGAAGTATGTCGGTTTCAACGGTTTGAATTCATCTCGTTTGAAGTGAATCCGATAGATTATAGAGTTATTTTCACCAAAGAATTTGGTGAGCACATCACACCCTACTACTCAAAAAATAATTTGTCGGCTACATGCATAATTAATCTCTCAGTTGAAAAATATCTTCTTTTTCATTTCTTCATAAATCGATAATTGCTCTTTAGATCTATGCTCACAATTTAATTTCTAAATTTCACAATTAGAGTATCAATTTTTTGTTATGTTAAAACTTAGTTAAAATTAATTTCTTGTTTCATTCGAATGATCGTTTTTTTTTGTCAATTTTTTTTTGCTTATACCTGATGAAAATATGAAAATTCCATGCCAGCTTGTCGGGTTGAACAATGCTGACATTAATCATTTACAAGGATCAAGAATTAATTAAAGGCAAGATAAGAGTATAACTATTATTTTTTTGTAAGAATGGCTAATATACAAACGTTTGTTCCTGGACTCAGGAACAAACGATTCGGTTCTCCAATTTTCAAAGTTCAAACAACAAATCTAAACCGTTAGATGTTCAATCTATATTAAAATGTGCTTGGAGACCAAATTTTACATTTTTTAGAATTTTTTTACTATTTATTAAGCTGGTTTGAAAATCGCTGTTTTTCAATACTGCAGATAAAAAATTGGCCGTCTCAAATACTCAATCAATTGTACAGTAAACAATGCACAGTGGCTTTATGGTCACAATTGAACCAACATTGCTGACAAACAACAGAGTCAAAATTACTTTTTAAAATAGATTCATTCCAATGAGGACATGCAAGAGTTGAAGAACTGAATTAACTTGCAGTCATTTTAGCATATCACAAATAAATATAAACCTAAATATAAACCTAAATAACAAGCAAATCAATTTGAGATATTCTTAAACCATTTCTTAGCTGAAGTTTTACCAGAAACAGCGTCAGTGTAGGCTCGGTGCAGCCCCGGAATGGCGTGTTCATATAAAAGAACAATCTTCTCGAGAAACAGCTTCTCACTTTGTTTTGCAAAAGAAAGAAAACCTTTTTTTGGCACTGGCAATCCTTTCGACTCCACAAGCTTCAGGACAAGGCTGCGGGGGATCAGCCGCTTCTCCAAGCTCGACGTGAGCAGAAGTGGATTTCTGACCAATTGCAACTTATCACAACCCGCATCCTTTATCAGAAACTGTATTTTAGAACACATTGTGTCCTCTTTTAGATTCAATATTAGAGGGTTTGTACGGACAAGAGTGGTTACCTCCTCTTGTGAGAGCCCAAGGCTTTTCAAGTTATTTAGCCTGGCATCTATGATGTGCGTGTTCAAACTGCCTACAACAACTAATGCATACACAAACATTGGTGATGAACGAGCAATGCCTAACTCCTGAGCTCTCTTAGCTTTCATCTTCAAAGTTTCAGTACGCGAGATGATAAATCTAGGTTGCAACTTAATCAGCTGGGCAATTTGACAAAGAGATAAGCCACATTGCTCTTCAAGGCAGGACAAATTGGGCACAATGACCTTTTCCAAGCTGCTATTGAGGAGAGCTGCACACCTTTTGAGGATCAGAGACAGATTCTCTACCGAGCCAAGAACCCGAATCCAGAAGTCAACTTTTGGCACAAAATTGAACTGAAACACCCAAGGGCTGCGGGAAACGATGCATGCGATGTCTTCGATGGAGATGCCGACCTCCTGTAGCTTCGCCACATTTGGTCTCCATATGTTCTCCACACTAGAGCAAAGGATGCCAGGGCTCCGCGACACGGAAGTTCTGATGTCAGATTCGCTGATGCCTGTTTGTCTCAGGAACAGGAGCACAGCATCGGGCTTATGGGGGGATTTGAGGTGCTGGATCTTCTTGGAAGCCCGGATCGCGGCATCTGAAGGGAGCCCACACGATTGGATTAGGTATTCAATGGAAAAGTGAGGGTTAGGGAGTGGGGCTGGAGTGGTAGTGGTGGAGAGGAGGCAATGGATGGAGGAAGGGAATGGTGTATGGAATTGATTGAGGTGGCGGAGCCTCCTTAGAAATAGACTCAGACTCATACTCTCACTCTGATTATGCTGGTTAGTTAGTTGGTAGAGAAGTAAGGATTTTGACCGAATTTGACCTTAGTCGGCTGCGGAGCTGAGTAAATTGTCGAAATTAGAGAGAGAGATTTTGGTCCATTGTAAAGTGGAGAGGAGGTTGTAGATGGAGGAGGCGCAGGCAGTGCCCCGAAGGAAAAAGGCCGCAGGGCTAGGTGAATTCAGATCCTCTGTGTTACTCGAGAAAATAGAAAGAGCTCTCAGCCGGTGGATTTAAATTTACACGAATCTCAAAGCACAAATAATACTGCCCCCTCCAATCACCCGAATATCCACCGGCTGAGAGCTCATTTTATTTTCTCGAGTAACACAGAGGATACTGGTTCGGGCTAGGTTGGCTGGAGAAAGAGGGATTGGGGGCGGTACGATGGGAAAAGTATCTCCCAGCCAGCGTAAAAGATTCCTCACTTTATTTACGGGTTTGAGATTAACTCCCATCCACTTTCAAGATTCGGGCTAGCACAGATTGGGCTTTGAGATTCGTTCCAAGTTTAAAAGAACAATCCAGATCCACTAATTTTAAAAGATTTCTCTATTACGGTACCGGGGAGTAGGGCTGGCAAAAGGGCTCCCCGCTTGGTATCTTCGCCACAGACTCGATCAAGAATTAATGAGTTTGAGTTTGGTTTGACTCGACACGAGTCAGTTCTCCGAAGGAAAATGGAAACAGGGCCAGGTTAAGCTGGAGAAAGAGGGATTGGAAGCGGTTCCGTCCGATATCCAGGGAAAGCCATCTAACCAGCATTATTTGTGTGCACTTTGTTAGTACGAACTTTGAAGTTAATTGTACAAATTTTAGTGCGAATCGAACATTTTAATTAGATATCATACACAATTTAGCCTGATGTTTATTGAGTTAATCCCAATTTAGAAAAAATAGACATGTCTTAATTTTTTTTTTTTCAATATGAAATATTTGGAGAAGAACGAGACTTCTGATTTTGGAGAAATATAAATATCCACACAACTTCTTTTTTTATTAAATTTTCAATTTAGTGGGCCACATGCACCTCCATTTCACGGAAAATTGAATGGGGAGAATTTTAAGATGTTGAAAAAAAAAATTACAATTTAATTTCTAAATTTCACAATTAGAGTATCAATTTTTTTGTTATGTTAAAACTTAGTTAAAATTAATTTATTGTTTCATTCGAATGATCGTTTATTTTTGTCAATTTTATTTTGCTTATACCTGATGAAAATATGAAAATTCCATGCCAGCTTGTCGGGTTGAACAATGCTGACATTAATCATTTACAAGGATCAACAAGTAATTAATGGCAAGATAAGAGTATAACTATTATTTTTTTGTTATTAATATTAATATGTATTTTTAATTGATTAAATTAAAAAAATGAAAATATTAAAAAAATAAGTGAATTTAGAAGAAAATAACTAATTAGAAAATTATGATTAATAAATATTTAAATCATCAAGTATTGACAGATATATACATAAATTTCTCTTTATTTTATTATAAAGTTCACAATCACAGCAGTACCTCTTTTCAACTTTTAAACTCTAATTCAATTGTTCTGCAAATTTGAACTTAGATCTTCACTGTAGGACATAATACCATTGCCATCAAACCGTACTACTGTAGACTGGGTGGAATAAAACATTTTTCATTTACATGACGAATTAATATTACAAGATTGGTCGTCTTGTTGAGAACCACCTCTTGTAGATGCAAGTCCATGAAGATCTCGCACCCCATCTGCGCTGGTGTATTGGGATCGGAGAACAATGCCCCGCCTACTCACAGCCCTGGTTTACGGCTTGGCGCACTCTTAGACCCGGTCACAAATTCTTGGGACATGGCTTATCTGGTGCGTTTTGGGGGGTACTTTTTAATGCTACCAACATTATGCATGAACACTCTGCCCTGTACCTGCAACCAGATATATCAGAACGGATTATGTTTACCCTTGTCAAATCGGGGGAGTTCACTGTTAAGTGGGCATACCAAATTGCACGCACCACACACCGGTCTGACCAAACAGTCAGTTCTGACAGCCACCAGGCATTATGGCAACAAATTTGGAATGGTCAGGGCACTACATGAGGCGCTCCCGGTTGGCGCTGTCCTTGGTCATCGGATTCCGGGGGTTAGTTTGCTTAACAAATGTTGCAATGAAGTTGCTCATACTGTACCTCATGCTCTATTTCATTGCCAGCAAACCAGTTGTATTTGGTTCATCTCCTCTGGGAATGCGTACTCACCTGTTCATTGGCATGCCATTACCTGATATCCTTCACCAAACAAATGAGGCAAGCAATTGTATCTGCACTTCCAATGCATAGAAATTCAAACAAATAATTTAATGCATCACCTCCTTTCTGGTTTTACCAACTTCATTAGATTTTTTTTCCATTTTTTCTTGTCTTCCTTATGTTTGTAGTCTATGAAGGATAGTGATCAGAGGACCAATTTGTCCTGGTCTCATATTGCATGGCACTGTGGTGGTCAGTCAAGCACTACACTCAAATACAGTACTAATTGGTCCCAGTATTATACTCAAACAGACTGCTTGAAGCAAGAAGTTTGTGTGTTAAATAACCATGATTGTATTAACCAATACAAGGTTACAGTGATTTTTACACTAAATGAACAGAAACAATACGTCTAAATTTTTCGGAAGAAATGGCACACTGTCACCTATTTCCGTTTTCCTATCAAAAACAAATAAGACAAGTGGTTCATCAGCTTGTTTAAGGAACATTACCGAGTAGCACAATATAAGACACTCCCTAAGTCTAACTAACCCAGGTTGAAGCCGGAAATATATAGAGTAAAAATTATTATGATTAAAAATATTGCAAGAAATAATAATAAATGAAAAATGGAAACAGCAGGACTAATCATATTTGAGATTATTCATACAGTCTAAATCAGCAGACTGGCACTCAAGGTCGCCTCAGTTCAATACAGAGATAGAGAGAGAGAGAGATGCACCTAGTGGGCCATCCCTTTTCTCAAATTGTCCCTCTAAATAGCCAAATTAGCCCTCTGTAAACTCAATGTCCAAATTTGCCCTTTCAAAACCTCCATTCTACAAACTCTCAATGGAAAAGGCATCAGTTGTATAAAAATCCCTTCAGGAAATATTCAGCCAGTGCCAAATTGTAGCCGATTTTTGACAACTTACCGTGTTTTCGATTACCAACTCGCTAATTTGACGACACCGACAATGTCCTCTTGAGATGTACTCCCCATGGACAACAATTGTCGATTAGGTATTTTTCTCTTGAGATGTCCTCTCAGCGACATCTCTTATTGCGTGTTAAAAATCTAGGTCATAATAGTGAAAGTAAGGGAACCAAGGTATTAGTAACCACTTGATTGATGTGTGGATGCCTTGTTGTTGAATTTCTTTTGTTGGTTCTTGATGCAAATTTTTTTAAGAAGGATTATGATAAATTTTGTTTTTCTGAAACTTATTCAATAGGATGGAGGAGAGATTAGGAAGAGTGATCTTTTTCTGGTGAATGGCTTTATGAGAAACAAGAAATTGCTAGGTATTTTTGTGTTTGCTGGCTCATTAATATTTTCATTTTAACGGTTGTATGCAAAAATGACAAAAGGAAGATTTGAATTAAGGGTTGGGATGGAAACAATTTGTCAGTATTTTAATCAGTTATTAACTTAATTCTTGCACCAGGATTATTATCTAATAATTAAGCTTTGAAACTGTCTAGAATTAGGTCAAAGCAAAATATCAAATAGATTAGCCCTAAGTTCTTGCACAACAATTGTTCTTGACTGTGAGATTAATATCAACTGCTAATTTAAGGTTAACTTCTTGTGCCAGTATCAACTGCTAATTTATATAGTGGAATTTCAAAGCCTTTGAACCACTTGTACCAGTTAGTACCTGTACCAATTAGGAATGTGAATAGTACATAACAACACCATGTGAGGGATAATTTGGTATTTACATACTATAATGTACACTTTATTCACACTTAGCCTTCATTATTAATTCTACCATCTCACTGAATATATCTTTCTTAACCAGAATTAAATTTTTAATCCTCCATTCCTCAAAGAGGCCTGCTGAACAAGCCCAGTGAAACTTGTGATATTTGGTGGTTCGATCACATTTAATCTGTAAATTTTAGATCAAACGTACCAGTTTGCGGTTAGCTGAGAACTATCCAAATTGTGCGATTATAGAGGTAAGAGTCAAGTAATACATCCAATTGAGTCTGTTTCACCAAAAAGAAGAAATCAATTGTCAGTGACTTTATAGAGGACATTGCAGCCTTTATTCTCTATTTGCAGAAAAGTTATGAAAACCAAATTAACCAAAATTAAAGACATCTTAATTAATGGATTAGAACTGGGATAGTTGTCTTTCAACCACCGAGAGAAGAAAAGAAGAATGCTTGGATCTTCTGTAATTACTCCGCCCTGCTTCGATGATGCTTAGATTAACAGAAAGGTAGCTTGAGGATTCCTATTCTATATGTTAATTCCCAATAGTGGTGGTATGTATGTCTGGGGCATTGCAGCCTTTTTCCTATAATATATTATCTATACTTAAAATTGAAGTTCTCAAGAAATTAACCAAACAAAAGAGGCACGATATTGTATCAGTATTTCAAATGCATATAGAAGATCCATGTAAATTTCAAAGTTGCCTTACATCAGAAACTCAAAACCAATAATTGCTGCATTTCTCCTAGCAAAAATTACCAGGTTATATTATAACAATTTACTTTTCTCATTTCTATTTTTTATTTTCTTATGCTCAAGGTCTATGAAGAATGGGGATTAGATGATCAATTTCTGCTACTATCGTCCTTGATCAGCAACATGGTAAATATCTGGCAAGTACACAAGCGACGTCAACCTTTCTGAATAAAAATTTCTTGTGTGGTAATTCTCAAAATTGCTCCACCAGCCATAAGCAATAGCACTAGCCAATACATGGTTTCTGTGATTTTCAGACAAGGTTCCATAGAATCACTACTTTTCAGTTCACCTTTTCTGCTTTGATCCCCTTCATCAGTGACTTTGTTTCAATATTGTTCTCTTGTAAGTAGCAATTACATCCTGTTTTTAATGATGTCATTGGAAGAATTTTAATTATAGAATGACCCACATAAAAGATCTTGTTTTTTCTAAACAATCACATCTGACATTTGTAGGCAGCTGGTTATGACATCCAGGCACGGACCAATTTATTGACATATACAAATCAAGAATTTGAGAAGCTGCGCAAAATAAAAAAATTAACAGCAGGTGCACAGTCACAATAATACCACCATGATCATGAGTAACAAGTCCAAGTTGCATCGGAAGATAGATCCATTCATCTAGGACATGCAAATCATCAGCATAAATATTTAAAAAGAGCTCAACTGAATTACTGATATAAATCAATTTTTAGCATATCAGTTAAAAGTTAAATACCCACTTAAAATAGAAACAAAAAGAAAACACCAAGCAAACTAACTAGCAAAATGTTGAACCAAAACCGCCAGGCAAACTAACTCGAGAAATTCTTACACAACTCCATAGCTGCAGTCTGTCCAGAACAAGCATTAACATACACTTGGTAGAGGCCCGGAATAGCATGTTCATATGGCAATACAAACTTCTTAACAAACTGCTTCTCAGTTGGCAGCATAAAAGAAACAAAAGCTTTATTTGCCGCCGGAAGTCCCTTTGATTCCAGAAGCTTCCGGACAAGGCTGCGGGGCATCAGCCGCTTCTCCAGGCTTAACGTGAGCAGAACTTTATTTCTGATCACATGCAACTTGTCATAGCCAACTTCCTTTATCAGGAACTGTATTTTAGAACTCAGATTCTCCTCAGTTATTGTCAATACATTAGGGATTGAACAGACAAGAGTGGTCACCTCGTCTTGTGAAAACCCAAGACTTTTCAAGTTATTTTGCCTGGCAGCTATGATCTGCTGGTTCAGCCTGCTTACAACAACTAATGCATACACAAACATTGGTGATGAACGAGCAACGCCTAACTCCTCAGCCCTCTTAACTTTCATCTTCAAAGTTTCAGTATGCGAGATTATAAATCTAGGTTGCAACTTAATCAGCTGGGCAATTTGACAAAAAGATAAGCCACATTGTTCTTCGAGGAAGGACAAATTGGGAACAATGACCTTTTCCAAGCTGCTTTGGAGGAGAGCTGCACACCTTTTGAGGATCAGAGACAGATTCTCTACCGAGCCAAGAACCCGAATCCAGAAGTCAACTTTTGGCACAAAATTGAACTGAAACACCCTAGGGCAGCGGGAAACGATGCATGCGATGTCTTCGATGGAGATGCCGACCTCCTGTAGCTTCGCCACATTTGGTCTCCAGATGTTCTCCACACTAGAGCAAAGGATGCCAGGGTTCCGCGACACGGAAGTTCTGATGTCAGATTCGCTGATGCCTGTTTGTCTCAGGAACAGGAGCACAGCATCGGGTTTATCGGGGGATTTGAGGTGCTGGATCTTCTTGGAAGCCCGGATCGCGGCATCTGAAGGGAGCCCACACGATTGGATTAGGTATTCAATGGAAAAGTGAGGGTTAGGGAGTGGGGCTGGAGTGGTAGTGGTGGAGAGGAGGTGATGGATGGAGGAAGGGAATGGTGTATGGAATTGATTGAGGTGGCGGAGCCTCCTTAAAAATAGACTCAGACTCATACTCTCACTCTGATTATGCTGGTTGGTTAGTTGGTAGAGAAGTAAGGATTTTGACCGAATTTGACCTTAGTCGGCTGCGGAGCTGAGTAAATTGTCGAAATTAGAGAGAGATTTTGGTCCATTGTAGAGTGGAGAGGAGGTTGTAGATGGAGGAGGCGCAGGCAGTGCCACGAAGGAAAAAGGGCTGGAGAAAGACGGCTTGGGGGCGGTACGATGTCCAGATTATGTCACGGTCGAAGATCTGAAGCACTAAGTTTACCATCTGGCGGTTCAAAACATATGGATTTGGAGGGGCTTGAGCGGATTTAAGAACTAGTGCAAAGAGAATGAAACTGATACCTATGGTTAGAGTAGGAAAAATGACACGGCGAAGCTGGCTCCGTTACGGAACAGCACGGTTACAGTACGGAACGACACGGCACGTGTGTCAGTTACGTGCCGTGACTCGCGTGTCTCGTGCCGTGACCATTCGCGTGCCGTGCTCATCTTTTGAAACTTTAGCACAGCACGACACGGCACATGAAAGTTTTAGTCACGGCACGGCATGGCACGTAGTCATGCGAGTCACGTGTAATTAGGACCATTAGATATTGATTTAATGGCGAATCTTAAATAAACTAACCTAAATTATGATTAAATGGTCACGCGAGTCACGTATGGCTGAAATTTTTATTAATAAAAAAAAATAAAAAAATATCGCTATTGGATATCATTTTGACGGAATTTCGAAATGTAGGTAGGACGGGTTGGTTTATCCCGTTTCACGAGACGGGTCATTTTAACCCATCTCACTAACCCATCCCCGTTTATCTTAACCTCCGCTAATCAAGTTAACCGAACAGAAACTGAAAACCAAAAAACCAAAGACGGTAGGGATCGTCATCCTTACCATAATTGAATTTTTTCGCTCCTTGAACGGGACGATCATTACCGTCCAAAAAGCCACGCAAAAAATATTAAATATCTCGGAGGATGCAAAAAATATGAGATGCACCTATTCTGTTATTCATTCCTTACGAACCAGCTTTGCTTTTTTTTTTTTTTTTAATCTCTGTATGGTGGGACCTTAACATGTTACATATTGACATATTGTGCATAGAGCGGCATTCAAGGTAGAACAATTTTATCCGAAATCTCCATAGATCAAAGGAGGTAGAACCAGCCTGGTTTTCGCTCCTTGAATATCTGGTTTTCGTAGGGATCGCTCCTTGGATGGTAGGTACTGTCCCTGATTTTTTTTCCGGTTCAGTTAATTTAATTAGTGATGGGTAGAAAAAATGGAGATGAGTTAGTGGGACGGATTAAAATGACCCGTCCCGTGGGACGGGATAAACCAACCCGTCCTACTTACATTTCGAAATTCTGTGAAAATGATACCCAATAGTGATATTTTATTAATTTATTTTCGATTAATAAAATTTTTGGCACATATGGTCACGGCACGTTAGGCACAACGTGACTCATTGGCATGACCATTCGCGTGTCGTGACCACCCCTTGACATTTTGGTCACGGTACGGAACGGCACATGAAAAATTAACTTGGTCACGGCACGGCACGGCACGAGACCAAAGTCACAACGTGTTAGTCACGGCACGGCACGACACAGCATGTTTTTTCCACTCTACTTATGGTGGTTGCTAATCCAGATTATGTCACGATCGAAGCACATAACTTGCGTGTGATGTCTGGTACTTTACTATAATTCTATTATTTCTTTTGTCTATTCCATATAAAATAGTATAATACCAACCAGAATGAGGCTACGGCACTATGCATAGCGCACAACAGTCCGTACTATTGCTCCATATATCTGTTTTCATATTTCAAATGGTTGATCGAATCCGCTCAACATGATCTCCATATGAAAATGTACCTGGTGATTAAATTTTATATTTTTTAGAATTTTTATACTACTTTTTTAGATAGGTAGAAAATCACTAAATTTTAATGGTCTAGAATCTTGAGTCTAAATCCTCTGTGGTAACAGAATATTTGAGTTTTAATCTAGACTGTCCGATCATAATCCGGGTCAATCCGGCCTGAGGTGGAATGCACGGGCCCTTTGAATATTCATGCCAAAGTAGATCAGACAGTCCGAATCTAAACTCAAAATTTCTATTACCTAAGGGATATGAATTCTATAATCTTTAGATCAAGTGATTTCCTAGCTCTCTAAAAAAATAGTAAAAAAAAAAATCTGAAAAATGTAAAATTTGATCTTCAAGTTCATTTTCATATAGAGGTCATGCTAAGCTGTTCGGATCGACTGTTTAGACTTTAAAAATGGAGATGGAGCACAGGATTTGTCATGACTATATTGACAAATCCATGCGTTTAGGGTATGTAATTAGCAAAGTGTATGTCCTATAAGGGTAAAATGGTCAATGTGAAGACATACAAGTTTACTCTGGTACAAATGCAAGCTGGTATATACCCAAATACAAACAAAATATGTAAATAATAAATCATCCCTTTTTTTTGTAGTGGCATGTGGTACCTTAATTACTTTTTTCTTGGTATTTAGAAGGGATTTTCTTTCTTTTGAGTTGTAACAGCAGCTATTAAATAGCTGGTAAATATTTGACTATATCACTACTAATTTATAATCCTTTTTTACCAAAAAAAAAAGTGTTTAGGGTATGTTAAGGGTAAAATGGTCAATGTGAAGATATATAAGTTTACTCTGGTACAAATACAAACTGGTATATACACAAATAGAAAAAAAAATATGAAAGTATTTTGTTTTCAAAGTTTGAATAGTCGATCTGAACAGTTCAACTTGATCTCTATTTTCAAATTGTGAAGTTTGATCTGATAGTACATTTTCATATGGAAACCATGTTGAATAGTTCAGATCAACTGTTTGGACTTTGAAAGAGGAGATGTTGATCCATAGTACAGGCCAATCCGCGTTATGCATAGTACCATAGCCTCAGTCGCACACAATAAAATTGCTTGAATAGTAATGTATCATGTTTGTGTTATATCAATCAATCAAGTTCACAATTATTTCGCTAACAAAGAGCATTCTTTGTTTTTTTTTTTCTAATATGCAGCATTAAACAGTATTAAAGCAATAGGAGACAAGGCAAGAATTGAAGAGCAACTCTTAAAAGCACTATATATAATATATGATATTACTCTAAAAAAATTATTAGATTGAATAGAAAATTGTGTTTTCAAATTGAGATCTTAAATGATTTCTTAATACAGGCAAATGTCTCTCAGCCACTTCTATCCATTTCGCTTTGGGTATGATTTGCATTTTTTTTCTCTTTTGTATTTTTTGTTCTGATGTTAGTTTTGTGCTTATATTAGAATTTCAAAGTAGTTCCTGAAAATAGTTTTATTCATTTTATGTTCTACAAAAAATATTTTATTCATTTTTAGTTTTTAAAAATTCATGTTATTCATTCTATGTCGCTCCTCAAAAATTATTTTATTCATTTCATTCCCCGTTGCAAAGCACGGGTACTTAACTAGTATATATAAAAAAAAGAATTGCTTAGTCCGGGATGTGTGCCGCCAGATTCTCCTCCCTTGGGGATCATTTGAACAAGTGGATCGTCATATTTAAAGAACCATTGGCACCTTCAACCAGTTCAAATTTCTTTTAGGACCTGTTCGGCTAATTTTACTGTTCACGTGGAAAAAAAAATTCACACCGAGTGAATTTTTTTTTCCCACGTGAACAGTAAAAATCAGTTCAAACTTTGTCTATTCCTGTGCCCATTTCCGTCCGTCGAACAGGTCCTTAATCTGTGCTTTTTACACGGATTCCACAGAAGATTTGGTACGAGTAACAATCCTAGTTCCACAGCAGTGAACCAAGGCCTGTAAATAATACACAGTTGCCTTACGTTCACAACTATGCCAAATGCGGCGCGAAACAGCCAAATTCCCAATTTGCCCTTTCAAAAACTCAATTCTACAAACTCTTAATGGAACTGGCATCAGAAGTATTCAGCCAATGTCTTGCGGGACTTTTGACAACATTAAAATATTAGGGAAACAGATTTGTCATTGTTACAGAAGAAACAAGTGCCATTGTCTTGCGGGATCAATGTGCTCAGATTGTTTCAAACTAAGAATTTGTTCTTCAAGTTAGCCACATAAAAATTCTGTATTTGTGGTGGCACCTTTCTACTTTCTAGTCATTTGTTAACTATTATAATCAATAACTACATCTTTATGAAATGATGATACTAGAAGGCTTACTAAATCCAGCACTAGTATTAATTCAAGCAAGCTTCACTTAAAACTTTTCATCAGCAATTGTTTTTTCATTAGTGGGATGCTTCATTTTATTAAAAATAAATACATGTCAGGCCAGGTTCACCCCTACAGTAGGTATGCTTAAGGTCCACGTTTAACGGTAGAAACAAAACAAAATGTTTTACTGGATTAAATGTATATTAGATGTTATGTATGTAACATCTGGATGTATTTTGGGTAAATTTATCAACTTCATTTTCATTTTTTTTTCATTTTTTTCATTTTTTATCATTTCCTTGAGGTGACCAATAATTGAAATTAGAGGTTCATTTTTTTCATGAAACTGTACTTGATTGGCACAATGGTGCTTGGTTCAGTACAGGTAAAAAGACAAAAACAAGCTAATCAAAGTCAAATTTTTATGGAAAGTGATCCTTAATACCCTTATAAAAGCCACACCTAATTGTACCAGGCTACCAGCCAAAACATGGTTACTGAAAATCTTCAATATAAATTTAATAGAAACAATTGTGATGAAACATACATCTCCAACTTTGTGATAACACCACCAGTTCTAGCAGTAAAAACCAGTGTTCTAAATAGCGCGCTATAGTGTTTTTGGACCCCAAACGCTACGCTATGACATCAAAATGCGCTATTTGTGCTACGGCCGCTATAGCGGTCCACTATTTGCGCTATACAATATGGATTTTTTTTTTTTTTAAGCAATTTATATGGGTTTTAAATAAAGATAAAAAAAATCTCAAACCAAAATTGAATTTGTTGCTATTTGCTACAGATAAATCAATTTGAAATTGGGAATTGATACGTCCTATCTCGGGAGATGAGGCCGTATGGAATCTTGGGCTGAGTTGAGTTCGTCCTGCCAAAGGATGGCAGGCCGAGATGGTAATGGAGTTGTGAACTCGGGGTTGATTGTGAGAGATTCGTACTCTATCCTGTGTGATCTCTCTTGTGGTTGGAAAAAGTGTCCCCGCTTCATGGGAATCACTGCCTTATATAGTCCGTCCATAACTGCTATCTCGGGCAGTTATGGAGGACGTGGGTAGTTATGTCAGCCGTTACAGGGATGGGAGGCATTAAGTTAGCCGTTTCCACTATCATCCCGCATGTCGGTTAGCATGAACCCCATTTAAGGTTATATTGAGGCCGTTGTATTGGGCCTCGACTTGGTGGATCTTTGGGCTTTTCATATGACTTCGGGTTGGCCTCTTAGAGAGGTTCGAATCCCAGTCGTTTGTGGCCCAGTTGAGAACAAGTAAAAGGGCCTGTGGAACATGGCCCTATCAGGAATAGAAATTGAAATTTGAATAGAAAAAAAGTCTAAACCGAAATTAAAACTTGAATAGAAAAAAAAATAGATTATGTCAGAATCATGATGCTTAAGATATTTTTAATAGGAAAAATCGATAGTTTATGATATTACTATGGATATTTTGAACTGCAATTTGGACTTTGTACGGGTTCAATATGAATATTATAATTTCTTAATTACTTTGGTGTTATTTATTGTTCTATGAGACTTTAGATAATGTTGATATTTAGTATAAATATTGAATATACGAAATGTAAAAAAAAAAAACGTTATTTGGAATAGCTTCCGCTATAGCGACGCTATTCGCTATAGCTTTTTTTTTAGCCTTCCCGCTACGACGCTATAAACGCTATTTAGAACCTTGGTAAAAACAATTATGTAATCAGCATTTTAACAATAGCAGGTTCTTAATAAGTCGGATTGAATCGGGTTCAGAAGGGTAGGTGTCCTACATTAGATAAATATGGGTCCACAACATTGTAAGTAAGGCATGCTCAACATGACGAATGTTATGGTTATGTATACAATTTAGAAGTATTATCTCCCTAAGATATTCCAAATGGGTCATTGGGAAGCTTAACATTTTATTTCAGTTAAACCTATATATCAGTGAAGGGGCATACCATTTAGTTACTGACACAACAAGACAGTGTATTAAGGCATTAGGGACTCATTGAAATCAGGTCAAAAATTGGCTGTGCCAAATACTCGATCAATTGTACTGCAAAAAATACGCAGTGGCTTTATGGTCACAATTGAACCAACATTGCTGACAAACAACAAAGTCAAAATTGCTTTTTAAAATAGATTCATTCCAACGAGGACATGTGAGTTACAGCAACTGAATTAACTTGTAGTAACCCACATATCCCAAATAAGTGCTCACTTGAATGGAAAATAATGAAAAAAGAGAGTAAAAGGTAAGGAATAAAATATAAACCTAAATAACAAGCAAATCAATTTGAGATATTCTTAAACCATTGCTTAGCTGAAGTTTTACCAGAAACAGCGTCAGTGTAGGCTTGGTGCAGCCCCGGAATGGCGTGTTCATATAAAAGAACAATCTTCTCGAGAAACAGCTTCTCACTTTGTTTTGCAAAAGAAAGAAAACCTCTTTTTGGCACTGGCAATCCTTTCGACTCCACAAGCTTCAGGACAAGGCTGCGGGGGATCAACCGCTTCTCCAAGCTTGACGTGAGCAAAAGTGGATTTCTGATCAATTGCAAATTATCACAACCCGCATCCTTTATCAGAAACTGTATTTTAGAACACACATTCTCCTCTTTTAATTTCAATACCATAGGGTTTGTACTGACAAGAGTGGTTACCTCCTCTTGTGAGAGCCCAAGGCTTTTCAAGTTATTTAGCCTTGCATCTATGATATGCTGGTTCAGACTGCCTACAACAACTAATGCATACACAAACATTGGTGATGAACGAGCAATGCCTAACTCCTCAGCTCTCTTAGCTTTCATCTTCAAAACTTCAGTCCTCGATTTGATAATTCTTGGATGACACTTAATCAGCTGGACAATTTGACAAAGAGATAAGCCACATTGCTCTTCAAGGAAGGACAAATTGGGCACAATGACCTTTTCCAAGCTGTTATGGAGGAGAGCTGCACACCTTTTGAGGATCAGAGACAGATTCTCTACTGAGCCAAGAACCCGAATCCAGAAGTCAACTTTTGGCACAAAATTGAACTGAAACACCCTAGGGCAGCGGGACATGATGCATGCGATGTCTTCGATGGAGATGCCGACCTCCTGTAGCTTCGCCACATTTGGTCTCCAGATGTTCTCCACACTAGAGCAAAGGATGCCAGGGTTCCGCGACACAGAAGTTCTGATGTGAGATTCGCTAATGCCTGTTTGCCTCAGGAACAGGAGCACAGCATCGGGCTTATCGGGGGATTTGAGGTGCTGGATCTTCTTGGAAGCCCGGATCGCGGCATCTGAAGGGAGCCCACACGATTGGATTAGGTATTCAATGGAAAAGTGAGGGTTAGGGAGTGGAGCTGGAGTGGTAGTGGTGGAGAGGAGGCGATGGATGGAGGAAGGGAATGGTGTATTGAATTGATTAAGGTGGCGGAGCCTCCTTAGAAATAGAATCAGACTCATACTCTCACTCTCTGCTGATTGGTTAGTTGGTAGAGAAGTAAGGATTTTGACCGAATTTGACCTTTGTCGGTTGCGGAGCTTAGTAAATTGTCGAAATTAGAGAGGAGAGATTTTGGTGTTGTAGAGTGGAGAGGAGGTTGTAGATGGAGGAGGCGCAGGCTGATGCTCACTGTCGGCTGACTGGCATTATGATGGGGACGCATTTCATACGCACGAATCTTGAAGTTATTTGCACGATCTTAATGCGAATCGGACGTTCCAACCAAATATCGTACCGAATTTGAGCCGGTGCCGGTGAAATTGCGTAGTTCCGAAAAGGAAAAGAATTGACCTGCCCTAATTTTTATTTTTTCCAATGTGAGCTAATATTTTGAGAAGAATGAGACTTATGATTTTGCAGAAATTTAGATATCCATACAACTTTTTTTTTTATTAAAATTTTCAAATTAGGGGGCTACATGCACCTCAATTTTTCGCAAAATTTAATGGAGAAAATTTTAATATTTTGAAGGAAAATGATATGATGATTTGTGAGCTACATGTACAATCTCTCAGTTGAAAAGTATCTGCAGGTTTTTCTCTAAATCTAGACTCACAATTTAATTTCTAAATTCCTCAATCAGAATATTATTTTATTATAATGTTAAAACTTAGTTGAAGTTAATTTTTTGTTTCAATTAAAACTAAAATTTTGCTGTAAATTTATTTTGCTTAAACCTGATGAAAATTATGGCTATGTTCGTGTCTGCTAGTGCGGCCCCTCTATGTAAGCTAGCGGATAACGAAACAAGTAGAACTCTTAAAGGATTGAACAATGCTAACATTAATTATTTTGAGAGATCAAGTAATTAATTAAATAAAAATGAGAATATTAACAAAATAATCTAACATTAATCACTTGAGTCATTCAATTTATCTTTTTGTTATTAATATTAATATGTATTTTAAATTTATTGAATAAAAAATGAGAATATTAACAAAATCATTTAAAAATAACTAATTTGAAAAATATGATGAATAAATTTTAAATCATCTAGTATTGATGGATATATACATAAATTTCACTTTATATTATTAAAAAGTTCGCATTCACTGCACTACCTCTTTTCAATTTTAAACTCTAATTCAATTTTTTTCAAAATTTGTATTTGAATCTTCACTGTAGTCTGTAGGACATAAAGCCATTACCATCAAACCGTACCCCTGGCCTTAAGCGTAAAAACCTTTCGATTTTGATCCGGAGAAAAGAGCCATCAGAGGATAGGAGGGCTTGATTGAATTGGGTTAAAGAGTTGAAGGGGCTGATTGAACTAAAAAATAAATTATGGGCTTATTTAAATAAAAGTTAAAAGTTCAGGGGTTAAAAAGAAATTCTCCAGACTGTATTGCGATGCAATCAATTTCTATATAAGCTCCTTCACTTTCCCCATTTGAACCCAGAAAAGAAGAAACTTTTCTATTCGCTTGTCTAATGTATTTATGCTTTGATATACTCAAATTCATATAACATACCTTTTGTAAATCTCAAAAACATACTTTTTATAAACCCTAAAAATTATATAAAAAGACTGCGGTGTAAGGACTATAAAAATTTGTATTTCAATCCAAATTGCGGCACACCCCTCCCCCTCCAACCACCACCACCACCACCACAGAGAACAACCCCAAATATAAAACACATATCCTTCTAGACACACAAGCACACATGTCATGAAGAAAATGAGTTTCATCAACTCTTCCCTGTATCAAGCTCCAACTCGGTTGGTATCAGCCACTGTTTTATTGGTAAGTTTATATTCATATTGAAAGCCATTTATCAATTTTCTTTCTTTAGTGCTAATTTTGGATCTTATTTATCGCGACCGTAATACTTCTCTTTTATTATAATTACTTTTTCCATTAGATGGATGCGCATTAATTTTTAATAAATTAAATCCTCTTTGTGATTTGTTGTCAATTATATCTAGAATTCGACTTCAATAATTTTTCAAAACTAGAGACAATTTTTCAATATCATCAGTGACGGTGTCATCATTGACGGACTCACAACGGTCTCATATGATATTTTACAACTGTCACTGAGGTCTTCCTAGCATAAGTGTCTCTAAAGATGAAGGGGATGAATGAGCATCTTTTTTTTTTCTTGAGATGCTTGATAGGGACTACCAAGTCGATGAATGCGCATCTTAATTTAATTTTGTTGTTGTTGGTATTTAACCAAATTCAAAATCTAATTTAAATTCAAGCACAAGCTGTGCTCAAATCACACATTACTAAGTATGTGCGAAGATAAGAAAATAAAAATAAAATAAAAAGAGAAAATACAAACATTGATAACAAAGTTTGGATAGATCAAATTTTGACTTGGTTAATAAGTATTTTAAATGTTAGAGAAGGCCTGATATTTACAATCAAAGAGAGGAAATAAAATGTGAGAATTATCAGCATAAGTATTGTCTAACTCACTTAGTGCTTTGCCAAGTCATATTAGTTATAACGTGAATTTTTGTAAGAGAAAATAACCAGGCCTACTAAAAAAATTTAGAATAATGATGTAAGACAAAATTTGTTTTTTACATATAGCTTAGAAAGGGTTAAAACACTTCTCTCTTTTCAAACATTTGTTGAAAAGGGACTTCTTTGCAAGTTTGATGTGGAGAAAAAAATATTTATCAAAGATCGTAACTATTATTTGTGCCCTTTGATGTGTTCGCTTTACCATACAAAAAAGAAATGGGTGTATCTTGCATCATTTCTTTTTCAAAAGAACAACTAAAGGCGAGAATAAATATTCTACTTGCATGCATACTATATTACATTCTTTAATTTGTCATATAATCTTAATTTTTCAATTTAGACATATATACCTTAGAAATTAGAAGTGCATCTGATACTTGTAAAATTGAAGGATGACATTATCAGCTTAAGGTATGTACTTCTTTAATTCTGGTAATTGGATTTTTGATACAAGGATTACAAAACTATAGTCCTGGTTACAATAATGTTTTTTATTTGAAAAAAGGCATATATATAATCCATTTCATAGTAGAAACTGAAATGATTACACTAATGTATTCAGATTTATTTTAATTTAGTCTTAGCTTGATGTATTTGAATACTTCACTCATATTCGGAGGTCTATTGAAGATAGCCAAGAAGACCCAATCCAATAAGAGGAACACTGATAATCTGCAATTTTACAAATACAATCCTGTAATTTGGAATATATATATACAGCTGTACATTGGTCTAATTAGATTAGAGCTAAAATTAGTAACTCAAACGGTTATATTATAATTAGGAAGGTACAACCGCATCCGCACCTCTCATGTCTCAACCTTGTCGACGCCGAGTTATGTGGCTCGAGACGTACAAGCATCCACCCACTCAACCTTCTCGAGTGTCACCATGGCCCCGTAAATCGCTTCTGCCTTGTACATGGAGATTTCAACTTCGTTGATCCCATTGTGAATAAGTGGCTTTATACTGTCACTGAAAAAAGGAGTTAAACAACTGGAATTAAGTATGTGTCATAATACCCATCTGGTACCTACCTACATTAATTTTGCACTGCAGATCACTTCAACTTCTTACACTACAAAATACTAGTTTCCCTGATCTAAGCGTTGTTTTGCCTAGCTTTTCGATTGGGTCTATTGGAGCTGGCACTGTCTGGAGTCATCATAACTGGTAGGGATCTCGAGAAATTAGTGTTTGGTTTTCATGCACTTCGGAGCTTGTTAAAATTCACAGCTCTGCCAGATTTGGGAAATTTTGGTGGTAAGCGGCGTTTTCATCTTCGTTCAAGAAGCTTTACAATTGTGAGCAGAACTGTGACTGAGCTTTTTATCGACGCTCCAAATCTGGAGCGCCGCCTCATCGAACCACAACTTGCATTGGGTATGTCCGTTTAGATCACAAGTGCACCAAAGCTGAAGTTGTTTGATATTTAGAAATAGATTCCTACTTGACGGACATGTAATAATTTTTTTTTTTTAGAATTGTGTACAATCTGTGCTGGTAACTTTGGCAATATGATTTGTCCAACAGCTTAGTTTTTGTTAGACATGTTGCTTATATTTTCTTGATATAGTTGTATATATTAATGTCATTATTATCAAAATTGATGAAACTCTTAAATTGGCTTCATCTGTTGTTGAACTTTTAGAATTTCCTTTAATTTCAAATCCTTCTGTTTTACATGATCTTTTGTAATTGTCATGTTTAGTCACTGAATTTGTACGTGTATGGTATGTTTGGTTAGATTGAGAATAGTTTATTATTGAGATTAGGCTATACGAAATAACTTATTCGGTATTTGGTTGGGTTAGAATAATTAGAATAGTAAATCCAAACTTTTTGTCTTATTAGAATAGGCTATTGCTAAGAGTTTTTAGATTTGGCTATTTTAGTAAGACAAATAATAGCTATTCTTGATTTGGCTATTCTAGTTATTCTTATTTTGTAACCAAACATACCCATAATGACTTTGCATATGGCACAATAATAAAATCACATAACAAAATATTAGACAACATAAAAAGCTGCAATAATTAAATGTATGAATTATGATACTCATTACTCGTTATTTTACAAATTATATTTCCACTCATTAAAAAAATATTGATTTTAACTTATTAAATTATTGTTTAATAAAGCACAACCTTTTGCTATTACCCAATAAATTGCAAGAGTGAAGTCCAATTAAAAACTATAAACCTGCGTATTTGTGCAAAATGATTCAAACAAACTTGAACCTAAATAAATAAAAGTAATAAAATTTGAAAAATAAAAAATCAATTAGAACTAGGGGTGTAAACGGATATGGATATCCGGACGGATATCCGCTCCGAATCCGCTTATTATCCGTATCCGGATTTAAACGGATACGGATATCACGGATACGGATACGGATACGGATAATTTTTGCATATGGAAATTTGATGCGGATACGGATACGGATAATTTTTTGAAAGTATAAACGGAGCGGATATCCACACTATCCGGATCCGAAATTTCAACTTTTCCGCTTCGCTGTAACTTGACTTTCAGCAGTTAATATTCCCTAACTCCTCTCCATTCCTATATCTTCACCATTTCTTTACCTCTTTTTTAATTTACTTTTGTTTTTCTTAATTGTTTTTAATTTAGTATTTGTACTTAAAGTTCATATGACTCAATTATCCGACAATTATCCATGAATTATCCGCTCCGTATCCGTATCCGTTTAAGACGGATTTGGTTTTGAATTTTGATATCCGTTTACTATCCGTATCCGTATCCGTATCCGCTCATTGAAAAACGGATACGGATTTGGTATCGGCATTATCCGCTCCGTTTACACCCCTAATTAGAACAGAGATTTCCATTAAATTATTATATACCTATATTTGTTGGTATTCGCTCAGCAGTTTGCATGTCGTTCTCCAAAATTTTAATAAGAAAGTTGGCAATGGGAGAGATGAAAGATGTAAATTGGTATTTGATAGTTTTTTATGAGAGATCGAATGACATCTTTTTTGGTGATATCCGATGACACCTTACCCTAAACCCTAAACAACTAAGTAACCAGCAGAGTGAGAGTATGAGTCTGAGACTGTTTCTGATGAGAATCCACCACCTCCATCAATTCACCAAACATTTCGCCTCCTCACCACTACTACCACTCCTAAACCCTCACTTATCCGTTGAATACCTAATCCAATCGTGCGGGCTCCCTTCAGGCAAGACAATTCCGGGCTTCCAAGAATATCCAGCACCTCAAATCCCCTGATAAACCCGATAGTGTGCTCCTGTTCCTGAGACAAAAAGGGCATCAGTGAATCCGACATCAGAACGTCCGTTTCACGAAACCCTCTCATCCTTTTCTCTAGTGTGGAGAAGAACTGGAGACCAAATGTGGCAAAGTTACAAGAGGTCGGCATCTCCATCAAAGGCATCTCATATATCGTTTCCCACAGCCCTGGAGTGTTCATGTCCAATTTTGTGACAAAAGTTGACTTCTGGATGCAAGTTCTCAGCTCGGTAGAGAATCTGTCTCTGGTCCTCAAAAGGCGCGCAGCTCTCCTCCACAGCAGCTTGGAAAACCTCCATTCTACAAACTCTCAATGGAACAAGCATCAGAAGTATAAATCCCTACAAGGAATATTCAGCCAATGCCAAATTTTAGCAGACTTCTGACAACTTTACCCCTAAAATAAATGTGAAACAGATTTGTCATTGTTATAGTAGAAATTCTGATATTCGGTGGCATCTTTCTAGTCATATGTTAACTATTATAATCAATAATTACATCTTTCTTACTTGACAGCACCAGAAGACTTATCAATTCAACTGTGCTTCACTTCACTTTACAAGTTGTTCACGTCTGGTAAAAAATTGGCCGTTTCGAATACTTAAATGAATTGCTGTAAACAATACACAGTGGCTTTATGTTCACAATTATGCCAACATTACTGACAAACAACAAATTCAAAATTGCATTTAAAAAAAGATTCATTCCAATTAGGACAAGCAACTGAATTAACTTGTAGTCATTTTATCATATCACTACTCACTTGAAGGGAAAAATAATGAAAAAAAAAAACAAAAGGGAAGGAATAAAATAAACCTGAATAACAAGCAAATCAATTTGAGACACTCTTAAACGATTCCTTAGCTGAAGTTTTCCCAGAAACAACGTCAGTGTAGGCTCGGTGCAGCCTCGGAATGGCGTGTTCATATGGAAGAACAATCTTCTCAAGTGACTGATTCTCATTTTGTCTTGCAAAAGGAAAGAAAACCTCTTTTAGCCACTGGCAATATTTCTGACTCCAGAAGCGTAGCCGCTTCTCCATGCTCAACGTGAGCAGAAATAGATTTCTGACCAATTGCAACTTATCACAACCCGCATCCAATTGCTCTTCAAGGAAGCACAAATTGGGCACAATGACTTTTTCCAAGCGGCTATGGAGGAGAGCTGCGTGCCTTTTGAGGACCAGAGAAAGATTCTCTACCGAGCCAAAAACCCGCATCCAGAAGTCAAATTTAGTAACAAAATTGGACAGGAACACTCAAGGGCTTTGGGAAACGATATATGAAATGTCTTTGATGGAGATGCCGACCTCTTGCAGCTTTGCCACATTTGGTCTCCAGTTGTTCTCCACACTAGAGCAAAGGATGAGAGGGTTTCGCGAAACAGACGTTCTGATGTCGGATTCACTGATGCCCTTTTTGTCTCAGGAACAGGAGCACACTATCGGGCTTATCGGATGATTTGAGGTGATGGATCTTCTTCGACTCCTGGATCCTGTGTCCGAAGGAAGCCCGAGTGAGGGTTAGGGAGTGGCGCGGTAGTGCTGGAGGAAGGGAATGGTGTATTTAATTGATTGAGGTGGCGGAGCCTCCTTAGAAATACATTGAGACTCATACTCTCACTCTGCTGGTTGTTGTTAGAGAAGTAAGGGTTTGGCCGAATTAGACCTTAGGCGGCTGCGGATCTGAGTAAAACCTAACTAACTATGGTGGAGGCAGAGAATTCACGTCCTCCCCGGTACCGTAAAAGGGAATCTTTTAGAATTAGTGGATCCGGTCCGTTCTTTTTAACTTTGCACCATAGCTCAATAACACTGCCCCTGCGCTAGTCCGAATCTCAAACCGGCTGATAGTAAATCTCAAATCGTAAAGTAAAGAAATCTTTTACACATATTGGAGAGGATACTTATTCGGAGGCAGATGCAGGCCCACGAAGGAAAAAGGGAGCGGAAAGGAATTCAGATCCACGGCAATACCCGACTGAGTACGATGAGTCTCAGTCGTCAGATTTAACTTTGCACGAATCTCAAAGCACAAATAATACTGTCCCCTCCAATCTCCCTAATAGGCACCGGCTGAGAGTAAATCTGATTTATCGTACTCAGTACGGTACCACAGAGGATACAGGTCCAGCGGAAAGAGGAATTGGGGGCGTTCTGATTAGGGGTGTCAATGGGTACGATACGGATCGGGTCAGGTGGAGGCATTTTCATACCTGTACCCATTATGATAATGAAATTTCTTTTTATCCTTATCCGTTTTTTTGAATACGGTATGGATCGGGTAAATCGATAAAAAAGTGTCATTGACATCTCGATTTATGCTTTCTATACATTTTCTTTCAAAAAAAGAAAAAAGAAAAGAAAATAATAATAATAATGAATACAACTAATTTGTATTATGAAAATTTAGTAAAATACAAAACTTTATTATATCATGTATTATCTTTATTACATTTTTTGGAATTTTTTACTATTTATTAAGATGGTTTGAAAACCGCTGTTTTTATTAAAATTCTGCACCATTGGAAAACAGCGGTTTTCAAACCATCTTAATCAATAGTAAAAAAATTCCAAAAAATATAAAATTTGGTCTCCAAGCACATTTTAATATAGATTGAACATCTAACGGTTTGAAAATGTTGTTTGAAGTCAATCCGATAGGTTTTTGAGTTAAGCTCACAAAGGGCTTGGTGAGCTTAAGAGCACCTTAGTTCTACTATATATATATTAGATGGACTATGGTGAGTTGCGTTGTTTTACTTCACGCTCATATTTCTATTTTGAAAATCCAAACCATCGATCCAAACCGCTCAACATGATCTCCATATATATTGAAATGTGCTTGGAGACCAAATTTTACATTTATTTTGGATTTTTTTACTATTTAGTAAGCCACTTTGAAAATTGCTGATTTGAGTGAACAGTAAAAACTTCTTGACCATTAGATCAGCGATTTTCAAAATAGCTTAATAAATAGTAAAAAAATTCTAAAAAATATAAAATTTGGTCTCCATGTACATTTCAATATGGAGATCATGTTGAGCGGTTCGGATCGGTTGTTTAGAATTTCAAAATAAGAATATGAGTGTGAAGTAAAAATGACCTCTTACTTCGCAACTCACCATAGCCCAGCTCTATATATATACATGAGGGATCCAATTACACCATTTTTTTTGACACATCTTGACACTGTTTTTTTTATAGATCAATTTTGCGATTTCAAAATCTAAACAGTCGATCCGAACCGTTCAACATGATCACCATATTAAAATGTGATTGGAGATCAAATTTTACATTTTTTTTTACTATTTATTAAGATGGTTACAAAATTGTTGTTTTTCAATGGTCTGAAAACAACAATTTTGTAACAATCTTAATAAATAGTAAAAAAATTCAAAAAACTGTAAAATTTGATCTCCAAGCACATTTTAATATATCCATCATGTTGAACGGTTTGGATCGACTATTTGGACTTTGAAATGGTAGGTGTCAAAATGTGTCAAATAAGGGTGTAATCCGATCTCTCTCTCTCTCTATATATATATATAGCTGGGCTATGGTGAATTGTGAATTAAGAGGTGATTTTTACTTCACGCTCATATTTTCATTTTGAAAATCTAAACAACCGATCCGAACCGCTCAACATGATCTCCATATTGAAATGTGCTTGGAGACCAAATTTTACATTTTTTAGAATTTTTTTACTATTTATTAAGCCACTTTGAAAATCGCTGATCCAATGGTCCAGAAGTTTTTACTGTTCACTCAAATCAACGATTTTCAAAGTGGCTTAATAAATAGTAAAAAAATCCAAAAAAATGTAAAATTTGGTCTCCAAGCACATTTCAATATGGATCATGTTGAGTGGTTCAGATCGATGGTTTGAATTTTCAAAATGGAAATATGAGCATGAACACAACTCACCATAGTCTCTCTCTCTCTCTCTCTCTCTCTCTCTCTATATATAATATTATTTTTAAAAATTATCTTGTAAGATAACAAGTAAGATAACGAAAAAAATCATTATCCTAATCCATACCTGATAAGCTAACGAAATTTTTTTTTTCCCTTATCCATCTTTTCAGATACGATACGGGTCGGGTAAACAAGTAAAAGGGTGTCATTGACACCCTCTAGTTATGATGTTTAGTTGTATTCTGAACCAGTATCCTCTCCAATATGTGTAAAAGATTCCCTTCACTTTACGGTTTGAGATTAATTCTCAGTCGTTTTGAGATTCAAGCTAACGCAGGGGCAGTATTATTGGGCTTTGAGATTCGTGCAAAGTTAAAAAGAATGGTTCGAATCCACTAATTCTAAAAGATTTCCTTTTACGGTACCGGGAAGGATGTGAATTCCTTCTTGTGAGTTGTATTAAGATTTGTACATACTTCACTGAAACGATCTTAAAATTATTTGCACAAATTTCAATATAAATCGGACGTTTTGATTAAATATTGGATCAAATTTGGACCAATTCCGAAAAGGAGAACTATAGTCCTGCCTTAATTTATATTTTTTTCAATATGAAATATTTGGAAAAGAACCGTGACTTGTGACTTTGGAGAAAATTCGATAACCATACAACTTCATTTCTTAGGTTTTTTTTAATAAAAATGTTCAAATTAGGGGGCTACATGTGCCTCAATGAGATGTTATTTCGGACTATGAATGTTAAATATTAGTTTTTTTTGCTATGGCGCTATATTTGTAATGAAATGTTATTTAATCATGTATATGGTATAGAATATTAAGCTATTTCACTTTCTATTGTGCTTGTGCAATATAGTTATGCTTCGATATACTCACATGACACATTCATGTGCTAGACATTTTCTAAATCATTAATAATTTTCTATACAAGCTTCTTCCCTTTATTCATTTGCATCCGAAAAATTAAGTTTTTCTATTTCATATGGCATACTTTCGTAAACCCTAAACCATATTTTTTTTAGAACCTAAAAGTTATACGAGGAGGGTTCAAATGCCTCCATTTTTCATGCCTTCATTTTTAAAAACTTTAATAACTCAAAATTTAAAACTTAAAAGTTAAAATAAAACCGTTGGATATGATCTACATCATTTTATCTATGCACGTATAAAAAATTATAACATTTCAATTTTGTTTTGGTTGTCATCAAGAGCTTGTAAAAAACGTACTAATGTGGATAATTTCTAGACGTTGATTTTTCAACTTATTGATTCACATTAAAACAAAATCAAAATGTGATATTTTTTTATAGCACATAGATAAAATGATATAGATCACATCCAACGGTTTTATTTTGACTTTTAAGTTTTAAATTTTGAGTTATTAAAGTTTTAAAAAATGAAGACATGGTGGAGGCACAAAAAATAGAGGCATTTGAACCCTCCTCAAGTTATATATACAGCCTGCGGCGTAAGAACTATATATATTTTTATTTCAAACAAGATTACGGCGCATCCAAATCAAAAACACATATTCTTCTAGATATGTAGACACACACGTCATGAAGAAAAATGAGTTTCGCTAGCTCTTCTCCGAATTCAAGCTCCAACTCAGTTGGTATTGGCCATTGTTTTATTGGTAAGCCTATATTCATATTGAAATCCATAATGAAACTTCTTTCATTTAGTGCTAATTTTAGATCTTATTTAGCATGTCCTTAATACTCCTCTTTTATTATAATTATGTTTTTTCCATTAGATGGATGTGTATTAATTTTTAATAAAATAAATATACTTTGTGATTTGTTGTTAATTAATTTTTAATAAATCAAATATACTTTGTGATTTGTTGTTAATTAAATATACTGTCAATGATAAGGTCTTCCTAGCATAGGTGTCTCTAAAGATGAAGGGGATGAATGAGCATCTTAATTTAACTTTTTGTTGTTGGGATCTAATGAATCCAAAATCTAATTTAAACTCTTGAGTACCAATTGTGCTCAAATCACACATTACTAAGCATGTGCAAAGATAAGAAAATAAAAATAAAATAGAAAGAGAACATTCAAACATTGATAATAAAGTTTGGAAAGAACAATTTTTATTAGGCTAATAAGTGTTTTAAACACTAGAAAAAACCAGATATTTGCAACTAAAGAGAGAAATAAAATATGAAAAATATCAGCATAAGTGTTACCTAACTCACTTATAACATGATTTTATTTAAACAAAAATGATCAGGACTACTAAATATTTACAACAATGATCCAAGACCAAATTTATTTTTAAAATAGCTTGGAAAAGGTTAAAAGTTAAAACACTGTTCTCTCTCTTCGAAACCTTTCAAAAGGAACTTCTTTGCACTGTAAACAAGACACAGTGGCTTTATGTTCACAATTAAGCCAACATTACTTACAAACAACAAATTCAAAACTGCATTGAAAAATAAGATTCATTCCAAATAGGACAAGCAACTGAATTGATTTGGAGTCATTTTAGCATGTCAGTATTAAGTGCTCACTTGAATGGAAAGTAATTGAAAAAAAACAGGGAAGGAATAAAATAAAAACCCAAATAACAAGCAAATCAAATTGATATACTCTTAAACCATTCCTTGGCTGAAGTTTTCCCAGAACAAGCGTCAGTGTAGGCTCGGTGCAGCCCCGGAATGGCGTGTTCATATGAAACAACAATCTTCTTAAGAAACTGCTTCTCACTTTTTCTTGCAAAAGAAAAAAAACCTGTTTTTGGCACTGGCAATCCTTTCGACTCCACAAGCTTCAGGACAAGGCTGCGGGGGATCAGCCGCTTCTCCAAGCTCAACATGAGCAGAGATGGATTTCTGACCAATTGCAAATTATCACAACCCATATCCTTGATCAAAAACTGTATTTTAGAACACACATTCTCCTCTTTTACTTTCAATATCATAGGGTTTGTACTGACAAGAGTGGTTACCTCCTCTTGTGAGAGCCCAAGGCTTTTCAAGTTATTTAGCCTTGCATCTATGATATGCTGGTTCAGACTGCTTACAACAACTAATGCATAAATAAACATTGTTGATGAACGAGCAACGCCTAACTCATCAGCTCTCTTAGCTTTCATCTTCAAAG
Source organism: Carex kokanica (assembly GCA_025461125.1). Lineage (NCBI taxonomy): Eukaryota > Viridiplantae > Streptophyta > Magnoliopsida > Poales > Cyperaceae > Carex > Carex kokanica. The sequence continues at coordinate 1,564,485 of JAJGRX010001338.1, read as the reverse complement.
TTTCAGTTCTCGAGTTGATAAATCTAGGTTGGCACTTAATCAGCTGGACAATTTGACAAAGAGATAACCCGCATTGCTCTTTAAGGAAGGAAAAATTGGGGACAATGACCTTTTCCAAGCTGCTCTGGAGGAGATATCCGCACCTTCTGAGGACCACAGACAGATTCTCTACCGAGCCTAGAACCCGCATCCAAAAGTCAACTTTTGGCACAAAATTGAGAGTAAACGCACAAGGATTGCAGGAAATGATAAATGAGATGTCTTCGATGGAGATGCCGACTTCTTGTAGCTTTGCCACATTTGGTCTCCAGATATTCTCCACACTAGAGCAAAGGATGCGAGGGTTCCGCGAGACAGAAGTTCTGATGTCAGATTCGCTGATGCCCGTTTGTCTCAGGAACTGGAGAACAGCATCGGGCTTATTGGGGGATTTGAGGTGCTGGATCATCTTAGAAGCCCGGATCGCCTTGTCTGAAGGGAGCCCGCATGATTGGATGAGGTATTCAATGGAAAAGTTAGGGTTAGGGAGTGGCGCTGGAGTGGTGGAAAGGAGGCGATGGATGGAGGAGGGGAATGGTGTGGTGAATTGACAGATGTGGCGGAGCCTCCTCACAAACAAACTCCGACTCATACTCGCACTGATTATGCTGGTTACTGGTTAGTTAGTTGTTAGAGAAGTATGTAAGGGTTTTGACTGAACTGAGTAAAACCTAACTCAAATGGGGGGCAACTGAGAATCCATAGAACTCTTTGAGGAAGAAAAATATCGTACGCGCGGCGCGAAGGAAGAAACAAAGGTTTACTTATCTTGAGATTGAAGTTATATGGATCAAAACTTGTCATTCTTTGGCAGCCCAAAATTAAACTAAAATTTTATTGGGCCGGACATTAGATAATTAAAAGGAATTTACTAAATTAAATCAACAGCTAGAAGATCAATTGGGCCGCACTGCGTAAGCCTACGGTCGAAGCGTAGAATTAACAAAACTGAGATTGGGTATTAACAAAACTTATTTAACAACTAATAATAAATCAAAACATTAGTAAAAATTAAAAATCAAATTAGATTTTTTTTTTTTAGTCTAGGGAGTTTGTGCATTTGATTTTATAAATCGAAAACGATTGACAGTTTATGCGAAATATTAATTAATCAATATTATCAAATTAATTTCCTGTCCTAGTCCTCATTTGTCGATTTTTTTTTAAGAAAATTAAAAATCAAATTATCGTAAAAGAGATTGATTGTTAATTTTCATCGAAAAATAAATGGAATCAAAATATTGTTTCAGTCGCAAGGAGGTTGAACCGAATCAATGATTTGGTCCATTGATTTCTACAATATCCACACCAACTGGCATAAAAATTGAAAACTACTAAAATCGAACTATTGATTTGGTCTCGTACTCTCGGTACATACTACACATGAACAACTTTAGCGTTTATTTAATGAAATTAATAATAAAATAAGAAAGTTATGGAAACTACGAGAACCGAATTCAATGTATATTTGATAGTTCGGTTCCATCTATTTTTTGAAGAAAAAAACATTTAATCTCTTTTTTGATAATTTAATTTTTTATTTTCTTAGAAAACTACATTTCTCAAGCAATTCATCTTGTTTGTTGTTGATGTGACATCGTTTCCAACTAAATTATACGTCCCCACCATGTGATTCCTCTGGCTTGTCAATTGTCATGAAGGCCAAGCACATTTATTTGGACTCTATGGCTTGTTTATTGTTTTCCCTGGTACCAAATTACAAAAAAGGAATTGTTGTAATATGTGGGTATTTTTAGTTGCAAAATAAAAATAGTTAGAATATTTTTTTTTGTTATTTGTCTTATTAGAATGGTTAAATTTATTTTTTATAAAAATAGCTATTCTAATAAGAACAAAAATTAAATTCTTTATTCTAACTATTCAATTCCAACCAAACACATAATAAATTATTCCAAATAATCTAACTTAAAAAATAACCTATTCTCAACCATCTGTCTGTTCTGATATCTATAATAATATCAGAACAGATAATCCGATCCAAACTTTGAATTAAAAAAGTTTTGTTATCATGAAATCCGTCAAATTCGCAGAGTCCAACCACAAAACATAAAGGCCGGATTAAATAATTTTATTTTAATTAATTTGTCAGGGATTGAAAATTTTATAATCCGACTATAGTAAATATAATTTTTTTTTGTTTCTATAGTAAATATTATTGACAACCTTAATAAAGCATATCATATATTTCTTTTACCCTAACCACTTTTGTAAGATTATTTTGTTCATCGATACGCAATTAAGCATCAAATCTAAATGATAAATGGCCGATCATGATTATTTGTGATATTTTACTTAAAATACTAAGTAATTAACAACAAGATTCCAATCCCCTATGAGAACTTATCAGTTTGCATTTTTTTGTAAATATCAAATTGATTTAAAGGCTTTGAAGTAGAACTAGGGTGTTCTTAAGCTTATCAAGTTATTTAGTGAGCTTAACTAGAAATTTTATCGGATTGACTTAAAATGACGAATTTCAAATAGTTAGAGCTGATCTACTTAACGAGTGATACGTTTACATGCAAAAAAAAAAAAAATTAATTTTTCGAATTAATTTAATATAAAGTAAAGCGGTAAAAAGATAATGAAAAATGAATGCATTAAAATTAATTTATAAATTTTTTTTGTTGATCACTTGACTTTACACAAAATTAATAAAAAAATATAAATTTTGTATGTAAATGCATTACTCGTAAAATAAATCGATTTCAACAATTTAAATTTGTCATTTGAAGTCAATCCAAAAAGCTTTGGAGTTAAGTTCACTACAACTCGGTGAGCTTAAGAACACCCTAGTTCTGCTCAAATGATAATTTATCGCTTGACTTATAGCATTTTAAAATTTAAAAGTTCATAAGCAGTAGGTAGACAGGGAATATCAAAATTTTGGAGAAATGCAGACTTTCACTAGGACCTAGTTTATGTTTCTCCTAAAAGGCCGAAAGGATGGTGACCATAGCCATAGGACCAATTAGTCCTGATCTCATGTTACATTAGTGATGCTATGATGCTTTGGGAAGTAAATATGGTGTTTTATTTTCCACTCATATCTCTATTTCAAAGTTCAAACAATCAATCTGAACTTCTCAACATGATTTATATTGATATGTGCTTGGAGACCAAATTTTACATTTTTTTGAAATTTTTTTACTTTTTTAGAATTTTTGAAAATCAGTGTTTTTGTGAATTTTTTATTATTATTTTTATTTAATAAAAAACTGTGATTTTCAAAAATTTTAAACAAATAGTAAAAAAATTTCAAAAAATGTAAAATTTAGTCTCCAAGTACATATCAATATGAAGATCATGTTGAGAACTTCGGATCGACTATTTGAACTTTAAAAATGGAGATATGAGCGGAAAGTAAAACACTCTCTTTACTTCTCAAAGCATGATAGCCTATCTCCATATTACATAGCCCTGTGGTGATCAGTCTAGTACTACACTCAAATACAGTACTAATTGGTACCAGTACTATACTCGAATACAGGTGCAAGTTCAACCTAAAACAGATAGCTTGAAGCCAAAACTTTTTTTGCTAACTATCCATGATTGCATTAAGCAATACAAGGTTACTTATATTTTTACACTAAATGAACAGAAACAATACGTCCAACCTTTTTTGCAAGAAATGGCACACTTCTGTTTCCTATCAGAAACAAACAATACTGTCACACCTCATATTTTGACAAAACAGAGTCAGCTATAAAACTCAGTAACCAGTTATTTAACGACGCACTTCTCTATAATTGGTTTAATTTAACAACCATTCAAAAGGCCGGATTAATCCACACAAATGCTCATCAAATTATGTATGCATATTTAACCGGCAATAACACGTTTGTCTAGGCTATCCGTAAAACAAGTCACATCATATTCACACGTGTAATCCCTGCCACAGGCGATTCTCACATTCTCATAACACAATTCCTTAAACCGCCAATCCAATGGAGAATCCATCCAACATTGGAAGGCCGCCAACCACTGGGAAGTCCAACCAACAGTGGAAGCTACAATCACAAATCAAATTTCAACCTCAGACCCGCTATCCCGTTAAATATGATATCATAATCCAATATGCAATTAATACCAATATTCAAATCAACCATACAAAACGAAAACAAAGATTATAGAGAAGTCCGATTACCTGATACGAGATGTTCGGAATTTCAAATAAGATTGCAACGACATATTAGAATCACGGTGACGTAGTCGGAATTCTAATCGAGCATTGATACTAATTATCAAAATAATTGTCTTGAGAAGATTTCTTTACTTCTTTCTATTTTCCTTTTCCTTTTCTCTCTCTTTAATTTAATCTCTTTTATGTGGTTCTTTTTTCTTTTCTTATGTGGATGCGGCAGGGAATGGACATGATCGTAGGAAAATTGAAATGAGGAGCGGATTAATACAAAATAGAGAGGCGGCAGGAGAATAAAAAGGAGGGGTGGTTACATCAGGAGTTGCGTTTAACCAGGGGTGCAATGGGAGTTGCTTTCCCTTTTTTATTAAAATATAAAATTAGTTATATAACCGATTATAATTCAGAGCATCTACATTTCAGCAACTCACATGAGTTTCTAAATAACTGTTAACCACTTTTTAGAAATTGAAGTCTCTAAAGTTTCTAACTCTCACATTCCTGAAATTAATTTAGAGTTTCTATTAAGCCACGTCAGCAATAAATTAAAAAGAAGAAATAATTTGAGCTAATTATTTAACCAGCGTGGAGTTTAATTATAAACAGTTTTTTAATAAGAAACTTTTATGCATAGTTTCTAAATAAGAAACTCTCCCACATCCCTGAAACTGGATTAGAAACTGTCACATCAGATTAGAAACTCTCATAGTACCAGGGATGTAGATGCTCTCAATAGTGTGAATCACATGTAAATGAAGAGTTACCAAAATAAAGAATATTCAGACGAATATATGACTGAGGAATATATTTTAGTATATTTCAATAATGTGTTAGAATACTAATGAAAATAGTTATGATATATAACGAATGCAGACATTCATGATATTTGATAATATATAAAATTAGATATAAATACAGTTACATATGTGATTTAAGAAAAAGAAAAACATAATAATTTTACGATTTCATTTCTCTAAATTTTTTTAAAGTAATATAATTATAAATAAAATATGTTACCAAACAAATTTATAATCTTTATTATATTATGAAAAAGTTTTGTAAGCATAAATAATAATATTCAATTTTTTCAGGATGTTACAAATACTGAGTAGCACAATATAAGATGCCCCTCTAAGTCTTACCAGGTTGTAGCAAGAAATATACATAATAAAATTATAATGACAAAAAATATTGCACAAATAATAACAAAAGAAAAATAGAAACAGCACGACTAATCATATTGGAGATTAATAAAATAGAGAGAGAGAGTAGAGAGAGAGCAATGGACATAGTGGGGCATACCCCTTTTCTCAAATAGTGTCCATCCAAATGCAGCGCCAAAGCGCCAAACTTGGTTCAGTACAGGTAAAAAGACAAAAACAGGCTACTACCAGCCAACACATACATGGTTACTGAAATCTTCAATATAAATTCAAAAGAAACCAATTGTGATGAAACAAACACCCTCATCTTTGTGATAGCACCGTAAGTTCTAGCAGTAATAACAATTCTATAATCAGCATTTTATCAATACCGGTTCTTAATAAGTCAGGTTGGATCGGGTTCGGATGGGTAGGCGGCCAACATTTTCTGAAAGATAAATATGGGTCCATTACATTGTGAGGAAGGCCTGCTCAACATGAAGAATGTTATGGTTATGAATACATATTAGAAGTATTCTCTCCTTAACGTATTCCAAATGGGGCCATTAGGAAGCTTAGCCTTTTATTTAACTTGAACCTATATATCAGTGAAAGGGCATACCATTTAGTTCCTGACACAACATGACAGTGAATTAACACATTGGAGGCTCATTGAAATCCGGTCAAAAATTGGCTGTCTCAAATACTCAATCAATTGTACAGCAAACAATACACAGTGGCTTTATGGTCACAATTGAACCAACATTGCTGACAAACAACAGAGTCAAAATTGCTTTTTAAAATAGATTCATTCCAATGAGGACATGCAAGAGTTGAAGAACTGAATTAACTTGTAGACATTTTAGCATATCACAAATAAGTGCTCACTTGAATGGAAAATAATGAAGAAAGACAGTAAAAGGTAAGGAATAAAATATAAACCTAAATAACAAGCAAATCAATTTGAGATATTCTTAAACCAATCCTTAGCTGAAATTTTCCCAGAAACAGCGTCAGTGTAGGCTCGGTGCAACCCCGGAATGGCGTGTTCATATAAAAGAACAATTTTCTCGAGAAACTGCTTCTCATTTAGTTTTGCAAAAGAAAGTAAACCTCTTTTTGGCACTGGGAATCCTTTCGACTCCACAAGCTTCAGGACAAGGCTGCGGGGGATCAGCCGCTTCTCCAAGCTCAACGTGAGCAGAAGTGGATTTCTGACCAATTGCAACTTATCACAACCCGCATTCTTTATCAGAAACTGTATTTTAGAACACACATTCTCCTCTTTTAATTTCAATACCATAGGGTGTGTACTGACAAGAGTGGTTACCTCCTCTTGTGAGAGCCCAAGGCTTTTCAAGTTATTTAGCCTTGCATCTATGATATGCTGGTTCAGACTGCTTACAACAACTAATGCATACACAAACATGGGTGAGGAACGCGCAATGCCTATCTCCTCAGCTCTCTTAGCTTTCATCTTCAAAGTTTCAGTTCTCGATATGATAAATCTAGGTTTACACTTAATCAGCTGGGCAATTTGACAAAGAGACAAGCCACATTGCTCTTCGAGGAAGGACAAATTGGGCACAATGAGCTTTTCCAAGCTGCTATGGAGGAGATATGCGCTCCTTTTGAGGACCAGAGACAGATTCTCTACCGAGCCAAGAACCCGCATCCAGAAGTCGACTTTTGTCACAAAATTGTGATGAAACACACTAGGGGTGCGGGAAATGATACATGAGATGTCATCTACGGAGATGCCGACCTCTTGTAGCTTTGCCACATTTGGTCGGCAGATCTTATCCACATTAGCGCAAAGGATTCTAGGGTCTCCCGAAATGGACGTTCTGATATCGGATTCACTGATGCCCGTTTGTCTCATGAACAGGAGCACAGCATCGGGCTTATTGGGGGATTTGAGGTGCTGGATCTTCTTGGAAGCCCGGATCGCCGCATCTGAAGGGAGCCCACACGATTGGATTAGGTATTCAATGGAAAAGTGAGGGTTAGGAAGTGGCGCTTGAGTGGTAGTGGTGGAGAGGAGGCGATGGATGGAGGAGGGGAATGGTGTATTGAATTGACGGAGGTGGTGGATTCTCCTCAGAAACAGTCTCAGACTCATACTCTTCACTCTGCTGGTACTTCGTTGTTAGAGTAGAATGCAAGGGTTTGACCGAATTTGACCTTAACTAAATTTGAAACTAGAGATGAGATCCTTGTTGGTTGTAGGGTGGAGAGGAAGTTGCAAATGGAGGCGGCGAAGGCAGTGGCGCAGTGGCAGTGCCCCGATGGAAGAAGGCAGGCCAGGTTGTGCTTGGGCCCCGCTAGGGTGCGAAGGAGAAAAATAAACCTCCCTTAATTTTTATTTTTTCACTCAGAAATATTTGGAGAGAATAATGGGTGCTTGAGATTTTTGGTGGTTTTATTCTGTCATATTTAATCTGCCGACATTTTTATTAATATCCAAAGTTAATTACAAATTAATAAATATACCCAAAGTTGTTGAGAATTTATAAAAATATCCATAACGGCCATTTTCTGACCGATTTTAATTTTTTCGGTACTGGCCAGAAAATGGCCGGTACTATTTTTTTTTTTAGAGACACTATGAATCAATAGCAATATGCCGAAATCTAACACTAAAAATTCAAATTTATTTTTTAAATAGTTGTTATATTACTTTTTTTTATATATAATTAACATATTTATACTAAAATACGCTAAATTACTTAAAATTATGTTAAATTACACTGAATTACACAAAATTACGCTAAATTACAATAATTATGTTAAATTATGCAAAATTACGCTATATTACGCTAAATTAGACCGATTTTGTGTCATATTTCATAAATCATAAAAAATAGTAAAAAATTCCAAAAATAATAAAAATTGGTATTCTTCAAATTCATTACATAACTAATTTACTGAGCTATGTAGATTGAATAATATAGAAATGAAAATCTTAATCGGAAACTTCAACTCAAGTTTTGAAGCTCTTCCCTTTGTTTTTTGGCAATTTTGAATTTTGAAATTTGACAAAGCGGGCATTGACACATGCGTATTTTCGCAAGCTTTCCGAAAAGTGGTCATTTGCTGAAATTGGAGACTCGAACGCCGTTTTATGACCGTTTGAAGTTTCGTCGTCGTTTTTATATTTTTTCAGTGAATATATCATCCCTATTCATATGTAATTTAGCGTAATTTACCGTATTTTAGTATAATTTAACATAATTTAGCGTAATTAGCATAATTTAGTGTAATTCAACATAATTTAACATAATTTTAAGTAATTTAGCATATTTTAGTATAAATATGCTAATTATATATCAAAAAAAGTAATCTAACAAATATTTAAAAAACAAATTCGAATTTTTAATGTTAGATTTCAGCATATTGCTATTAATTCATAGTGTCTCTAAAAAAAAAAAATAGTACCGGCCATTTTTTAGCCGGTACCGAAATAAATTAAAACTGGCCAAAAAATGGCCGATATGGATATTTTTATAAATTCTCAACAACTTTGGTATATTTATTAATTTGTTATTAACTTTGGATATTAATAAAAAAATCGGTTTAATCTGTCAATTTTAAATCGAACGTGTCGGTTTGCAGTTAATTGAGAAATATCCAAATTGTCCGATTAAAGTGTGGATTCTGACCGTCCGATCAAAATTGCATTCACAAAACTCTTTAATATTTGTGTTGATTTTGATCGGACTGTCCAGATCTAAACGCAAAGTTTGAGTTACCTTACAGGATTAAAATTGTTAATATGTTAGCGGTCAGAGCAAAGTAAAACATTCAATTTAAAATAATAAACAAAAATTTCATGATACTCTTCAAAATTCTTAAAATTAGGTATTTTTCAATTTTAAAATTCATAATGTTATATTTATTATCTTTTATATTAAAACTTGTTTAAATTTATAAAGATTTTATTCTATCTTTTATTAAAAATAAAAAAATTATATAATATGTTAGAAAAATGTTCAACTTTCTAATTCATTAACGTGAGAAAAAATATTTCATTATTCTACTTGTGATGTATACAATGACATTTAGATATACGCTTATGTGGACATCACTAACACAGAACTGAATCATTTGTCATTACAAATAGGCCAATTAAAAAACAATTTTTATCGCATATGCTACACATTATTTTTTTTTAAGAAAGAGTATAATGATAACTTTAGAAGTTTTAAATGAGTTTTACTAAAAAGAAATAAGAGAAATTTAAATATATACCCATCATAACTTGTTCAACTAGATTATTTTCTCATCAAAAAATTAAAAATAAGTTATTTTTCCATCTAAACCCACTTAATTTATTAATCTCCCCATTCTTTGATTATATCAATTAAAAATACTAATTAATATTAATAAAATTAAAAGGACAATTTTTATCATTGATTTGTAAGCGGGTGCCAATTGGAGATAAAATAAGAACTGCTAAACTACTGCATATGGTCTGAAGAGATAAAACGAGAATAAATGTCTCCCCCTTAATGCGACGCAACAAAGAGAAAAAAAATGAAAGCCTGAGCTGAGTATTGTACTAAATAATTATCAGAAAAAAAAAAACCCGTCAGTCTATGTGCTGATATTGTACCAATAAGGTACCGAATAGAATTGTAAAGGCATCAATAGAAAGAAACAAAAGTTGAGTAGTAAACCAAACAAATTTAAAATTAGTTCTTATTTTAAGTTCTTTTCATTTTTTTAATGAGGGCTCAAATGCCGCTTCATGCCCCAATTTATCCCAACATCTTTATCTTTGATTTCAAAGTCCAAATAAAAGATTCAAAGCGCTCAACATGATATCCACGTTAAAATGTGCTTAGAGATCAAATTTTATATGTTTTTGAAATTTTTTTACTATTTGTTAAGATAGATACAAAATTAATGTTTTTCAGAAAACTGTGGACCATCTAAAAATAATGATTTTGTACTTATCTTAAAAAATAGTAAAAAAATTCCACAAAATATAAAATTTGATCTCTAAGCATATTTTGAGCGGTTCAAATCTTTTGTTTGTACTTTGAAATCAAAGATAAAGATGTTGGAGTACAATTCAAAAATGAAGCAATGGGGCATTTGAGCCTTCCTCTTTTTTAATAGCCTGTTTTATGTTCAGTGGTAATTTTATGAAAGAATCTAGACTTCACAGAGGCTAATGTAAAGCCAAAATCTAAATCAGACCAATTGGATACTAGATATATCTCAAGATCTGTCTCAACTCCTCTTCGTTTGGTCTCTTTGTATCTAAATAGGCTTTTGTGTTGGGATTGAGGCTTAACTAAGAGTTTAGCATTGGACAAAACGGAAACCATCTATTAGCTGTTGAATCATTTTTTTTCTTTTTCTTTTCTCTCTGTTGAATAATCAAATCTAAGCACATCATTTTTTTTCCTATTTTCCCTTTATGGTTTCTCTTTGCTTATTTTTTATCTATGGGAGTTTGCATGGGGATGAGGTCTCGAGGCTATCGGCCAGTGGTTAGGGTCAGGTCAGTGTTGTACCAGTCAATGGTTGTTGCTTATAGAGTTCTTGAAAATCAACAAAAAAATGCCACAAGCTCACACTGAACCAAGGGCGATCTCCTCTCAGTCAAATAGTCAATTAACACATTGACAATGGATTAACACATTGAGCATGCACTTAATCCCATTAACCTATATTAGTCAGCCTAAGTGGTTCTGGTCAGGCCAAGAATTTCCAGTCCCAATTAGTCAATCTATTGTTCCATGACAGTACATAATCAGACACAATGATACCAACAAACTCATGAGCAATAAAGATAAAATTGCACTTGACCAAAGGCTCATTCCAATGACGAAATATAAATCTTAGTTGAAGCAAGGGAATCAAAATATCAACTGAATTAACAGCTTATAGCCATTTTTAGCATATCACAATAGAGTGCTTGATAAAGAGAAAATCCTACACAGGAATGAATAAATTACAGTACCTATACCTAGACTAACCAAGCAAAGCAATTGAGATATCCTTATGTTATTCCTTAGCTGAAGTTTTCCCAGAACAAGCATCAGTGTAGGCTTGGTGTAGCCCCGGAATGGCATATTCATATGGATGAATAAACTTCTCCAAAAACCGCTTCTCATTTTCGTTTGCAAAAGAATTAAAATTTCTTTTTGCCACTGGGAATCCTTTCGACTCCAGAAGCTTCCGGACAAGGTTGCGGGGAATCAACCGCTTCTCCAAGCTGTATCTGAGCAGAGATGGATATTGGACCACATGCAACTTATCACAACCCACTTCCTTTATCAGAAACTTTACTTTACGGCCTATTATGTCCTCTGGCGACTTCAATACTAAAGGTAGTCTCCTAACCATAGTGGTCACCTCCTCTCGTGAAAACCCGAGATACTTCAAGTTATTTACCCGTGCATCTATGGTGTCTTGGCTCAGATTGCTTACAACAATTAATGCATACACAAACATTCCAGATGAGCATCTGATCCCCAGTTCCTCAGCCCTTTTAATTTTAATTGACAGAGATTGAGGTGCAGATGTGATAGAAAAAGGAGCCGACCGAATCAGTAGGACGATTCGGTTAACAGGTAAACCCAATTGGTCTTGAAGGAAAGAAAAATTGGGGACAAGAACATTTTCCAAGCTGACACAAAGCAGCGCCGGCACCTTTCTGAGTAGCACAGACACATTCTCCAGTGAGCCGAGAGCCCGCATCAAGAAATCAATCTTTGGCACAAAATTAGACTGAAAAACACGAGGGTACCTGGAAAGGATACCTGAGATGTCCTCCATTGAAAAGCCGACCTCTTTTAGCTTTTCAATATCTGGTCTCCAGTTCTTCTCTACACTGGAGAGAAGGATGGAAGGTTCCCGCAAGACGACTGTTCTTATCTCCGACTCACCAATGCCAATTTGTCTGAGGAAACGTAGCACAGCATCGGGCTTATCAGGGGACTTGAGGTGATCGATCTTCTTGGATGCTCGGAGGGCTTCGTCGGAAGAGAAACCGCACGATTGGATGAGGTAGTTTACTGCTGCGGAGTGGGGATTTGGTGGTGGCGCTTGAGCGGTAGCGGTGGAGAGAAGGCGATGGATGGAGGAGGAGAATGGCGTTGTGAGATAAAGGGGAAGAGATGGACGGAGGTGAAGGAGTCTCCTCAGAAAGAGGTTCATAGTCCTGTCACTGTCAGTACTCAGTTGGAGGCGAAGAGGGAAAGGGTTTTGACTTTTGACCAATTTTGACCTTGTTCGGCTGCGTTAAGAGACGGGGGACTCTCGTAACCTAATCTTTGATGTGAGTTAACTCAAATTTGAAATTAGATCTGAACCGTCCGATTTAAATCCGCACTAATATTAAGGGCCCCTACGCTAAGGCGTGGACCGGATTGGCCCGGATTATGATCGCACGGTTCGGAATAAACTCAAACGGTGCGATGTAGAGGATGCGGCGGGGGTAAAAGATATTAACAAAGCTTAGTTTGCTTTGTGAAGCGCATAAATGACATATCTATTCATTTTGTCTTTACCTGCGTGAAGCTCAAATAGCTCTGTCAATAGTTTTACCCTTTTACGGGCTTCGGCTCTTTGAAGAGTTCCTTCTACATTTTTTTTTTCGAACTGTTTGTAGGTTGTAGCATTGTGCTCAAATAGCTTTAGCAGTATGATTCCTAAAATGCCCCCCTTATACTGGAACACCCCAGAAGTTTTTTTTAACATTTCAAAGAAGGGGCTGTCTGCATTACTTTCAGTATTCAGGAATACATGCTATGCTTTAGGTAAATGCAAAAGACACTTTATTTTTTTATGTAAAGATTGAAAAGAAAGCCTTCCAACTTAAATATTTATTAGAAATCACCCCAAGACATTGCCTTTGTCTTCAATTTAAACATTTTCTGTCAGCAAATTCTCAACCAACGCAATTACGAATTCACCTATAATTAAGAGCTACTCAAAATGGCCAAGCAAGAACATTTGTTGATATCACTCACTGATTCTTCAAAATTTAGAATCATTAGCCACAGATTATCCTCATTATGAGAGTCATGGATCCTATCTGAGCAATCCAATTTGCACCGAACTGTTCAATCACCACTAAACAACACTAATGCTAAAATCAATAATAGCAAGTGACAGACACAAAAGGACTCAACTCAAACAACCAGCAGATTAAGAAACCCAAATGGACCCAGGACTTTGGGGACAAGTATCCTCTCAGGTATTGGACGGTGGGGCCCACAACTTTACCATTCGTGCATATTCGGGAATAGCGCAGGGGGCTAGTATTTTTTGGTGCTTTGAGATTCGTGCAAAGTTAAAAGGACGGTCAGATCCACTAATTCTAAAAGATTCCCTTGTCCGGTACCAGGGAGGATATGAATTCAGACTTTGGCCCCTTAAATAATCAGGTCAAACTAAATAGGTAGAGTCAAGAACTGTCAGCCCCAATTACTGGAACTATCTATTTTTTGGTTGTGCAATACCCAAAATTTTATATTGTTTAACAATCATAATAGCACAATATGAGTGAGAAAATATGATGGCAACGTTCCAATTAGAGGAGGAATTCATAGCTAATGAAGATAAGTACAGTACAGTGGTGCTCAGTACTCACTTCTAAAAGTTGAAAAAAAAAAGAAAAAGAAAAATGAGGTGCCTAACTTAATAAAATCTTAATGCAGCACCTAAACCTCAAAAAAAATCAAGATACTTTTAAATCATTCGATAACTAATGTTACCAGAACAAGCATCTCATTTGAAATCACTAAGTATGAAATTTTAGATTTGTCAGAAAAATCCCTTTCAACTCCAGAAACTTCCAGATAAGGTTTTGAGTAATCAACCGCTTCTCCAAGCTCAAAGTGAGAATAACTGGATGGGGAGCCACCCATATATATCACAAGTTTCACAACCCAAATCATTAAACAGAAACTTCATTTTATGGCCTATCATCTCCTCTGACACCCTCAACACAATAGGGAGACTACTGGCAAGAGAAGGTTACCTTTAGCTGTGAAAGCCCGAGACTTCTCAAGTTGTTTAGCCTTGCTTCTACGGTTTGTTGATTTAGATTGTTTACAATAATTAACCCATATAAGAAAGAACAAAAAATTAAGAACAGCAAAAGCAAGATTTAGGGGTGCAGATATCCACTGTGCACTTTTGACTCGTGCAGATTCAGTGCTGAGATGGGAGAATTTTTTTAAAAATGACTGTTTAATCCTTCTTTATCTGACAGCTCATTAATTGTGTACAATCAACTTTTGAAGTAAAAGTTCAAAACTCTAGTTGGCTTTTACGGCGGAGCAAAAAAAAAAGTTGCTGCTTCCAATTTCCTGCTCTATTTTCTCTCTTCTTCAACACAGGTATTCCAAATTTCATAAGTCCCAACTCAGCAGAGTTAATTTAAAATTGAGTGAGGCTATGGTAATATGCATATTACGGATCTACCATGCTATGAATCCGTATCTCTATTTTTAAAATTTAAACAGTCGATCTGAACCATCAAACATGATATCCATAAGAAAATTTACTTGCAGACCTAATTTTATATTTTATAGAATTTACACTATTTTTTTAGATAGGTAGAAAATCACTGATTTTGGATGGCCCGGAATTTTCAAATCAATCGATATTCTACCTATCTAAAAAAATCGTAAAACAATTCTAAAAACTGTAATATTTTGGTATGCTGGTAAATTTTCACTTGGAGATCATGTTGAAAAGTTCAGATCGAGTATTTGAACTTTAAAAATAGATACATGTGTCCATAGCTGGGTCCTCTATGTAATATGCATAGTACCATAGCCTCACTGTTTAAATTTTTTAATCAATTTCTTTTTGAACAGTTTCAAACAAACTGTTGCTCTCTACTTCAAACCGTTTCTCTCCAATTATATTCACCTAAATCAGCAATGACAATTGACAATGAAATCATTCTCCAACCTAAACAACTCTGAAATTTCAGGAACCAGATGAGGAATACAGCTATACAAGCAAGAAGAATCATGAACAAATTTACCTTTTTCTGGCGAAGTAGAGAAATCACGATAAGATCTCGGAAATGTCAACAGTCAACCATGATCTTGACACAATATAGCCGAAACAAACAACACAAATATGTTACCTTATACAAAAAAAACCAAGCAGAAAGGTTTCAAACTTGGGGGAAAAATAGCCACCGGAAGAAATGAACATATGGCAGTCCTCAGTGAATTTTCTATGTCAAAATTCAAAACAACCTTTCTTTGACTTCTTGTGCCATTAACAGATCTGATACATTAGTAACATTCATTCCATTACTGAAATTGAATTCAGACAC
Source organism: Carex kokanica (assembly GCA_025461125.1). Classification (NCBI taxonomy): domain Eukaryota; kingdom Viridiplantae; phylum Streptophyta; class Magnoliopsida; order Poales; family Cyperaceae; genus Carex; species Carex kokanica. The sequence goes on along the minus strand of JAJGRX010001338.1, from coordinate 1,548,824 downwards.
TGAGACTGAGTATGAATGGTAGTTCGAAGGAGGGTAAATTCGTAAATGAGCGAGTGAGTACCAGTAATAAACAAGAGAGTGGCGAACAGACTGGAGAGTGGAGAGGCACCTGAAATTGTAAAAAAGAGAAGTAGACTCTTTGGGATATTGGTAAAGTAGTCAAATCATGAATGGAACTCCTTCAGGTAATTAATGTTCAGTGATCCCGTTGCACAAAACTTTTCTAATTTGAAAGATTCAGAATAGCGGTTTTATTAGCTTCCTTGTTGAAGCAAGGGCAATATGGTCCAAATAAGATTTTTCTCTAACCTCAGTGCTGCACAAAGTCAAAAGTGTGCTGTTTAAATATGCACCCAAGATTTAGCTTCAAAACGTTTAGCATAGTGACCTCTAGTTATATTTAGAAGGAAACATTCTTTATTTTGTCAATCCTGAAATAAGTAAAGAAAAATATTCACACAGGGAAAAGGAAACATAAAAATAAACCAAACCGAGAGATTTTGTATTGATAAGACTTGGTTCCCTTAAATAGGCAACACCTAAACAGGTATATTTCCGCAATCCTTCAGAAGTTGGAGATGAAACCCTGGAAAGCTTAATGAAATCAAATGACAAAATTATTAAATATTGGGAAAAAAAAAAAAGACAAAGCATCATTCCTCCAATGATAGAAATATCCTAAGATAAGATTACTGATAAACATACAACATAATCTGGATTTTACAAAAGAGCAAAAACATAAAAAATACTTGTTTATCCATCCATTCTAAACTGCACGAAAGTTGCACAAGGTCATTCACAAAACAAGAGAGAATAAATGAAAACAAGCAACCCTAACTTAATCAGACCTATTTGCATCACATCTCCAAGTTAACTTATTCTATTTTCTGCCTTTTTAAGGCTACATCTGATGAAGAAGTGTTGTTAAAATGGCTCCTAAGCTCGGCCAGAAGTGATGGACAACTCTGCATCAACTGCACATAAGGATCTGTAATAGCCAAATGCACAAAATTTTCTGGCATTGTCACAAACTCGAGACAGATATCTTTAAGGCGGTGACAATTGAGTTGGTTGGCCAAAGAAAGCGAAGTCACAACCGTTTCTAAAGTGAGCCCCATGCAGAGCTTCTCTTCACAAATTTCCTTTAACCCTTCCAGGCGATACCGATCAGCAGCCACCATCAAATGCTGAGCCAAAATATACAAATCGGTATTTTTCTCGCCAGATTCACTGTCGAAAAGCTCAGCAACCTTAGGTAATGAATCAGTGTACATGAAATGTAGCAAGACTTTGAAAACCAAAGCACTCATATCATTTATTTTAATGCACTTCATATTGGCTTCGGCCATTGAACCGAACAGCTCAGCCTTGAAAACCGGTGACCTTGCTGCCAGCACCAACCTGTGAGCTACAAATATCTCTCCATCGACCGCAAAGGAAACATCTGTCATCTCCTTCTTTGTCAAAAGCTCATTAAAATCATCATGCAAGAACTTGAAAGCCGGCAAACCAACCTTGTGACTTAGAGGTGGTTTTTCCCATGCTTCGTTCATTACCTTAATGTCGCAAGAGAGAAAAAAGAAACCATCTCTGACATACTGTGCCTCTAACACTGATCTCTCGATGAATGCACGGAAACCGTGGTAACAGTTGATGCCTCTAAATATGCATGTAGATCTTCTCCATGCAGAGTCTACTGGCAACAAAGTTGTTGACCAATATCCGTTGTTGTGTAACAGGCGAAATGAAAAATTTGTGCATAGAAATTTTCCCTTGCTTTGAAGCTCTAGATTGAGAGAGACGTAGGTACCGTTATCCTCAATGTTAGAACCCTTTGGAGAGTAGCGAATGACCCAAGTGCAACCTTCAGAGATGAAGGTTGGTGACCTTATGAATGTGCAAGCCTCCTTGTTTTTGCTTGCTGAGTAGTCTATTTTGAAGATACCATCACTGTCAATTGTTATGTAATCAAATGAGTCCCTTATTTCACCCGTCTTTAATTTATTCTTCATTTTCTACCTGGTAAATGAAACGGTAATAGGAAAACAAGTTAGTTATACGTGTGATGTGAAAAGTATTTCCTAACCATTTCTGTAAACTTAGCCGTTCCTAAGCTCAGAGATAAGACTTAATGAAAGTAAATTGGACAACACAGACCCACCCAAAAGCACACACAGCCCCTTTTTGCACATCCCCACTTAGCACTCAGGCATACACAAATAGTTATAGGTGATGCTGCAAATTGGCAACTATTGAAGGCCCAACTATGAAATTCTTAGCACAGGACTGCCCCCCCCCCCTCCCCATGGTTTGGAGAATCGATTTATAGACCGACTGGAGTGTTTTGTTTTGGGGTTAAAGAATGCTTGAATCGGAAGAAACTCACCGTCCGAGCTACGCCGATTCTTCAAAGAAGGTGGATGCCGGTTTATGATCGGAAGAGAGAATTGGGGTAGCGTAACGCGATGTAGGTTTCGCTAATTAAATTATGAGGAAGAAAGGTTTGTCGGGTGAGATCCAAGGGTTATAATAAGGCGGTGAGGAAAAAAACATTTTTATTTGGGCCGTCTATTTAGAGTTGTTGGGCCAGCTATTATTATTTTTTTATCATCTAGTTGGGCTATTAATATTTTAGGAGAGTAGAACTAGGGTGCTCCTAAGCTCACCAAGTCCTTCCGTGAGCGCGACTCTAAAACCTATCGAATTCACTTCAAACGACATTTTCAAACCGTTAGATGTTCAATCTATATTAAAATGTGCTTGGAGACCAAATTTTACATTTTTTGGAATTTTTTTACTATTTATTAAGATGGTTTGAAAATCACTGTTTTCCAATGGTGCAGAATTTTAATAAAAACAGCGATTTTCAAACAATTTTAATAAATAGTAAAAAAATTCCAAAAAATGTAAAATTTGGTCTCCAAGCACATTTTAATATAGATTGAACATCTAACGGTTTATAAATATCGTTTGAAGTCAATTCGATAGGTTTTAGAGTCGCGCTCACGAAAGGGCTTGGTGAGCTTAGGAGCACCCTAGTTCTACTCATTTTAGGATTTCTATTTGGTGTTTCAATTCCTAACAAATTTAGAAAGTTTACATAAAATTAATTAATACTAGGTAGGAAACACATAATTTAACAACGGAAAATTAATAAATTTATTATAAGTCATCATTGGTATTACACAAATAAATTTGTTTATAATTATATTGAACATTGAAAATTTTCACGTATATATCTTGCTTGCTTTTTGTACTTTATATTTCGTTAATACTTACTTGAATTAATTGATCAAATATATTTTTTGCAATTATAATATATATCAAGAGGAGGGATCCAATTACACCTTTTTTTTGACACATCTTGACACTGTTTTTTTATAGGTCAATTTTGCGATTTCAAAATCTAAACAGTCGATCCGAACCGTTCAACATGATCACTATATTAAAATGTGTTTGGAGATCAAATTTTACATTTTTTTTAATTTTTTACTATTTATTAAGATGGTTACAAAATCGTTGTTTTTTAATGGTCTGAAAACAACGATTTTGTAACAATCTTAATAAATAGTAAAAAATTCAAAAAAATCTAAAATTTGATCTCCAAGCACATTTTAATATATCCATCATGTTGAACGGTTTGGATCAACTATTTGGACTTTAAAAATAGTAGTGTCAAAATATATGTAAAAAAAAACAGTGTAATATGATCCCTCCTCATATATCAAATTGGTCTCTCTAATCGTATATGAAGGATTTTTAAACATTGAACAAGATTTAAATGTCAATCATATAAAACTCAAATAAATATGACTTTGCAAATATTTACATTTTAAACCACAAAAACATAAACACGTCACGCGCAAAAATTAATAGATAAGCTTATGATAAAATTGTTCTAAGCATTATCCAATATATTTAGCAGAGATACCTCTCAAGGGATCCGAATCTGCTGAAATCCGAGAACGGTTACTGTTCACACTGAAATCCCTGCAATCCGAATCCAGCAGTTGAATTGCTCCGAGATGCGTGTAAGGAAAAACTAGCTGTTTCGAGATGCGTTCTCGAAAAAAATTCAGTTGCTAGATTCAGATTGCAGGAATTTTAGAGTTATTGTTCATTGGTTTCAGAATTTCAGCTAATTTATTTCCACCTCTAAAGACATCTAACATGTCAACATCCATGTTCTAATAAAAATAGAGTAAAAGAAAATGTTGTTTCCGAGATTCACCGTACATTATTAATAGATCCTTGTCCTAATCTGCACCTTAATCTATATATGCCTGATCTACATAGACCGAGACAATCATCTCTTCATAGCATTCATGGAAGTTGAAACATTCTCATGACCAAATTTTAATATAATCATTGTATATATTGTCAAATTAATCCAATTCTAAAATAAGGATTCGTACCACCTCTTGGATAGTAACGGATTTTACAATTGCAACCGCCGACATTGAAGATGGGAGATGGTAGAAAACTATAAATTCAGAAATTATCATGTCCTTGGTTTCTGAATTCTGGACCTTAAATTGGTTATCATCGTGCTCATTGTCGTTGATTTAGGTTCATTAAAATATGACATAAAATTTATTGAAGCATTTCATCAGACACCTTAGCAGATTATGTTTATAGATTCATTGAACCATTTCTCAAACTGATGAAATTTTTTTTTAATCGAATGATAAGTTTAATTATCAAATGACAAAATTAAGTGGTTCAATAAGTTTTACATAAAGAGTTAAAGACACATCCGCATAAGAATAAATTCATTATTTTCAATTTATTTCTACGAAATTAGGCTGATAAAAATGTATCAATATTTTCCCACCTATTTGGATCTGCTATTTCCAGCTTCAATTAGAAGTTGGTTTGGCTACAAAATTTGTTGCATTAGATCTCTCAGATTTTGGCATTGATTGTTCCAACACAAGTAGCATCTATATAAAAGCAAAAAAGTGATAATTTCCTAAGCAGACCCTAACTTACAGCAAGGAAATGAAATAAAATAAAATAAAATACTAACTCTTGAGGAGGGCAATGCCAATAATAGAGAAATTAAGGAATTACCAAGAGAAGGAGAGAAGATCGAGAATAGGTCAATTTTCCTTTTGTATCTTTCCTTTATCAATCTTTACAAATCTGGGATTGCAGCTACAAACAGCTAATCGCCTAATCCTAAACATCTCTAGCGTGTTAGTTTAAAAAATTATACACAAAAACTATAAAGTTTAAAAAATTCTGAAAATTAAACTTTATGCTGTATCCATACCAGTAAACTATGTCTTAAATACCGAAATTTTTATCAACAAACTATAAAAAAAAATCAAAATTAAAAACGTAACATCATTTCAACAGTAATTACAAAAACATCCATCTAGTCTACGCCTTTTTAAGGTTACATCTGATGAACAAGTGTTGTTAAAACTGCTCCTAAGCTCGGCAAGAAGTGATGGAGAACTCTGCATCAATTGCACACAAGGATCTGTACTAGCCAATTTCACGAAATTTTCCGGCATTGTCACAAACTCAATACAGGTATATTTCAAGCGGTGACAGTTAAGTTGGTTGGCCAAAGAAAGCGAACTCACAACCGTTTCTAAAGTGAGTCCCATGCAAAGCTTCTCTTCACAAATTTCCTTTAACCCCTCCAGCCGATACCGATCAGCAACCACCAACAAATGCTGAGCCAATATATACAAATCAGTATTTTTCTCGCCAGATTCACCGTCGAAAAGCTCAGCTACCTTAGGTAATGAATCAGTGTACATGAAATGTAGCAAGACTTTGAAAACCAATGAACTCATATCATTTATTTTAATGCACTTCATGTTCGCTTCGGCCATCGACCCGAACGGCTCAGCCTTGAAAACAGGCGACCTTGCTGCCAGTACCAACCTATGAGCTGTAAAGATCTCACCATCCACCTCAAAGGAAACATCTGTCATCTCCTTCTTTGCCAAAAGTTCATTAAAATCATCATTGAAGAACCGGAAAGCGGGAAAACCAACCTTGTGACTTAGAGGTGGTTTTTCCCAAGCTTTGTTCATTACCTTAATGTCGCAAGAGACGAAAAAGAAACCGTCTCTGACATACTGTGTCTCTAATACTGATCTCTCGATGAACGCACGAAAACCATGGTAACTGTTAATGCCTCTAAATATGCACGTAGATCTTCTCAATACAGAGTCTACCGGCAACAGAGTTGATGACCATGTCCCGTTATTGTGTAACAGGCGAAAGGAGAAATTCGTGCATAGAAATTTTCCCTTGCTTTAAAGCTCTAGATTGAGAGAAATGTAGGCACCATTGTCTTCAATGTTGGAACCCTTTGGATGGTAGCGAATGACCCAAGTGTGACCATCAGAGATGAAGGTTGGTGACCTTATGAATGTGCCGATTTCCTTGTCTTTGGTTGATGAGTAGTCTATTTGAAGATACCATTACTGTCAGTTGTTATGTAATCAAATGAGTCCCTTATTGCGCCCGACTTTCTTTTGAGATTCATTTTCTACCTGGCAAATGAAACGGTAATAGAAAAAGAGTTAGTTATAAGCCTAAAAGTAATTCGTTGCATTTTCTTTGAACTTAGCTGTTCCTCAGCTCAGAGTCAGAGATAACACTTAATGAAAGTAAATTTCACAACACAGACCCACACAAAAGCACACATAGCCCCTTTTTGCACACCCCCTGTTATACCGTCTCGGGTTTTAGCGACAAAGACAGAAAACAAACACGGTAATGTTTTGTGGCAATTGCTCTCTCTTCTCTGTTTTTTTTTTAATCTAAAGTTTGTGTACAGATATGTTAAAGAAAAATTACAAATATAATCCTATAAAATTAGGAAATAACAAATTGTGAGATAAGAAACATTTATAACACCCCCAGTCCCCCACTTTACCCTCACGCATACACAAAACAGTTATAAATGATGCTGCAAATTGGCAATTAAACTGAACTATTGAAGCCCCAACTATGAAATTCATAGCACAGAACTCAAACCACCATATATAGTTTGTTGTTGCTACCATGGTTTGGAGAATCGATTTATAAACCGACTGGTGTGTTTTGATTTTGGGTTAAAGAATGCTTGAATAGTTGAATGGGAAGAGACTCACCTTCCGAGTTGCGCCGATTCTTCAAAAAAAGGTGGATGCCGTTTATGATTGAAAGAGAGATTTGGTGGCAGGACGTAGGTTTCGGGTTTCAGGTTTCGAATTTCGGGTTTAGGGTTTAGGAGGAAGAAAGATTTGTCGGCTGAGAATGCCTGAGATCAATGTTATCAGAACCGGACCGAACATCGACACGGTAAAGCTCTGGTTTGACGGTTCACTGGTCGGACCAATAGATCAACTGGTTTAACCGCTGGTTTTTTAAATACTTATTTATAAATTTATAAGATATATATAAGATATAAATATTATTATAAATAATTATGTTTTATTTTATAAAAATTCCAATATACATATTAAGCAATGTACTATAAAAGTAAATTTATATTAAAAAATAATATTTTTTATTGAAAAATAATATATTTATTGTAGCAAACCGGTTTTTCAATAATATTTTTTATTGAAAAATAATAATACGTATTAGATTCTACTTTTTCTCCTAAAAAGTTACGGCTTTTTTTCCTCAAAAGCCGCACCTTTCTTTTCAAAATTGGGAATAGATGGTTGGACACAAAACCAATACAAACCGGTTTGTTTTGGTTTAGTACTCCGGTTTGTTTTATAAAATCGGTCAGTTTAACTAAATATATCCGGTTCTATTGCTTGTCCGATTTTAATAGCGAACCAAACTGTAAACCCGTCCCGTTCCGGTTTATTCCGGCCGGACCGGCCGGTCCGGTCCGGTTCTAATAACAGTGCCTGAGATACGTTGGTTATAATAAAAAGGCGGCTGAGGAGAAAAAGTAATTGTTTTGGGCCGTCGATTGAGTTGTTTTAGGATTTCTATTTTGGGTTTCAATTACTTACGAATTTAGAAAGTACATAAATTAATTAAAAATAATTATCATCTTGCCAAATTTAACAACGGAAACTTACGCAAATCTATTACAAGTCATGGTCGAAATTGCACAAGTAAATTATTTTATAATTATAATAAATATTGAAAAATTTCACTTATTTTGTCTATTTCTTGTACTTTACGTTTTTTTTTTTTTTTGTATTTTATCTATACTTATTTTCTAAATGTATAATTGCCAGTTTTCTATCTCTAGTGCCATATCGGTGATCAACCGATGCACTGCCTTCCTTTTTACTGAAAATAGTCTCTTATTTCTCTCTCGCCAGAGAGTCCAAACTCCTGCCTCCCAAACTAGGTCCCAGTGTGATTCTCGTGAGTTTTGTTTTCTTCTATTAATCCAGATAGTGATTACGATGCTTGTGATGTCGCAGCACAATCAGCTGGTAGAGGTTTCTCGCTGGTGCCATTAGCTGTGGAAAATGCGCTGAATGAGGTAGAGAAAAAGGAGAGGACATGGAAGTTGTTGGGGTGAACATACAGCCTAGGGTTAGAAGTGCTAGAGGGAGGAGGAGAAGGAGAGCCTTTGTTGAAGGAGAGGGACGGGTGTTGGTTGCTGACATGATTGCCTTGCTTGGGGCTTTTAGTACCTTAATTTCAACTGATGATAAATTGACAATGTGTGGAATATTGTGAATTTAAGTTGCATCGATCCTTTTATAATCTGAACTCTTGATAGGTGCCAAGGGTGCTAATTGTTAAACTTAAAATCATCAACTGGCAGCATGTGCCAGGATTCTAAAAAAATAAACTTAAAATCATAATTAAATTACTAATAGTTAACTTATCATATTTTGCATGTGTTAAATAAAATATGCCATGTTCGTTGGGAACGAACGATAAATATATAATTTACCCAACGTTGGGGTCGATATTTATTTTTATTCCTCCATAAAAAAATATTCATTTTTATTCATTGGGGAACGCACGAAAAGTCGATCAAGAAGACAAGAACCAATTATTATGCAATTGAAATTCTATATTAATTACATACGGTATTGACTGACTTAATTATTACACTATGTATTGTTTTTTCTACATCGTAATCTCAACCAGTAACAAGTAATTTCTCCAGTTCAATTTGGAACATGGTTTTAAGCAATTTCTGTTGTTCAATTTGGAACATGATTTTACTCTTTGCCATTGGCATCGCGTCATTAAAAAGAAAAATATTATCATGTGGGGCATGCTTGACTTGATAATTAATAGAAGTTGTGTTCAAGATGAGATTAAAAATGTGTTCATGGGGCACGCTTGACTTGATTAATAGATCGTGTTCAAGAAAAATAGTATCATGGGGACACGTTTGGTTAAATATACCGAACACTTTTTATAGATTAAAATTTTGAAATTGGAGAACATTTGAACTAAACAGGCCCGAACTTAGCCCAAACTGAATTTTTTTTTATTGTTGGGCTTGTTTTATATAAGCTAGAAGTACACATGCTTAATTACTAACTTAATATTTTTATTCACTTTGAAAATTATGCACTTTAAAGGACAAAAAATAAATAAGACATTTAAAAGAACTAATTATAAAATGGCAAATTACTATGATTATTACTTTGGAAAATTGCAAAAAAAAAATATTCAATTTAATTTTTATAAATGTTTGTACCAACAATAATAACAATGTCTTGATCTCAGGTAGTACTGCACCTGTACATGTATACTACAATTAGCAACATTTTAATTAATAAAGTAGAGGCATTTTTTTCCGATAGCTTCCCATAATCCCATGAAGTTGTTCAAGAGTACAGGGATAAAAATGGAATCATATATAATGGTATGGTTCTGAACGAATATTTGATAAAAATAGTAACAAATGATGCATTTAATTAACAAGATGGGAAATTGAGTAGAATTAGGGTGTTCTGAGCTGGGATTGGTTTCAAAAGACAAATTCAAATCAATAAAAACTGATATCCTGTCACGAAAGATGTGCTAACATACAAAAAATTAAGGTTCATAAGTTAATTTAATATATTATTTTTTTATCATTTTTTGACTGCTTGACTTTACATTAAATTAATTGAAAATTTGTTAATTTTGCAATAAATTAAATAATAAGCTTTTAGAAAAGCATAGTACATATATATATATGGACAACATTCAGAGAAATACAAAGAAATAAAAATAAAAATTTGGTGCTTACACCAAACCAATTATTAAACAAACACATAACTTTTAAAGAAATAACCACAGGGAGGGAGGGATAACATGAACAGAAAAATGTATTATTGTCGTTATTGTTCAGCTACATATATCAGAAACTAAAAAAGTAATTAAGTGAGCAAAAAAATTACTTCGCTCTCTCACAAAAGTAGCTAATTGGACACTTGATGTGTGGAAAATGTTTGCAACTCACAAATTAACCACACACCCAATCTCCTTCAACAGGGAGGGACGATGAGCCATCAACTGCACATATTCATCTGTTACCGACAACTTGACAAGGTTTTCCTCCTCAGAAACAAAACAGATGCACCTATCCTCAAGATCATTTAGGCGTAGGCCATTTGCCAACACTAAGGTACTTATAACCGTATCCACAGAGAGACCCCTCAATAAACTACCTTCACACAACATCTTCAACCCATCCAATGCATATCGGTAGGCTGCTACCAATAAATGCCGAGTCATTATAAAAGGTGGGATATTTTCATCGGACATATCAGGGAGCGAGTCAGTGTAGATGAAATGGAGCATGGCCTTGAAAACTGCTGGCTTTATACCTTTAATAGTAATGGTCTTGGTTTTGTTCTTGGCCATTGGCCCGAAGAACATCGCCTTGAATTCCCATGACCGGGCAGTGAGTACCAATCTATGAGCAGTGAAGATTTCCCCCTCCACCTCAAATGACACATCAGCAGTCTCCTTCCTATTCAACAGATGAAGAAAATGTTCATCTATGCTAAACGGCATGATGCCATTAACAAACCGCTTTGGCATTTCCTTGTAGGACTTGTTAAGGATCCTTATAGTGCAGACAAGTGTGAAACAACCATCTCTTACAAAGTCTGCCTCCAGCTCAGACTGTTTCATGAAATGTGGAATACCACAATCATCCCAAGAGAATGGATAAAATTTGTTCATGGCGACAGTTTTGCATGCCTTTGTAGAAGGGCAGCCATAGATATCCAACAAGCCAAACGTGAAAGAAACATTCAATATCTCAGATTTGCTATTCATTGCCAACGTTAGCCCTATGACCTCTTTAGAGCCTGGAGGGAAGTAAAGGATTTTGCACTCATGATCATTCATTTTGAAGATGGGAGAGGTGATAAAATTACCATCTGGGATGTTTTTAGTTTTAGCATACTGAACATTAAATTGGTATGTCCCCGATGCTACCTCCATCTTCATAAATGCTGCATCTCTGTTGGAGCCGTCGTTGTTTAGCAAATTCATTATATATATAGTAGTCGGTTAGTATTGGTGGTTCTTGGATTATGTAAGAATGCGGAGTTGTTTCAAGGGTTGGTAATGCGAATTCCAAGGTTTTTATCACTTAGGCATTTGATCAAGGGTGAGATAACCCAAATAGAAACCTGCACACAATAATAATGGTGGTATGAAAACCATCTGATAAAGGGAAAAATAATCCCCAAAGAAGCCAAAGATTGAGGGAAAATTTATTAATTTAGTCAAAATTAGGGACGTAATTTAGGGACAAAATACAAAAAGTTCAAAATTAGCAACGCGTTGATATGAATTGTTGGGATAAAGAGAAAATTAAAGAGCATCTCCATGTGTAAACTACTTTGTACACATGGAGCAGACAACATAAAGAAAAATACATGGTTCTTCTCAGTTTGGCATTTCATCAAACAAAAGGTGGTGCCATATCTAGTTATCTACGTAATCCTTTCACGAGAGTTTAAATGATCTCAATCACTAAAAATACAATAGAAATCACTCACTTCCATGTGAAATAACTAGAATATTAATTCGACAATTATCTAATGTCCACAGCACTTAACTAACTGCCCCATTTTTTTTTTTTTTTTGAAAAGGAATGGCAGAGGCTGCCATGTTTTACTGCACCATTTTTTATTCATGAAATCTACAAATTTGGCGCTAACCATTAGCCAACAGAAAACAAAACATACATACCTTAGCAGCGCACCTTTCTCCTATGATCTCCACTTAGTTTTGTAGCAAATATGCTTTGCAGTGATTTGTGCATGAAGTCTCGAAACTATAAAGCAAAACTGAAAGGAGGAAAAAATTACAAGTAGAATGGTTATTAGTAGAATGGTGAAATTGAGTCTCAACTTTAATATAAGAGAGACGAGTTAAATATAACTAGCTCGATTTAGAAAAGTATTTTGATGCTTGCTATTTATAATATTTAATTATTAGTTTTAGTAATAAAGGTATTGAATATTATTATATAGTATGCTGAAAAAACATTAATTGAATTTTGCTATATATATGTTACATGGTTTCTATGCTCTATTATAATACAGAGGTTTTCTAGCCGTTAATTGTAACATTGCCTTTTTTTTTTTTTTTTTTTGATAAGCCTTGTACCAAAGTATCAAAGTACCGTTGGATTTATTTCTAAATCTAATATTATGCTTGATTCTATCTGAGCTGTTGATCGGTGATGAAATTGCTCTGAGATCACACTTTATTATTCAACAAAAGGGTTGAATAGTGAAAAGATATATCGTTGGTTTTGTTAAATTAATGAAAAGAAGGGGTCTGAACTTTTTTTATTATATGATACTCTAAAAACAATGCTAAATGTTATTTAGCACATGCGATACATAAAAAAAGTTATCTTTATTATGTATGTACTATTTTAATTAGTAGGAGAGAGAGCAAGCATTTTTTTTAGAATTTTAAGAATAAGAACTTTTTTATTTGCACTATTTTAAGTACTATATTAATTAGTATTTTAATTCCGAAAATAACATTCCTATTTTCAATTGTTAAACGTAAACTTAGAAGACTAAAAAAAATTCTATAAATTTGATTATTTCTATCATTTGTGTTCTTAATTCTCCTATAAATGTATTTGCTTATTTAATTTTCATTTGAGACATTAATATGGACAATTAGCAAATACCCATTTTACAATGACCATATTAGCCTTTGATTATTTCTTTAATTCGTGTTCCTAACTCTTCCATAATTATATTTTCTTTGAGACATTGATATGGAGAATTAGTAAATACCCAGTTGAATTACTTGAGCCTTTGATGTGACTATATTAGAATCAACTAGCCGTAGCCGATTAACTAATCCATTTATCATGTTAGGAAGTAAATACTGCCTTGCTGCCATCAACTTTCATTATTGGAAAATTCAGATTTCATTTGACCGCTACCCAATTACTCAACAATTACTTTATACTTAAATAGACAATTATGCATTATATAACAGACAATGTTACATTCATTAATTCAAGTGTGTATTTAATATGTGGAGGATGTTTTACAGGTGAGGCGATATATCATAAGCATTATCATGTGCTAGCTATACTTGAATTAAATTAATTCAAAAATTTATATTAAACTATGTGCTACACTTTAAGTCAAGTGTTTCCTTTTTTATTGTTTGATTTTATATTAAATTAATTCAAAAATTTATAAATTTGATATATAAACGTATCACTTGTGAATTCGAAGTAGATCGGTTTAACGTGGTTTTGAATAAGGAAAAACATAATCCAAAATAGTTTATATTTCTTTTTTGAGTGAGGCTATGCAGGGGTGGAGTCAAACTTCCAAATTATGGGGGTCAAACATATAATGGGGTCAATCAAATAAAATTTTCATGTTAAGAATGAGGGTTAATTTACCGTACTCATGGCATTTTTACTCTAAATTATATAGAAAATCATACATAAATAAATAAAAGTTTCAAAAAAAATATGAATCAATTGACCCCCATTCATATAACCTACATCCGCCTCCGAGACTATGGTATTATGCATAGCGCATATTGACGTGCACTATGGACTCAAATCATCACTTTGAAAGTTTTAATGGTCGATCCAAACCGTTCAACATAATCTTCATATGAATATGTACTTGAAAATTAAATTTTATATTTTTTAGACTTTTTTAACTATTTTTTTTATAGGTAGAAAATCATTTTCTCTGAAAATTCTAGACCATCCAAAAACAATGTTTTTGTACCTATCTAAACAAATAGTAAAAACAAAATTAAAAAATGTAAAATTTAGTCTACAAGTACATATTCATATGGAGATCATGTTGAACGGTTTGAATTGACCATTAGAATTTTGAAAACAAAAATATTGATCATGTTTTAATTTTTTTTTGAAAAACTGTAATTTGAAAAATTCTAAAACAATAGTAAAAAGTTTCCAAAAAAATGTAAAATTTTGTCTCCAAGCACATTTTAATATGGAAATCATATATCGACCGTTAGAATTTTGAAAACACAAATATTGATCATGTTTTAAATTTTTTGAAAAAACAATGATTCTCAAAAATTCTAAATAATATAGTACGAAATTTCCAAAAAAATATAAAATTTGATCATCAAGTACATTTTAATATGAAGTTAATGATTCGAATCAACTATTTAAAGATATATGATTTGATAGGATTTTGTCCTCTATCCTACCGGTAGGAGCCGTGATTTCTATTAATATCCAAAGTTGATTACAAATTAATAAATATACCCAACAACTATTGGAATTTATAAAACTATCCATCTCGGCCATTTTTTGGCCGGTTTTAATTGTTTTTGGTATCGGCCAGAAAATGGCCGGTACTAAATATATATATATATAGAGAGAGAGATAGGCTACCATGCTTTGCAAATTAAAGGGCCTCTTGTGCTTTGGGCTCCTTTTCGGATTTTCAAAATTCAAAATGTCGATCCGACCGTTCAAGTTGTTCTCCATATTGAAATGTGCTCGGGGACCAAATTTTACATTTTTTGGAATTTTTTTACTATTTATTAAGCCACTTTGAAAATCACTGATCCAATGGTCACAATAGCAAAACAGTAAAAAATTCTGGACCAATGGATCAGCGATTTTCAAAGTGGCTTAATAAATAGTAAAAAAATTCCAAAAAATGTAAAATTTGGTCCCCAAGCACATTTCAATATGGAAAACAACTTGAACGGTCGGATCGACATTTTGAATTTTGAAAATCCGAAAAGGAGCCCAAAGCACAAGAGGCCCTTTAATTTGCAAAGCATGGTAGCCTATCTCTATATATATATATATATAGAGAGTATGGCTAATTTGCTTCCGGAAGCACTTCGACCGAAGTGCTTACAGGGTCAAATTTTAGTATTTGATGTTCAATCTATATTAAAATATGCTTGGAGACCAACATTTTTTGGAATTTTTTTACTATTGATTAAGCTGGTTTGAAAATCGTTGTTTTTATTAAATTTCTGCAGCATTGAAAAATAGCGGTTTGCAAACCAACTTAATAAATAGTAAAAAAATTCCAAAAAAAGTAAAATTTGGTCTCCAAGCATATTTTAATATAGATTGAACATCTAACGGTTTGGATTTGTTGTTTGAACATCAAATACTAAAATTTGACCCCATAAGCACTTCGGTCGAAGTGCTTCCGGAAGCAAATTAGCCATACTCTCTCTATATATATATTTTTAGAGACAAATAGCAAAAATACTGAAATCTAACACTAAAAAATCGAATTTTTTAAATATTTTAGATTACTTTTTTTGATATATAATTAGCATATTTATACAAAAATACGCTAAATTACTTGAAATTATGTTCAATTACGCTAAATTACACTAAATTATGCTAATTACAATAATTATGTTAAATTATGCTAAAATACGATAAATTACGCTAAAATACGTATGAATAGGGATGATATCTTCACTGAGAAGGCGAAAAAACGACGACGAAACTTCAAACGGCCATAAAACGGCGCTCGAGTGTCCGATTTTAGCAAATGACCACCTTTCGAAAAGCTTGCGAAAATACGCATGCGTCAGTGCCTATTTTTTTGGATTTCGAAATTCAAAATTGCCAAAAAACAAAGGGAAGAGGCTTAAAACTTCAGTTGAAGTTTCTGATTAAAATTTTCATTTCTATTGTTCAATCTACATAGCTCAGTAAATTAGTTATATAACAAACTTGTAGAATACCAATTTTTATTATTTTTGGAATTTTTTTACTATTTTTTATGATTTATGAAAGATGACACAAAATCGGCCCTGTTCATACGTAATTTAGCGTAATTTAATGTATTTTTCCATAATTTAACATTATTATTGTAATTTAGCGTAATTAAGTGTAATTCAGCGTAATTTAACATAATTTCAAGTAATTTAACGTATTTTAGTATAAATATGCTAATTATATATCAAAAAAGTAATCTAACAAATATTTAAAAAAAATTTCATTTTTTAGTGTTAGATTTCTGCATTTTTGCTATTTGTCTCTTAAAAAAAAAAATATTTAGTACCGGCTATTTTTCTAGCTGATGCCGAAAACAATTAAAACCGGCCAGAAAATAGCCGGTATGGGTAGTTTGATAAATTCCAATGGTTGTTGGGTATATTTATTAATTTGTAAATAACTTTGGATATTAATAGAAATGTCCGCGGTAGGAGCTTAGCTAGTCTCAAATATTAGATATATATAATTCTATTGACACTAGGGGTGTAAACGGATCGGATATTATCCGGATTTATCCGGATCCGAATCCGGAAATTAGCGGATTCGGATATTCGAATACGGATATTTTCGAATACGGATACGGATATTTTCGGATACGGATCCGGATTCGGATAATTTTTTAACGGATACGGATACGGTTTCGAATATGAAACCGGATACGGATCCGGATACGGATAATTATCTGTATCCGCATTTTTTTTTATTTCGGATATCCGCATTTTCCTTGTGCCTTCTTCTGTTTTGACCAACAATTAAATTAAAGGTTGAATTGGACAGTGCCAAAAGATGATGATTATATATGGCCTTGTTTTGACCAGTTGACTTCAGTCTCAGTCATTTACTCTTCTATTGCCTTGTTCTATACCAACCTTTTATCTTCTCTTTCAGCCATTTACTCTTCTGAACCCAACTCTTACCTAAATCTAAAATTCATTTATTTATCCTTTTGGTGGAACTCATCCTCCAAGCTTTATTAAATAGTTGCTAGAATGTTATTTAGATGTTATTTTTAATTATCCGAATGGTGAAACTCATTTATTTAGATGTTATTTTTTGCTAGAATGTACAATAGTATTTATTTTTAATTATCCGAATTATAGTGATATATGTATCCGTCTAAAATCCAATCCGTATCCGTATCCGTTTAATATCCGATCCGTATCCATATCCGTATCCGAGACTATCTGTATCCGTATCCGTATTCGAAAAATTATAACAAATACAGATACGGTATGACCACTATCCGATCCGTATCCGACCGTTTACACCCCTAATTGACACCCAACACCGGTAGTATATTGAAGCCGTGCCTTGTTTAGACGTGCCCGGTACACGTGTTGTGCTGTTCCAACATGCTGGAACTTTGAGACGGGTCGTGCTGCACAGTATCGGAAATGGACACAACACATTTACCGGCCTGGAAGGGCTTGTTAATGTGTGTTTCGGTGTGCCTTGGTGGTCTTTAGCGTGCCGTGTTAGTGTTTGAATTCCGCTGGTGCGCCAGTTTTTATTTTTATTTTCATTTCAGTGCCTGAGACGGTCTTTTCTATTTTTGTGACCTACAAAAAGCTGTGTGGTATGAGAAATCAACAGGTTATGGGAACAAAATAGGTCTTTGCTCCATAGGCCATAGCTTTGTAAAATAATAAAGAAATTGATTACACTGATAGGTAGGGCCCCATCTTTTTGTTGCCAACATCAACTTTCATCACCAAGTAATGCACCTAGCACAAACAACCATTTGTATTCCAAGGGAAATTTCCTAGAAGCAGAAGCAGTTCAAATATAAAAAAGAGAAAGGCCTTGTAATGGATTAAGCCCTAGGGCCGTTCGGCAATAAGGGATTAAGTCTCCTTAAAGCTTAATCCACTTTTTTTAGCTTCCTTAACCGCTTAATCCTGCCGAACACCAGTTCCTTAGCGCGGATTAAGATCACCTCCTTTAGTTTCCTTTTGCCTGAATCTTAATCCTCTGTTCGGACTTTAAGGCACATCTACCCCTTCCTTTAGCTTCTTTAACTTTCATCCACGGATTAAGACAACCGAACATCGGTTCCTTAGTGCTCCTTAAGCTCTTAATCCTTCACTCTTAATCCCTTATTGCCGAACGGCCTCGCATGCTAGATTGCGCAATGTCTGAAACCTTGATTCCTTAACTTACCATTATAGTATTGATATCACTTAAGGAACCGGTGTGGGCAAAAGTACATTATATATCCATCGATCTCGATAATTATGAATTGGTTCAAAACAATCACAAATAAACACAACAAGAGAAAAGCACCATGTTCCAAGGATATTTGTGTATGTGAGAGTAGTGGAGGCAGGCGGTGGATTATTGAAGACAATAATGAAGCTAGGAAAAGAATTGCAACATAAAATAAAACAAAATATTAGGATAGAATTTCATTGACACGCCGTGCCAACATACAATATATATTTAAAGCCTAATATCAATCTATAATTTATGAGGAGGGGGATCCAATTACACTCTTTTTTTTGACACATCTTGACATTGTTTTTTTTTATAGGTCAATTTTGCGATTTTAAAATCCAAATAGTCGATCCGAACCGTTCAACATGATCACCATATTAAAATGTGCTTGGAGATCAAATTTTACATTTTTTTTTATTTTTTTTACTATTTATTAAGATGGTTACAAATCGTTATTTTTCAATGGTCTGAAAACAACGATTTTGTAACCATCTTAATAAATAGTAAAAAAATTCAAAAAAATGTAAACTTTGATCTCCAAGCACATTTTAATATATCCATCATGTTGAACGGTTTGGATCGACTATTTCGACTTTGAAAATGATAAGTGTCAAAGTGTGTCAAAAAAAAAGGGTGTAATCTGATCCCTCCTCATTTATGTGTTAGAATGTACTCAGAATATGACTTGATCAAGGTCAGTTGTGAACTTTAACGTGGTCATACAAAAAAAGTAAGAAGATGGTGGTCTAACTCGAAGAGCACCCCAAATTAAGGAAATGAAAGCAAAGCGCTAAATAACTCTAACGTGGATCCAGCTTTGACAGCAACAATAATCCTACAATGAGCATCCCTTGATTCCCTATAAACAAATAAAATCCAAATTATATCACATCAAACAGAGAATAGGGGATTACTGTTGCCCCTTGCGTCAGACAAAGCTTTAATAAGACAATGTTACTTTTTTTAAGATAACACTTCTTCACTCAAAATGGTTTAATGTCTCCAACTATTGTAATAAATCAAATAATAAGCTTCTATATAGAAAAGCAGAGTTCATATGGAGAACATTAAAAAATAAATGTAATGCATGGCAATTACAATTTCAAAAGTTCTATGGGTAGGTTTGCATGAACTATCTCAAATAAATAAAAGTTTTCCTCGTGAAAAGGATGTGATTCTTTGGTAGTTCAACTTTCATAACATGAAATATCATTTTCAATAATTCAATGTGATTAACCCTAAATTTTAATTAGAATGCTCTTTTGTTTTCTTTTACACCAGCTATTAAGAGAAATATAAGTAAATATTTTGTTGTATACACCAAACCAGTTATTTAACAAAAAAAAACATAAATTTTAAAGAAAAACAGCAGGATGACATACGAACAATTCAATCAGAAATTTAAAAATGTAACTGAACAGAAAAATTACCTTCTCTCTCAGCAGTGTCTACATGAATACAGTAAACAAAGATTTGCAAGTCACAAATTGTGTTACCCCAATACTAATCTCCTCTAACAGGGAGGGATAACGGGCCATCAACTGAACATAATCATGTTTTACTGACAGCAGGACAAGGTGTTCCGGGTCAAAAACAAAACAGAGGCACTTATTCTTCAGATCTTCTAGGCCGAACTCCACTGCCAGAGATAAGGTACGTACTAACAGCGGTATCCATAGTGATATTCCTACTTAAACAAACTTCACACAACATCTTCAACCCATCCAACTCATATATATCAGCAGCTACTAATAAATGTTGAGTCAATGGAACCAGTGGAATATTGTCATCAGACATATCAGGGACCGAGTCAGTGTAGATGAAATGGAGCATGGCCTTGAAAACTGCTGCCTTTATATCTTTAATAGTTATTGTCTTGGTTTTGCTCTCGGCCATCTGCCCAAAGAGCTCTGCATAGAATACCGGTGAACGGGCAGCGAGTATCGATCTATTAGCAGTGAAGATTTCACCCTCCACCTCAAATCTCACATCAGCAGTCTCCTTCGTATCCAACAGCTGAACAAAATGTTCATCTATGCTAAACGACAGTTTGGCATGATGCCGTTAACAAATCGCTTTGGCATTTCCTTGTAAGACTTGTTAAGGATCCTTATACTGCAGACAAGTGTGAAACAACCATCTCTTACAAAGTCTGCCTCCAGCTCGGACCGTTTCATGAAATGTGTAAAACCACAATGATTCCAAAACAATGAATAAATTTCGTGCATGCTTTTGTAGAAGGCCGGCCATACTTATCCAACAAGCCTAACGTGAATGAAACACTCACCCTCTTAGATCCGCAATTCATTGCCAACGTTAGCCCTAGGACCTCTTTAGAGCCTGGAGGGAAGTAAAGGATTTGCACTTATGATTATTCATTTTGAAGATCGGAGAGGTGATACGTTTACCATCTGGGATGTTTTTAGTTTTAGCATACTGAACATTAAACTGGTATGTCCCTGATGCTACCTCCATGTTCATGAATGCTGCATCTCTGTTGGAGTTTAGCAAATTCATTATTAAGTAGTCGGTTAGTTATTGGTGGTTCTAGGATTATGTAATTAGAATGTGGAGTTGTTTCAGTGCATGGTTGGTAAGGCGAATTCCAAGGTTCTTTTCACTTGGGCATTTGATCAAGGATGAGATTAGCACAAATAGAAACCTGCACACAATAGATAATGGTGGTATAAAAACCTTCAGATAAAGGGAAAAATAATCCCAAAAAAGCCAAAGATTGATGGGAAAAATATCAAAGATAATAATTTAGTCAAAATTAGGGAGACGTACGTGGCTTATGGACAAATTAAAAACAAAAAGTTCAAAATTGACAACGAATTGATCTGAATTGTTCTGATAAAGAGGAACTAAAGAACATCTTCATTTATTTTATTTTTATTTTTTGAGGAAAAACGAGAATATGGGGTAAACAACTTTGTACACATTGACATAAAGAAGACCGTTTTTTTCATTAATAGAAAAAACAAAAAAAAATATAGATAATGAGGAACAGTTTCGCTAGATTTTGAAAAATAGAAAGAACGTTATGGTTTGTAACGTCCAGGACACTGTAGCTGGACATTATAAACCATAACATCCAGTTAATCTGATCGCTAATGATATCTAATTAACAAAAAAACACTGTAGCTGAACGTTATGGTCTATAACGTCCAGCTACAGTGTTTTTTTTTTCTTCAGTTTGCGAACTTTTTTTGGAAAGAATGACATTATAGACCATAACATTCAGCTACAAAGTTTTTTTTTTTTTTTTGCTTCGGTTTGTGATTTTTTTTGGAAAGAAAAAAACACTATAACTGGACGTTATAGACCATAACGTCCAGCTACAATATTTTTTGTTAATTAGAGATCATTAGCGATCAGATTAACTGGACGTTATAATTTATAACGTCCAGCTACAATGCCCTGGATGTTACAAACCATAACGTTATTCTTTCTATTTTTGAAAATCTAGCAAAACTGTTATTTATTATCGATATTTTTTTGTTTTTCCTATTAATAAAAAAACGGTAAAGAAGAATATGGAGTTCTTCTCAATTTGGCATCTCATCAAAGAGAAGGTGGTGCTACATCTACATATATAATCCTTTCACGAGAGCTTAATTGATCCCAATCACTAAAAACACAATAGGAATCACTCACTTCCATGTGAAATAACTACAAAATTAATTCACCAATTATCTAATGTCCAAAGCACTTACCTGCATTCATGCCCCTATTTTTTGTTCATGAGATCTACAAATTAAGCATTGAAAAAAAAAAACCTACCTTAGAAACGCACCTTTCTCCAATGAACTCCACTAGCAAATAAGGTTTGCGCTAATTCGTGCATAAAATCTGGAACTAGAAAGCAAAACTGAAAGAAGGGAAAAATTAAGTAGAATGAATGTTATTAGTAGAATGGTGAGAGAGAATCCATTTTAATATAAGAGAGCCGAGTTAAAATTAACTAGCTAGATTTAGAAGAGTATTTTGATGCCTGTTATTTATAGGTAGTTAATTGTTATTTTTAGTAATACAGGAGGTTGAATAATAAAAAAATATATAGTTGGCTTTGTTAAAATAATGAAAAATAAGGGGTCTGAATGTTAGGGATCCGTATCGATCCCTCATGTACCTGAGGGTACAATTAAGGTTGAACAGTCTAAATTTATTCTCTGCCGGGTCAATGAAAATTCGGTGCCTAACATAGATATAAGAGATCCGTTTTGAAATTGGTACCAGAGTTAACGAACAACCTGAATTTTCTTAATTGCATCCTCAGGTAACCTGAGGGGATGCGGATTCAAATGGTTAGTTAGCACATAATAATATAATATACATAAAAAAGTTATTTTTATTATTTGTGTACTATAAAAATAGAAGGTTTTCCGGGCTCAAACCTCAAAGGCCTGTATTGATGGGCCTAGACAAAGGCCTTTTTCTACTTAATAGTTGATTGCAAGAGAAAAGGGCTTTATGCACGAATCAGCGCAGCATATTTGCTAAAACCCTCATTTTATTTCTTTAGTCGAACAATAAGAAATCGAGAGGTAAGGACTTGTTCTGTGAGCGCGGAGAAAAAAAAAGTGGAGATCATAGGAGAAAGCTGCGCGCAAAGGTAGGTTTTGTTTCCTGTTGGTGAATGGCAAGCGCTAATTTGTAGATTTCGTGAAAAAAATGGTGGCAGATAAGTGCTCTGGATATTTATTAGATTTTAGAATTAATTTTCTGGTGATTTCACATGGAAGTTAGTGATTTCTACTGTATTTTTAGGGATTGGGATCAATTAAACTCTCGTGAAAGGATAAATCAGAGTGAAATCCCCAAAAGCATATGTCCCTATTTAATAATTTTAATCCGTCTAGGTTCTCCTTTTGTTTATTCTTATATGTACTTAGATATTGCACCACCTCTGTTTGATGAAATGCCAAACTGAGAAGAACCCCGTATTCTTCTTTATGCTGTGTGGTCAATGTGTACAGAGTAGTTTACACACAGAGATTTTCTTTATCCCAACAACTCATCAATGCGTTGCCAATATTGAACTTTTTTGTATATTGTCACTAAACCACATCTTTTATTGTGACTATTTATTCATCTTTGAAGGGTTTCGCTCCACCACTATCTTTTGTGTGCAGGTTTCTTTTTGGGCTACTCTCATGCTTGATTTAATGCCCTAGTGAAAACAACCTTTAAATTCACCTTACCAACCATCGAAACAACTCCACATTCTTAGATAATCCAAGGGCCGCCTATAACGAACCACCTATTTAATAATGAACTTGCCCACCAATGACAAAGTTGAAAAAGATGGAGCATTCATGAACATGGATGTAGCATCAGGAACATACCAGTTTAAAGTTCAGTACTCCAGAACTACAACCTACAAGTACATCAGCTCTCCAATCTTCATAGTAAATGGTCATCAGTGCAAAATCCTTTACTTCCCTAAATACCGTGAAGATGCCATAAGGCTAACTTTGGAAATGTGTCCCAAATCTGAGAAAGTAACTGCTTCTTTGACGATCGGTCTGTTGGATAAGTGTGGCCGGCCTTCTTCTAAGGCATGCACAATTTATAAAATGTACAATTTTTATCCAGACGTTTGGGATAGTTGTGGTGTCCTACATTTCATAAATCAGTCCGAGCTGGAGTCGCACTTTGTAAGAGATGGTTGTTTCACACTTGTCTGCAGTGTGACTATCCTTAGTGAGTCCTACAAGGAAGTTCCGAAGCGGTTTGTTAACGGCATCATGCCGTTTAGCATAGATGAACATTTTGTTGAGCTGTTGGATAGTAAGGATACTGCTGATGTGAGATTTGTGGTGGAGGGGGAAATCTTCACTGCTCATAGATTGATACTTGCTGCCCGTTCGCTGGTATTCAATGCAGAGCTCTTTGGGCCAATGGTCGAGAGCAAAACCGAGACCATAACTATTAAAGATATAAAGCCAGCAGTTTTCAAGGCCATGCTTCATTTTATCTACACTGACTCGCTCCCTGATATGTCCGATGACAATGTTCCACTGGTTACAATGACTCAGCATTTATTAGTAGCTGCTGACAGATATGCTTTGGATGGGTTGAAGATGTTGTGTGAAGTTAGTTTAATAAGGGATATCTCTTTGGATACAGCTGTAAGTACTTTAACAGTGGCTGAGATTCTGGGCCTAGAAGATCTGAAGAATAAGTGCCTCTTTTTTGTTAGTGACCCAAAAAACCTTGTCCTGTTGTCGGTAACCGATGATTATGTGCAGTTGATGAGCCGTTATCCCTCCCTGTTGCAGAGGACAAATCATCTGGTTAGAGAATTTGTGACTCGCAAACGTTTTTTCACAGTACCCATATAGCCACTTTTGAGAGAGAAAGGTAATTTTGTTGTTCAATTACATGTTTAAATTTCTGATTTGTAGTGTTCATATGTCATCCGGCTGTTATTTATATAAAATTTATGTTTTTGTTTGTCAAATAACTGGTTTGTTTTACATCACAAAATATTTACTTATATTTTGTGAATAGCTTGTGTACAAGAAAACAGAAGAGCATTCTAATTAAAATTTAGTGTTAATCACATTGAAAATGATTTTTCATGTTATGATAGTTGAACAACCAATGAATCACATCTTTTTCACAAGGAAAACATTAATTTATTTGAGATACATCATGCAAACCTACTCATAAAACTTTTGAAATTGTAGTTGTCACGCATTACATTTTAGTTTTGAATGTTCTCCATATGTACTCTGCTTTTCCAAAAGCTTATTATTTGATTTATTACAACAGTTGGAGAGATTAAACCATTTTGAGTAAGATGTGTTATCTTAAAAGGTAATATTGTATTACTAAAGCTTAGTCTACACAAAGGGCGACAGTAATCCCCTATTCTATGTTTCAAGTGATATAACTTGGATTTTATTTTGTTTATAGGGAATCTAGGGATACTCATTGTGGGAATGTTGCTGTCAAAGCTGTATCCACATTAGAGTTGTTTAGCATTTTGCTTTCATTTCCTTTGAGGTGCTCTTCTAGTTAGACCACCTTATTCCTACCTTTTTTGTATGATCCTTAAAAAAGTTCAGAACTGTATTCCTCGATCAAGTAAAATTTTGAGGATTCTAACTCATAAACTATAAATTGATGTTAAGGTTTAAATATATATATTGTATGCTGGCACTGTGTGTCAATGGAATTATATTCTAATATTTAGTTTTATTTTATGTTGAAATTATTTTCCTGTGTTACTTTTTTCATATTGAAGAAGCTTGCTTCTCTTCAATAATCCACCCCCTGCCCCCACTCTCACATACACCCAAATATCCTAGGAACATATTGTTTTTCTCTTGTTGTGTTTGTGTGCGTTTGTTTTGAAACAATTCATGATGGGGGAATTTCATATATACCACTCAAAAACTTTGAAATTACGTATTTACCACTCCAAATTCTATAATTACATATTTACCATTCTATATTCTAATAACTCACATATTTACCCAATATTGTTTAAATATATTACAAATATACACAAAACTCAAATTAATTATGTTTAAAATTCTAAAAACAACAATTAATTACAGATTAATTAAAACTGGACTCTTGTCTTCTCCAGCTCTCGTCTACACCCATCGCATGCTCATTATAACATCTCTCGTTGTCTCCCGCATGATCCGCTATCTCATTATTACAGCCAACTTCTTACAACAGAAGTATTAGCGGTTGCGGTTGGCTGCTTGCGCAGGGTGGTAGGAGAAGGCTTGGCCAAAACTGTTGTCACAGTTGGGCTTGAATGGGATGGTGACAGGAGACACATCGGGGTGGTCTCGAGAAGCACGGCTTAATACTATTATTCATTGTCAGAGCGAGTACAGGGTAAATGAGTCCAGTTTTAATTAATCCTTGATTAATTATAGTTTCTAAAATTTTACACATAATTAATTTGAGTTTTTAGTATATTTAATATATTTTTAAGTTATATTGAATAAATATGTGAGTTATTAGAATTTAGAGTGGTAAATACGTAATTATAGAATTTGGAGTGGTAAATACGTAATTTTAAAGTTTTTGAGTGGTATATATGAAATTTCCCCATTCATGATTATCGAGATCCAAGGATATATATAATGTACATTTGCTCACACTGATATACCATAATGGTAAGATAAGGAATCAAGATTTCAGACTTTGGGCATTTCTTTTGGTGATATAAATACCAATGAGAGCTGAGACCGAACAAAGCCAGGTTGAGTTTACCTGAGATGTACCTGAAAAAAAGGTTGACTGCAGTCACCATACCGGTTTTCTCATCGCATGCAACGCCATGTCATATGAAATCCCCTGAATGGAGTTCACAGGTGTAGAAACCTTGCTTGAGTTGAATCAAGGCATGTCGTTGTTGAAGGCGCTGGGCTTGTGTTGGTAAAGATTTTAACCGAGCAGTTTTTGTTTCATGCAGCGTTTGTTTTGATTCTATAGTCTATATATGTATGGAGTGAAAATTGCAAAATTAAGAACTTAAAAATAACAAAGTGCAAAATTAATTGAACGGACGCACGAGGACAAAATAGTTTGCCAGTCTGAATAAAAAAATACGATTCACATGGTCCAATGTCAAAATAATTTGCCAGTCTTATTTCTTAGAGTGAGGCTACGGTACTATGCATAGCACGGATTCGTCCGTGCTATGGCTTAATATTTGAGTTTTCAAAATCCTAACGGTCGATCCGAACCGTTCAACATGATTTCCACATAAATATGTACTTGCAGACCAAATTTTATATTTTTTCGAATTTTTTTACTATTTTTTTAGATAGGTAGAAAATCACTGTTTTTGGATGGTCCAGAATTTTCAGATCAAGTGTTTTTCTACCTATCTAAAAAAATAGTAAAAAAATTTGAAAAAATGTAAAATTTGGTTTGCAAGTACATATTCATATGAAGATCATGTTGAACGGTTCGGATCGACCGTTAAGATTTTGAAAACTCAAATATTGAGCCGTAGCACGGAGGAAACGGTGCTATGCATAGTACCGTAGCCTCACTCTATTTCTTACACTATAATATTATATCTTTGTTCTGCAATCGAACTTTGCTATTTATTAGTATTTAATGTGGGGTCATGCGCTGGCCCCCAAAATAAAAAAATAAAAGTTTTTGAAAGTAATATTCTTTTGCCCCATATGAATTTTGTCTTACAAATTATTTGATGAGAAAGAAATTAACATATTTTATATGAGTAACTTGCGAGCCTTCTCCTTCACTAAACTAAATTGATCAAAATTATCTCCTCGCCTAATTATACTATTTTTTTTCATCATTAGTATAAAAAACAGAAGACGATTGAATGAAGTACTTATTTTTGTAATATATATCTAGGCCTATACTTACATAATGGTCAAGTCTAAGCTGTCTTAAACACTTTTTACGTACAGCGACTAATTTGTTATCGATATTAAGAGACCTAGATTATTAGTTTGCTTTAATTTGGTTTGCATTTAACGCTAAATTCATTTTCGTGGAAATAATTATTTTTTATGTTTGTTTGGTGCGGTGGTAAATCACCTTTAGTTTGCTTTAGTTGAAAAGGAAATAAAGTTAAATAAACTGATGATTCGGTTTTTTAAACATTAGTCACATAAAATGTCATCAGCAAACAAATTTAAGAAATATATAGCGGGGCCCTAACATTTTAACTTTGATTGAGCAAAAAATAACTTATTGCTATTTAATCAGTCGGATGATTTAATAGATTTGTCAAAGATGTTAAGAACTTAAGATTATCAATGAAATAAGTATGATGCTGTTAGAAAATAAATTAAAAAAATGCCTATGAAATATTACATAATAGGGAGAATTTCTAGTGTACCCATGTAAACTTTCGAAAGAGCCAATTTCTCCGTGAAAACAATTTAATATCCAATATTCCCACCAAAACTTGATATTGTTTCATCTATGCCCTTTCATTTATTTAAACCTTTATTTAATTATTTTGAAAAATAAATTGACAAGTATACCCTTCTCTTCTTCTCTCCTTCTCTCCTCCAGCACAAAAATTAATGAAATTGATCAATGGGTTGGAATGGAGACGGAAAGCTTTCTTCTTCTTCTTTTTTGGGGCCATCATGCCAGAAGGTCATCCTCTGTTCGATTCCCCGATTAATGTGGAAGAGAGAACAGCTTTGTTAGTTGGGATTGTATAGGAAAACTTCCATTGAGATCATCCTTTCTCGTCCCAAGTTCAACTTAAGCTAGATTGTACAAGGAAAGAAAAGCTTCGTTAATTGGAGCCACAAAATTATATATGCTAATTATACAATTGTCAGTATACCAAGTTTGCAATGCATACAACATTTCTTACTATTTACTAATTCTCTATATCAATGTCTCAAATGAAAATTGTACAAGCAATATAATTTTGGGAGAATTCGGAACACAAATGAAAGAAATTGTCAAAGGATAATATGGTCATCGTAAACTGGGTATTTGCTAATTCTCCATATTAATGACCCAAATGAAAATTAAATAAGTAAATATAATTATAGGAGAATTAGGAACACAAATGATATAAATACTTGTAACATCTTGAAAATTGAGATATTATTATTGACTAGTATTGTGCCTGTGCGTTGCTGGACATATTATATATAAGAGAACAAAAAAAAAACTCATACAAAAGGACATATTTCGTAAAAAAAATTAGTCTAAAAAACATATTAAATGACATATATGTTATTTTATCTTTTGACATACTTTCATAAAAAAACTCTCATACAAAATAACATATTAAATGACAAACTAGTATCGTGCCCGTGCGTTGCAACAGAATATATGATAAGATAACAAAAATAAATTCTCATACAAAATGACAAATTTTCATAAAAAAACAAAATTAGAAATATATTCTAGATTTATCACAGTAATATGTATAGAAATAAGGAAGTAGATAAATAAGGAAGTGAACAAAAAATTGATTTGCATTGTGATCCGCCGTATAGAAAATTTCAATTGGAGAGGAATAAATAAGGAAACAAATAAATAAGGAAACGGAGAATTATATCGCTAAATTTTAGAGTCTGTTTAATTTTAATTGTAACGCATCATGTGGCGGTATGTATGGCGAGTATGTTTGTAGCTAAATTTAAACTTCTACACATAAAACAGATGCATTTAATCAAAAGAAGATAGATTATGTGATTGGAGAGCTGAGATTAAATCCAAAAATTAATCTTTCAATCGTAGTCGTTAGCGGATCGGACACCCAACGTGCTTAATAATGGAATGGAGATAATATTCCTTAAATGATATAAATAAATGAAAAGAAATAAAGACATGACCAATTAATTATCAATCAAATAAAAAAATTCTTAAATGACATTTAAAAAATGGAAAGAAACCAGGACCAATAGAAAGATGATACAATTTCTATGTAGCGAGTACGTGTCTAAATAAATTTAGACTCTAACACGTAAAAAAACATAAAAAAGATACATAAAATCAGAATATTTGATCGGAAAGCTAATATTTAATCCAAAATTTCGTATTTTAATCAAAGTCATTGGCAGATCAGCACATCTATTATAAAGAATGAATATGCTTTTACAAGGTTTTTTCGTAATAAAGAAAATTGTAGGTCATTTGGTAAAAGATTTTATTTGTAATAATAAAAACTATAGTGCCTCTTAAAAAAAATTGTTTAATGTTGGTCAAATACTGATTTGCATATTACAATGTCCAATATGGAAGTTTATATAGGGTTCAAATGTCTTCATTTTTTGTGTCTCCACCATGCCTTTATTTTTAAAAACGTTAATAAATCAAAATTTAAAACTTAAACGTCAAAATAAAATCGTTAGATGTGATCTATGTTATTTTTTCTATGTGCTCATACAAAAAATATCACATTTCGATTTTGTTTTTATGTGAATCAATCATTTGAAAAATCAATGTCTAGAAATTATTCACATTAGTACTTTTTTACAAGCTCTTGATGACAATCAAAACAAAGTTGAAATGTCACAATTTTTTACACGTGCATAGATAAAATAATGTAGATCATATCTAACGGTTTTATTTTGACTTTTAAGTTTAAAATTTTGGGTTATTGAAGTTCTTAAAAATGGAGACATGATGGAGGCAAAAAAAATAAAGACATTTGAACTCTTCTCAAATGATAATATGTAAGTTTATATTGAACAAAATTCATAATAAAAATGGCTATGTTAAGTAAAGAAGGCACTGGAACAAATTTCCTTTGATGTCTATCTGATTTGTTTCCCACTTCAATTTTCACCCTTGATTTTTCTCTCTTTGCTGTTTATTCTTCGTCCATTCCTCTCCTACATCCTCTTGTTTTGGAAATATATATTCTGAACAAATATAATTGTTAACAATAAAAGGAATGAAATATTATAAATTTTATTTTTGTTTGATATTCTAAATTATATATTTGGCCAACTTTATTTTTGTTTTTGTTTTATCCTCTAAATCATGAATTTGCCCATATATATTCATCTGCATGTCTTTCATTATAATGAAAAACCAAGCAGAAAACAGAGAGAGAAATAAAGTTGGGAAACAAATATAAAAGATAAATATTTTGATAAAAATTCTGATATCGATTATCATTCAATTGTATATCAGATTCGAATTCAGACTACATTGCAATAATTTAAACTACCATTGCAATCTGATTTGAAATTTCGAATATCTCCATATTAGGTGACTGAACTTCGCTATAATACGTGTTTTCAATTTGAATGGTTGAATTTGGGTTTTGATATTGAGTATTGGATTATGATGACACATTTAATTGAATAGCAGTTCTGAAATTAGATTTGATTTGTGATGTGATGAGATTGTGTATTGTGGAAATATGGGATTCCCCTATAGCATAGCAAGGTTTCAACTGTTGGCGATATGTGCTAACCAGGGTTCTAAATAGCGCGTTATAGCGTTTTCAGACCATAAAAGCTATGGCGCTATCGGCACTATAGCGCGCTATTTAGCGCTATAGCAGCGTTATATGGACATAGTGTCTTTTTTTTTTCCGTTCCGCTATGACGCGATAAACACTATTTAAACCTTTGGTGCTAACTAACATTTTTTTTTAGAAAGAGAAAAAAATATTAGTTAGCAGTTTAGCACATATCGCCAACAGTTGAAACCCTGCTAACTAACATTTAGCATTGTTTTTAGATTCTGCTAAAATAATAATTAAACTATAAATAACATGTATCAAATGCTCTTCTAAATCTAGTTAATTTTAAGTCCGATTTCTCATATTAAAGTTGAGACCCTCTCATCATTCTAATTAATTTTGTTCTCCTGAGGTGCGCTGCTAAGGTAGGTTTTGTTTTCTATTGGCAAATTACAAGAGCTAAATTTGTAGATTTCATGAACCAAAAATGGGAGCAGGTAAGTGCTTTGGACATTAGATATTTGTTAAATTAGTTTTCTAGTTATTTCATATGGTAGTGAGTTATTTCTATTGTGTTTTTAGTGATTGGGATCAATTAAGCTCTCGTGAAAAGATTACGTAGATATGGCACCACCTTCTGTTTGATGAAATGCCAAAATGAGAAGAACCCCGTATTCTTCTTTTATGTTGTCTGGTCGATGTGTATGGAGTGATTTACATGGAGATGCTCTTTAATTTCCTCTTTATTTCAACACCTAATATCAATGCGTTGCCAATTTTGAACTTCTTGTATTTTGTCCCTACACCACATCCCTAATTTTTACTAAATTATTCATATTTGATATTTTTCTACTCAATCTTTGGCTTTTTTTGGATTATTTTTCCCTTTATCTGAAGGTTTTCATACCACCATTATCTATTGTGTGCTGCAGGTTTTTATTTGGGCTAATCTCATGCTTGATCAATTGCCCAAGTGATAAAAAACTTGGAATTCGAGTTACCAACAATTGAAACAACTCCATATTCTTACATAATCCAAGAACCAACTAACCGACAACTTAACGATGAATTTGCCAAACAATGACAACTCCAACAAATATGCAGCATTCATGAATATGGAGGTAGCATCGGGAACATACCAGTTTAAACTTCAGTACTCCAAAACTACAATGTACATCTGGTCTCCCATTTTTAAAGTGAATGAACATGAGTTCAAAATCCTTTACTTCTCTCCACGCTCTGATGGGGACATAGAGCTATGCATGGAAATGCGTACCGAATCTGAGGAAGTGACTGTTTTTACAACGTTCGGCCTGTTGGATAAGGGTGGCCGGCCTTCTTCTAAGGCATGCAAAAGAGTTAAAATTATCCCCTTTGACACAGACTCTTGGTGTCATTGTGTTATCCCACATTTCACGGAACGGTCGGAGCTCGAGGTGCACTTTGTAAGAGATGGTTGTTTCACACTGGTCTGCAGTATAACAATCCTCGACAAATTCTACAAGGAAGTGCCGAAGCGGTTTATTAACGGCATCATGCCGTTTAGCATAGATGAACATTTTGTTCAGTTGTTGGATAGGAAGGAGACTGCTGATGTGAGATTTGAGGTGGAGGGGGAAATCTTCGCTGCTCATAGATCGATACTCGCTGCCCGTTCGCCGGTATTCAATGCAGGGCTCTTCGGGCCATTGGCCCAGAGCAAAACCGAGACGATAACAATTAAAGATATAAAGCCAGCAGTTTTCAAGGCCATGCTCCATTTCATATGCACTGACTCGCTCCCTGATATGTCCGATGATAATATCCCACTTGTTACAATGACTCAGCATTTATTAATAGCTGCTGACAGATATGCATTGGATGGGTTGAAAATGTTGTGTGAAGATAGTTTAATGAGGGATATCTCAATGGATACGTCTGTAGGTACCTTAGCGGTGGCGGAGGAGCTGGACCTAGAAGGTCTTAAGGATAAGTGCATCTCTTTTGTTAGTGACCCAAAAAACCTTGTTCGGTTGTCAGTAACTGCTGAGTATGTGCAGTTGATGGTTCGTTATCCCTCCCTGTTGGAAGAGATTGGTCATGCGGCACGGGCTTATTGGTGATTTGCCAACCTTTTCCCACACATCAAGTATCCAATTAGCTACTTTTCTGAGAGAAGGTAATTTTTCTGTTCAGCTGCATTTTTAAATTTCTGATTTGTAGCATTTGTACGTCATCCTATTGTTATTTATTTACATTTTTATGTTTTTGTTTAATAACTGGTTTGGTATATAACACCATATTTTATTGTATTTCTCTGAATAGCTGGTGCACAAGAAAAGAGACGACATTTTAATTAAAATTTAGTGTTAATCACATTAAAAATAATTTTTCATGTTATGAATGTTAAACAACCAGAGAATTAATCAACATCATTTACACAAGCTAAAGATTAATTAATATGAGATACATCACGCAAACGTACTCAATAAAACTTTTGAAATAATTTGGTACAATACATTTTACTTTTGAATGTTCTCCATATATTATCTTTAAAGCTTATTATTTAATTTATCACAATAGTTGGAGAGAATAGACCATTTTGAGTTAAGATGTATTTTCTTTAAAGCTTATTATTTAATTTCTTAAAGCATAGTCTGATGCAAGGGGCAACAGTAATACCCTATTCTCTGTTTGAAGTGAGTTTTTGTTTGTTTATAGGGAATCCGGTGATGCTCATTGTCTCTTGGAATGTTGTTGTCAAAGCGGGATCTACGTTAAGAGTTGATTCCCTACTCTCCATAATAATATACCTAGCTTTCCTCAAGTTCATAATTAATCCAATTATTACAAAATTTTGATTCCCTGCTTCTACTTATCATTTGTGCATTGTGTTGTGTAGTGAACTAGTGACCATGTTGTGTACCTCCTGATTTCTTCTTAATATTAATTTGCTACTTTGATCTGTTACATGAATGAATGCAGAGCATTACGTTGTTCTTATTTTAGAGAGAGAATTACATTTAGGGAAGCTAAATACTGTACTAAAAAAGATTTGTCTGATGGAAGTAAAATACAAGTTTGGGGCCAACCATGGGTACCAGGATGGCAACCGATGACATGTCAACAGGAGGAACTGAAAGGCAAAAGAGTCCGAATCTGCTGCGATTCCGAGAGGGATCGCAGGATCCTGAAATTCTGAGATTAATGATTCAAACTTTTCCGTGCGCAGATCTCGGAAACGTTTTCAGAAAAGTAAATTTTCATGCACGCATCTTGAGAAAGACCAACAGTTGAGATTGGGATCGCAGGGTCCTGTGATTCTCGAGAATCACAGCAGATTTATTTTCCTGAAAGGCATGAGGGAAGTAGGACTATGGATGTTTGTTGAGATCTAAAAATATATATGATTCATATTTGCCTACATTAACTTTGAGTGAGTTATACGAGCTCTAAAATAATAATAATAAGGTTTCAGACTATGAGCATTTTTTTAATCAAACTAATATCGATAGTTTCTTGGGCTCATTCGTCTATTTTCTGTAATGATAATTAAACTTAGAGAACCTCTCTTGCTCTATTTTTTCTAATTGTGAAATGTGAAATTTCAAATCAAATAACAAATTGGCTTACTTTCCATGTACTGTCTGTTGTATTTTTAAGTTTATGATTTGTGTGTACGTCAACATGCTTTGATATTTTCGTAGTTTAAATAAACAAAAATAAATAAAACATTCTAAAATTCAGGGCATGCAATACCAGTTCTCCAACGTACCAGTTTTGATCAAGAAATACAATTCTGAACTTCGAGTAACATCTGATCCAGATCATGAACCATTTTTTATCATACAAAAGAAAGATAGGAATGAGGTCTAAAAAGAAAAGGACACCGAAGGAAATGAAAGCAAGGTGCTAAACAACTCTAACATAAATCCACCTCCGACATAAACATTCCAAAAGACAATGAGCACCCTTAGATTCCCTATAAACAAAATAAAATTCAAATTAAATCACTTCAAACAGAGAATAATCGTTTATTATTAAATAATATATAAGCTTTACATGTAACACATCTTCACTCAAAATTGTTTAATCTCTCCAGCACTTGCAATATAATTAAATAATAAGTTTCTAGAAAAGCAGAGTATATATGGAGAACATTCAAAACTAAAATGTATTGTACCACAACAATTCAAAAGTTTCTTGAGTATGTTGCATGATGTATCTCAAATAAATTAATGTTTTCCTCGTGAAAAAGATGTGATTCTTTGGTTGTTCAACTTTCATAACATGAAATTTTAGAATGCTCTTATGGTTTCTTGCACACCAGCTATTGAGAGAAATATAAATAAAATTTTTGTGCGATACACCAAACTAGTTATTTAACAAACAAAAACATAAATTTTACATGCAGAAATAACAGCAGGATGACATATGAACACTACAAATCAGAAACTTAAAAATGTAATTGAACAGAAAAATTACCTTTTCTATCTCAGAAGTGGCTATATGAGTACTGTAAAAAGACTTAAAAAGGATTGCGAGTCACAAATTTTGTAAACCCATTACTAATCTCCTCCAATAGGGAGGGATAACGGACCATCAACTGCACATAATCATGTTTTACTGACAACAGGACAAGGTGTTTCGGCTCACAAACAAAACAGAGGCACTTATTCTTCAGATCTTCTAGGCCCAGCTCCTCTGCCAGAGATAAGGTACTTATAGCCGTATCCATAGTAATATCCCTCATTAACCTATCTTCACACAACATCTTCAACCCAACCAACGCATATTTGTCAGCAGCTACTAATAAATGCTGAGTCACTGTAACAAGTGGGACATTGTCATCAGACATATCAGGGAGTGAATCAGTGTAGATGAAATGGAGCATGGCCTTGAAAACGGCTGGCCTTATATCTTTAATAGTAATGATCTCGGTTTTGCTCTCAGCCATTGGCCCGAAGAGCTTTGCATTGAATACTGGTGAACGGACAGCGAGTATTGATCTATGAGCAGTGAAGATTTCACCCTCAACCTCAAATCTCACATCAGAAGTCTCCTTTGTATCCAACAGCTGAACAAATTGTTCGTCTATGCTAAACGGCATCATGCCATTAACAAAACGTTTTGGCACTTCCTTGTAGGAATCGTTAAGAATTGTCACGCTAAAAACAACTGTAAAACAACCATCTCTTACAAAGTGTGCCTCCAGCTCAGACTGTTCTATGTGATAGGCAAAATCAACTGGAAGACTCCAGTATCATGAATACTGGATGACATAACAGAGTCGGTTAGAGATATTTCTCTAATCACAGTGAACTGGCAATTAGATTTGTTTGTATCTAAATTAGGGTTACAATCAATGAGTCATTTGTATATAAAGGCTGCTGTAAGAACAATTGAATCAATATAGAAAGATATGAATTAAATCCATTAGCGCCTCTCTGTCTCTTATCTCTCTCTCTCTAATTTCACTATGAAATGTGTGATACCACAATAATCCCTATAATATGGATCACCAAAGGTCACAATGTCAATAGTTTTGTAAGCCTTAAGACAAGGCCGGCCATATTTATCCAACAGGGCGACCGCTAAAGAAACAGTCATTTTCTCAGATTTGGTACACATTTCCAACGATAGCCCTACGTCCCCTTCAGAGCCTGGAGGGAAGTAAAGGATTTTGAACCCATGACCATTCACTCTGAAGATGGGAGAGGTGATCAAATTATCTTCAGGGAAGTTTTGAGTTTTGGAGTACTGAACTTTAAACTGGAATGTTCCCGATGCTACCTCCATGTTTATGAATGCTGCATCTTTATTGGAGTCGTTATTCTTTGGCAAATTCATTATAAAGTAGTTCGTTAGTTATTGGTGGCTCTCTTGGTAAAGTGAATTTTAAGGTTTTTTTCACGTGGGCTTTTGATCAAAGGTGAGATTAGCCCAAATAGAAACCTGCACACAATAGATAATTGTGGTATAAAAACCTTCAGATAAAGGGAAAAATAATCCCAAAAAAGCCAAAGATTGAGGGGAAAAATATCAATGATGAATAATTTAGTCAAAATTAGGGGTGTGGTTTAGGAACAAAATACAAAAAGTTCAAAATTGGCAATGCATTGATACGAGTTTGTTCGGATAAAGAGTAAATTAAACATCATCTCCATGTGTAAACCATGCACTATGTACACATTGATCAGACAGCAAAAAGAAGAATACGGGGTTGTTCTCAGTTTTGTCATTTCATCAAACAGAAGGTGGTGCCATATCTATATAATCCTTTCCCGAAAGTTTAATTGATCTCAATCACTTAAAAAAACAAAAAAAAAGTCACTCACTTCCATATGAAATTACTAGAAAATTAATTCTACAATTATTTAATGACCAAAGAACTTAGAATCCAACTCTGGTGCTCTTCTTTTTCCTGCTCTCTCTCTCTGTTATTCTCTCTATCTCTCTCCTCTTTCTCTCTCTATCACGTGATATACTTCCTCTCTCTCTTCCTCTTTGAAGAGAGAGATAGGCAGAAAAAAGAAGAGCAAGAGCCGTTTTTCTACAAAAAAAAAAAAGCAGCAGAGTGGGATCCAAGAACTTAATTGTCCTAATTTTTTTTCATGAAATCTACAAATTTTAGTGCTTGCCATTCGCCAACAGAAAACAAAACATACCTTAGCAGCTCACCTATCTCCTATGATCTCCACTTAGTGTTGTAGTAAATATGCTTTGCCCTGATTCATGCATAAACCTTCGAAACTAGAAAGTAAAACTGAACGTAGAAAAAGAATTACCAGTAGAATGCTTATTAGTAGAATGGTCGACTTTGATATAAAAGAGACGACTTAAATTTAACTAACTAGATTTAGAAGAGCATTTTGATGCCTGTTATTTATAGTAGCTAATTATGTTATTTATAGTACTTAATTATTATTTTTAGTTGAGAAAGCGTTGAATAGTAAGAGATATCATCGTTGGTTTGGTGTAATTTTGAAAAAAAAAAAAAAAAAAGGGTCTCAAACTTTTTTTTGTTATATGATATAACATAAAAACAATGCAAAATGTTATTTGGCACATGCTATACATAAAAAAGTTATTTTATTATGTGTGTACTATTTTAAGTAGTAGGAAAGCAGGAGCGGAACTAGAATTTGAATATAGGAAGAGCTAAACATTATTTTTGTTTAATAAAAATATAAAATTTATTTAACACAATATAACACAAGATAATAAGATCTTTCACTAT
This sequence comes from Carex kokanica, assembly GCA_025461125.1. Taxonomy (NCBI): domain Eukaryota; kingdom Viridiplantae; phylum Streptophyta; class Magnoliopsida; order Poales; family Cyperaceae; genus Carex; species Carex kokanica. The sequence continues at coordinate 1,510,295 of JAJGRX010001338.1, read as the reverse complement.
TTAATTTCATAAAAAGATACAACAGATAACTAATACTAACAAAGTATAAACTAGAATCTCTTTGACATAATTTTATCTATGTACAAATTACAGACAAAAAAAAAAATCATCTGAATGGTGTAAGAAATAAATTGTATTTGGTGGACTGATATAGTATGTTAAGAGACCGAACAAGTGAACATTGAGCGGCCAATTAATAAAATAATTACAAATAATTATTCTTTCAGGTTAATTCTATATATAAATTAAAAAAGTTAAAGAGTATATTTGTCTAACTTGGTAAGAATTATAAATTACAATTTCGTTGGACACTTTCTTTTTTTATGTTTTCTTCTAAACTTTGGAACGGAATCTCCTGCCTCCTATGGGTAGGAAATTTCTGTCACTAAAGTCACTGACACGTGAATCCGGAGTGGTTTTGATTTGGTTGTTCTAACTTTTCCTTTCCAGGATCCGCATATTTGATTTCTTAACTTTACAAATTTATTATATTATATAAGAGGGGCTAATACATCTTGGTAAGCAATTTTTGAAATCTGATTTGGCACCCCCTGGCATGAACAAGAAAGTGTTTTAGAATTCTGAGAATAAGAACTTTTTATTGTCTGCCCCTCAACTAAACAAAGTTAATTCCAAAAAAAGCATTCCTACTTATTATTATTATTGAAACATAAACTTAGAAAGCCAAAAATAATATTCTATAAATTTGATTATTTATTTTAATTGTGTTCCTAATTCTCCTATAATTATATTTGCGTATTTAATTAATTTTCATTTGAGACATTAATATGGAGAATTAGCTAATACCCAGTTTACAATGCCCATATTAGCTTTTGATTACTACTTTCATTTGTGTTCCTAATTCTCCATAATTATATTTGCTAATTATTTAATTTTCATTTGAGACAGTGCTACGGAGAATTACTAAATAAAGGGTCCATCTAAGTAAATTGAAAGTTGTTTGACACTTGTTTTAGTAACACAGGATTCGGCAAACCGCATGAATCATCGGTTAATTATTTATTTATTTACAAATAAATAATTTGGTATTTCTATTAAAATGTTGCTTCCTTGCTCCATTCATACTCCACATCCTTATCTCTGTTTACAAAGTTCAAATAGACAATCCGAACTGCTCAACATGATCTCCATATTAAAATGTGATTAGAGACCAAATTTTTTTTTTTTTGTTTACTATTTTTTAGATAGTTCAAAATAGTAATTTTGTACTTGTCAACAATCCGAAATAAGTTAAAAGAGAATGAGAATGGATTCACTCAAATTTTGAGAAAACTTTGCTTAGCCGTAGAAATGAGATTCAGATGGCCAAATGCACATGCACGTTCCCTTTTCGCTGCTATTTACCTAGCATTCAAAAACCAAAGTATTTACTGGTTGAGTTGGATTAACTGTGCTCATGCAGCAGCCACTGCAAATACTAGGCGCTCAATCAGAAGCTTCAGAGAGCATCTTGCAAATGCTGCCTAATCAGCATTACATTGATCACATTTGCATTGCAGTGAAAATTTCATGCCAATAATAGATGGCAGTAAGTGAAATTAATAGTTAGAGAGTGATTGTCGTAAACAATTGGAAGTTAAGGAAAGAAAGGTAATTGCACAAAAACTAACAAGAAGTTAATAATTTTTTGACAACAGTAAAAAATAACTCATTTTTTTAAAATATAGCAATTAAATATGCATATCAGACACATGGAAAATGATAAATCAATATAAATTTTGTCGTTCATCAAATGATTTATATTTTATAATGGTCCATACTTAAAATTGTCAATTTACAATGAATGGTATTCAAATTGCACAAAATTTAATGCACAACTAACTTATAAGAAAAATGAAAATAAAAAAGAAATTGCTTGATTTGAGAAAACAATATTAAGATTGTCAATTTAGTCCATAGTTACTGAAAATAGGAGTATCTCAGTACCACCGAATGCCATTTAAGTCATTAAAACAATATCCATAATGAATTCAGTTCAAAATAATTAGCTAAGGAAATATATGTATCCTGTGTATCCATACAACAGCCTCATGGAACCGGTATCACCCCCAGAAATTTATAAGCTTCTACTTTCTTAACCCAAGCACCTCAAAAAGAAATGCAGCAGTAAGCCAATTGGATATGTGTGGGAAATCAGAAAATTAAAAATTTAACTGAACAGAAAAATTACTTCTCACACAAGAGTAGCCAATTGGATATGTGTGGGAAAAGGTTTGCAAATCACCAGTAAGCCTGTGCCGTATGACTAATCTCCTGCAACAGGGAGGGATAACGGACCATCAACTGCACATAATCATCTGTTATCGACAACCGAACAAGGTTTTTTGGTTCACCAACAAAAGAGATGCACATATTCTTAAGATCATCCAGGTCCAGCTCCTCCGCCAACGTTAAGGTACTTAGAGCGGTATCCACAGTGATATCCCTCATTAACCTATCTTCACACAACATCTTCAACCCATCCAATGCATATCTGTCAGCAGCTACCAATAAATGTTGAGTCATTGTAACAAGTGGAATATTTTCATCAGACATATCAGCAAGCGAGTCAGAGTAGATGAAATGGAGCATGGCCTTGAAAACTGCTGGCTTTATATCTTTGATAGTTATGGTCTCGGTTTTACTCTCAGCCATCGGTCCAAAGAGCTCTGCATTGAATACCGGTGACCGGGCAGCGAGCACCAATCTATGAGCCGTGAAAATTTCCCCCTCCACCTCAAATCTCACATCAGCAGTCTCCTTCCTATCCAACAACTGAACAAAATGTTCGTCTATGCTAAACGGCATGATGCCGTTAACAAACCGCTTCGGCACTTCCTTGTAGAACTCATTGAGGATCGTTATACTGCAGACAAGTGTGAAACAACCATCTCTTACAAAGTGCGCCTCCAGGTCGGACCGTTTCATGAAACCTGGGATATCACATTCATTCCAACCTTCTGGATTGAAGGTGATCATTTTTTCACTTATGCATGCCTTGGAAGAAGGCCGGCCATACTTATCCAACAGGCCGAACGTGTAAGAGAAAGTCAGATTCCCACATTTGCAGTGCCTTGCCAACGTTAGCCCTATAGTCTCTTCAGAGCCTGGAGGGTAGTAAAGAATTTTGAACTCATGACCATTCACTTTGAAGATGGGAGAGGTGATGAAATTATCATCAGGGAAGTTTTGAGTTTTGGAGTACTGAACTTTAAACTGGTATGTTCCCGATGCTACCTCCATGTTCATGAATGCTGCATCTTTGTCAGAGTTGTTGTCTGGCAAGTTCATTATTAAATAGTTGGTTAGTTAAAGGCAGTTCTTGGTTTATCAAAGAATGAGGAGTTATTTCAATGGTTGGTAAGGCGAATTCCAAGGTTGTTTTCACTGGGACATTTCATCAAGCAGGAGAGTAGCCCAAATAGAAACCTGCACACAGAAGATAATGGTGGTATCAAAGCCTTCAGATAAAGTGAAAAATACTCCCAAAAAATCCAAAGATGGAGGGGAAAAGATCAAAGATGAATAATTTAGTCAAAATAGGAATGTGGTTTAGGGTCAAAATACAAAAAAAGTTCAAAATTGACAATGCCTTGATACGAGTTGTTCGGATAGAGAGGTAAAAAGCATCCTGTACACATTAACCATACAGCATAAAGAAATAAATCACACACTTCCATGTGAAATAAATAGAAAATTAATTCTACAATTTAAATATGTCCACAACACTAAATTGGCCGCCCATTTTTTTTTCATGAAATTTATCACTTGCTATTAGCCAGTAGGAAACGAAACCTACCTTTGCGGCGCATCTTCCTCCTAAGATCTCCTCTCTTTTTCTCCGCGCTCACAGAACGATTCCTCATTTCACTATTTATTATTGTTCCAGAACAGAAACTAGAATGCTTTTTTCTCTTGCAATTAAAAAGGCCTTTGTCTTGGCCCATTGTTACAGGCCTTTGAGGTTTGAGCCCATAAGACCTTCTATAATTTTCATTTGACTCTACTTGTATCACTGAGCTCTATGGCTCCAAATGTACATAGCATATCCTTGGATCTTATCAAGCATTAATTGCTTCCAAACCAACACATACAAATAACAAGAGCAAAACACCATGGTCTGAGGATATTTGCGTGTAATTAGGACTGGCGACAGGTGCTGGATAATTTCAAAGGATATATCATATAATATAACATGGTGTTTTTGAAATGCCTTATGCTACCTTTCCTCAGAAAATTATTTTAGACAAGGGAAGCTGAATCAACAATGACAGAATTAGAATAGAAGACGAATTTCATAAAATTTCATAATTCTCAAATAAATTTAAAAAAATTGAGAATTGTTTGCTGTAAACTTTTCACGATGTTTGAAATGAAATAGGAGCAGGGGCGGAACTAGAAAATTTAGTTAGAGAGGACTAAAACTTAAAATACACAAATATTAATTTGTGATTAGTGAGACTTGAACCCAAAACCTCCTAAGAACAAAATAGAGTATTTACCATTAGACTACAAGTACACATCTAACATTTTATGAGGGGGCTAAATTATATAAAAACTTCAAAGAAATAAAAAGTTAATTAAATTCCAACATACGTGATTAAAAATTTCAAAATTATGGAGTGGCTTAGCACCCCAAGCATAGTGTAGATCTGCCCCTAAATAGGAGAGGTAATATTTCAACAAATCAATAGCAAGATATTGTTACTTTCACTAGGCCCATTATTACAGACAATAGAGAAATGAGCCCAACAAACCATGCATATTAATTTGAATCAAAATATGTTTATAGAACTCATATATATAGCAGGCAACTATTCATCATATATATTTGGATCTCATCAATAGTACAATATTTAACTTCCTTACATATTATTCTCACTGTCCAAAAGCACAATGTAATGCTCTGGATTCATTCATGTAATCATGTAACACAACATAACGCACAAAAGATAAGAAGAAGCATGGAATCAAATTGATACTTTAACTTACCCTTCTGGTATTTATATCACATATTTGTGTGTATATGAGAGTGGGAGCTGGTGGTGGATTATTTGGGGAAAAAGTCCTTAAATTATTGAAGAGAAGGATGCTACTTCAACATAAAAAAAGTGGCATAAGAAAAGAATTTCAACATAAGATAAAATAAAATTTTAGGATGAAATTCCAATAAAACGCAGCACCAGCATACAATGTATGTAAAGCCTAACATCAAGAAACACAGTTCTGAACTTCAATAACACCTGATCGAGATCATGTACCAGATTTATCATACAAAAAAGAGTGGTATTAATGTGGGCTAACTAGAAGAGCACACCAAAGGAAACAAAAGCAAAGTGCTAAACAATACTAACATAGATCCAGCTTTGACAGCAACATTAATTCCCAAAGACAATGAGCATCCCTAGATTCCCTATAAGCATAATAAATTATAATAAATATAATAAATAAGTTTTTGAAATTTAGAAGAGTAAATATAATAAATTATGAATTTTAGAGGAAAAAATACGTAATTTTGAGGTTTTTAAAATATATATATAATATCTTTGTTTTTTATTCAAAACTGCAACAAGTGGAAAGCTATTAATTTCTCCTGAAATTTTTATAGAGCCGTATAGCTTCCTATTGATTAAACAAAGTTTGTAAAATTTTCATTAAACCAAAGTTTTTCATCAAAGGTTTACATGAAAGCTTAAACAAATACTTAATACCTACATAATCACATAAACCCAATCACCCTGCACAACTGATGGCAAATCTTTTGACAGGAATGCATTTCTCTCTAACAATAAACTGATTTAGTTGGCTTTGATCCAGATCATGTACCAGATTTGATTATACAAAAAAGAGTGGTATTAAGGTTGGCTAACTAGAGCATACCAAAGGAAATGAAAGCGAAGTGCTAAACAACTCTAACATAGATCAAGCTCTGACACCAACACTCCCAAAGACAATGAGCATCCCTAGATTCCCTGTAAACATAATAAAATCCAAATTATATCACTTAAACAGAGAATAGGGGATTACTGTTGCCCCTTGCATCAGACTAATCTTTAATAAATTAAATAATATGCTTTAAAGAAAACACATCTTCACTCAAAATGGTTTAATATCTTCAATTCTTGTAAAAATTAAATAATAAGCTTCTATAAAAGCTGAGTATATATGGAGAACATTCAAAACTAAAATGTATTGTACCACCGCTATCAAAAGTTTCATTAGTACCTTTGCAGATGTATCTAAAATAAATTAATCTTTTCAATGATGTTGATTCTTTGGTTGTTTAACTTCCATAACATGAAAATCATTTTCAATGTGATTAACACCAAATTTTAATTAAAATGCTCTTCTCTTTTCTTGTACGCCAACAATTTAGAGAAATACAAGTAAAAATATGGTGTTACATACCAAACAATAGGATGAAATTCGAATGCTACAATCAGAAATTTAAAAATGTAACTGAACAGAAAAATTAATTTTATGTCTCACAAAAGTAGCTATTTGGATACTAGATATGTGGTAAATGGCTTTCCACTCACAAAATTGCTCTAACCAACTCACTAATCTCCTCCAACAGGGAGGGATAACGGACCATCAACTGCACATAATCATGTTTTAGTGACAACAGGACAAGGTTTTTCGGGTCACAAACAAAATTGAGGCACTCATTCTTCAGATGTTCTAGGCCCAGCTCCTCTGCCAGCGTTAAGGCACTTACAGCCGAATCCATAGAGATATCCCTCATTAAACTAACTTCACACAACATCTTCAATCCATCCAACGCATATCTGTCAGCAGCTACTAATAAATGTTGAGTCATTGTAACAAGTGGGATACTGTCATCAGACATATAAGGGAGCGAGTCAGTGTAGATGAAATGGAGCATGGCCTTAAAAACTGCTGGCTTCATATCTTTAATATTTATGGTCTCGGTTTTGCTCTCGGCCATCGGCCCGAAGAGCTCTGCATTGAATACCAGTGACCGGGCAGCGAGCACCAATCTATGAGCGGTGAAAATTTCCTCCTCCACCTCAAATATCACATCAGCAGTCTCCTTTCTATCCAACAGCTGTGCAAAATTTTCTTCTATGCTAAACGGCATGAAGCCGTTAACAAACCGCTTCGGCACTTCCTTGTAGAACTCGTTGAGGATCGTTATACTGCAGACAATTGTGAAACAACCATCTCTTACAAAGTGCGCCTCCAACTCGGACTGTTCTATTGAATCTATGACACCACATATATCCCAATCGTCTGGATCAAAGGTTTTCAGTTTGGCACTTTTGCATGCCTTAGATGAAGGCCGACCACACTTATCCAATAGGCCGAACGTGAAAGAAGCAGTCACTTTCTCAGATTTGCAGTTCATTGCCAAAGCTAGCCCTATGTCCTTTTTATTAGATCTAGGAAAGCAAATGATTTTGCACTCATGACCATTCACTTTGAAGATGGGAGAGGTTATGGATTCAGGAAACGAGATCATGCTTTTAATTTTGGAGTACTGAACTTTAAACTGGTATGTTCCAGATGATACCTCCATGTTCATGATTGCATCTTCGTCGGATTTGTCGTTGGTTGGCAAATTCATCATTAAATAGTTGGTTAGTTATAGGGGGGTCGTGGATTATCTAAGAATGTGGAGTTGTTTCAATAGTTGGTAAGGCGAATTCCAAGGTTATTTTCACTGGAGCGTTTGATCAAGCATGAGAGTAGGCCAAATAGAAACCTGCACACAAAATCTAATGGTGGCATCAAAACTTTCAGGTATACGAAAAATAATCCCAAAGAAGCCAAAGATAGTGAGGAAAATATCAAAGATGCATAATTAAGTCCAAAGATGTATTTTAGTGACTAAATATAAAAAGTTCAAAATTGGCAACGCATTGGTATGAGTTGTTCGGATACAGCAGAAATTAAAGAGCATCACCATGTGTAAACTACTCTGCACACATTGACCAGACAGCATAAAGAAGAATATCGGGTCTTCTCAGTTAGGCATTTCATCAAACAGATAGTGGTGTCATATCTAAGTGATCCTTTAGCAAGAGTTTAACTGTTTAATTGATCCCAATCACTAAAAGTACAATAGAAATCACTCATTTCCATGTAAAATAACTAGAAAATTAATTCTACAATTTATTAAATTTGCAAAGCACTTAATTGCGCCCAATTTTATTCATGAAATCTACAAATCTAACGATTGCCATACGCCAACAGGAAACAAATCTTACCTTAGCAGTGTATCTTTCTCCTCTATTTGTTCTCCGCGCTGGCAGAACAAGTCCTTATCTCTCCATTTATAATTGTGCGAGAGACGATAACAGAATTAAACAGAGAGTTCTGCGAATATATGTCGTGCAAAAGGTTAGAAACTAGAAAGCCGACTTAGTGGAGTTCGGATCCAGTGAAGTAACCCAATCTTTGGGTTTTGGATCGGGACCGTCCGATTCGAATCCGCGAAAATCCATCCGCGAAGTGAGCGCACACATCCCGATGACGAACTCGAATCCCGAGACGATCTCGAGCGACGAATTCGAATCGGACGGTCTCAATCCAAACTTAGTGGGGGTCCGGATCACCTAGAGTAACTCAATCTTTGGGTTTGGATTGAGACCGTCCGATTCGAATTCGTCGCTCGAGATCGTCTCGGGATTCGAGTTCGTCATCGGGATGTGGGCGCTCACTTTGCGGATGGATTTTCTCGAATTTGAATCGACGGTCCCAATCTAAAACCCAAAGATTCGGTTACTTCACTGGATCCGAATTCACTTAGTGGGGGGTGGTGGTGATATGCATCATGTACCGCGCACTTTTGACTCATGCAGCACTTTGCTTTTTAAAAATTATCTATTTCACTTTTCTGACAGGTCATTAAAACTCTAGTTGGCTTTTACGCTTAAGCAAGAATAAGTATTGCTTCAAAATTGGTGCCCTATGCAGCGAGGCCTAGTTCAATTGGGTTGGGGTTATCGAGTGGAGAGGAGAAAATTGTAAAGAGGGAGAAGGGAAAGGGCCGGTCCGGGGAGACGGCAGACCGAACCGTTCGCGACTGTGGCTGACAGCGGGCCCCGTCCATTTAAATGGAGACCGAATGAATTAAAGGGCACTCTCGATGACAGTGGGACCCAGGATGATGTACAGGAGACGAGCGAGATTGCAGAACTGGAGGGGACAGCGCTAGGGAACTGTTCAGGCCGTTGGGGAGTACGACACATCAGCCTCTTCGATCTGATCTGACGCTGACGTATCGAGCGTAGAATAATTAGGAGTGAATAATTAGTGGAATTAGGTAATTCTTTTTTGTAATTTCATCGCCTTATAACATATATCCGTCGATCCACATACTATGAAAAAAGATAATAAAATTGAGAAAATTTATAGTTGTTCTTGTTAACTGCATCCCGACTTCTTCAAATTCAATCAAATTAGTTATTGTTTCGATTCGATCTCAACATTCAATTCCTAACCAAATTGAGACAAATCACGGCAACCTTCAATAGACTAACGAGAGTCATCACTTGTAACTTGCAAATTGAAGAAGGATAATTCATTCACATACTACCTTGTTGTCATTAGTTTTCTTTACAAACCAACACCTCTTTCTTGCGACTTCAGCGTCATATCTTCTTGCTAGGCTTGAGAATAACATAGGTTATGTATTGTTTTCTTGTACAGGTCAATATGTATATCTGAATACCTAATTGTTAATTATTCAAGTAACGAAACTACTGAGAACCATATAACCTAATGTATTGAACAAATACTACTATTGATTAAAATGTAAAAACTATGGTCATGGTAAATTTATGCTCCGCATCTTTTATCAGTCAGAGGAGGGTTCAAATGCATCATGATTTTGTGCTCCAATATGCTCCATATCATTTATCTCTGTTTTCAAAGTCTGAACAGTCGATCTGAATCGCTCAACATGATCTTTATAATATAATATTCTTGGAGAACAAATTTTATATTTTTTAGAATTTTTTTACATAGGTACAATGTCACTTTTTCGAATGGTCCAAAATTTCTTTAAAACAGTGATTTTGTACCTATCTAAAAAAATAGTAAAAAAAATTCTAAAAAATATAAAATTTGGTCTCCAAGCATATTTTATTATGAAGATCATGTTGAGCGGTTCGGATCGACTGTTCGAACTTTGAAAATGGAGATAAAGAATGTGGAGCATATTGGAGCACAAAATCATGGTGCATACCCTCCTCAGTCAGGTATTAATTTCATCACATCAGTGTTGTAAATAACAGTATGCGGTCGTCGATGGACGAGGTACCGCCAAGCGATTAATCGGTATGCGGTCGATTAATTGGAATTATGCGGACAATTTAACGTTTTTATTAAATTTGTGTGTGTGTGTGTGTGTGTGTGTGTGTGTTTGTCGAGATAGACTAATGTGCTTTCGGTAGCACTTCGGCCGAAGTGCTACCGAAAGCACATTAGTCCATCTCTATATATATCATAATTTATTGAAAATAAATTATTTAACTCATTAAACTTATCAAATAAACTTAATTTAACTTATTTTTATTATTATAACATGACACTACGCTTATTTCTTCTTAACACATAAGCATTTTACATGTGGAAGTAACACATTTATTTAATGAAAAAATAAATTTGAGAATTAAGCCTTTTCATATACTAATAACATATTATTTGAAAGAAATGAAACATTCCAACATAAAATCACTAAATTTAGTTTATGATAACAACTTAATTTCATAAATGAACACATCGTACTAATTGAAAAAATTACATCAGTAAGTAAGAAAAATATATGGTATATAAATAATAGAAGAATTAATCAATTTCAAAGTAAGTAAGATGAAAAAACATATATAAAAAATATTGAATGTATATCCAAGCAAAAATAAACTACAATACAGGATTTATAAATCTTATTATCACACGCTATCACTAAAAAAAAACAATTTAAATATAAATATTCACTAAAATAAATGGGAATAAATGAGAATAAACGAAAATAAATGGACGATTAAACTGTAAAACGGCCGATTAATCAGAAAAAAAACAGCCGATTAATCGTTTTCATCTGCAAACATGCATCCGTTAAGTGTATTCGTAACGGTTTGACCGCCGTTAACGATTAAACGGCCGTTTAATCAACCGTTAAGACCGTTTTTTACAACACTGGATCACATCAATTTAATTTGTCACCTAATCAAGCGACATGAATTTTCTCTGACTATAAACTCTTCACATGCAATAAATGATATCTCTTGACTCAAAATGTGATGATCATAAAATTATTAATTGTTACCTTCCTCTAAAATATTTATAAGAAAAACAAAAGGTATTACTTTTGTGGGCTTTAGAATGTATCGTGTGTTTACCCCTTTTTTTTAAAATGAATGAACTTTAAACGTCACCATTTCGATGGTTCAAACAGGACGAAAAAAAAAGAAAAAAGAACGGTGTCTCGGAACTTTCTCCATTCATTAGCTTTTCTAAGAACAAATAAGGATAAAATGAGTGTGTTTTTTTTCCAAAGAAAGGAATCATTAGTCAACCATATCATAGAAGTTAGAAACAAGAAATCAGGTTAAATAAAATACGGATAATATTTATATAAGCATTGTGCACTATATATCCCGTTCGGTTTTCACCCCTGGAAGGGGTGGGTAGGAATCCCGGTGCATTTTATCTTTCAACGTTGAAAGAGAGTACCAAATAAGCTTGAAAAGAGCAAGAGAAAGGCCTTGTAACAGATTAAGCACTATAAGCACTCCATTAGTTTTTGCCAGAATGCTCAAAGTCTAAAACCTTGATTCCTTAACTTACCATTGTTGTATTGATATCATTTATAGGAACCTGGTGTGGGCAAATGTACATTATATATCCTTCGATCTCGATAATTATGAATTGGTTCAAAACAAACAAACACAAACACAACAAGAGAAAAGAACCATGTAACAAGTACATTTGTGTGTATGTGAGAGTGGGGGCTGGTGGTGAATTATTTGAGAACAAAATCCGTAAATTATTTAAGAGAACCAAGCTACTTCAACATCAAAAAAGTAGCACAGGAAAAGAATTTCAACATAAGATAAAAATACTAGGATATATTTCCATTAACACGCAGTGCCAGTATACAGTATTTAAAGCCTAACATTTAGTTGATGAGTTATAATGTACACAAATTTTGACTTGATCAAGGAATACAGTTCTGAACTTCAAGTAACATCTGATCCACATCATGTACCAGATTTGATCATACAAAAAATAGTGGTATTAAGGTGGGCTAATTAAGTAGAAGAGCACACAAAGGAAATGAAAGCAAAGTGCTAATCAACTCTTAACGTAGATCCAGCTTTGACAACAACTTCCCCAAAGACAATAAGCATCCCTAAATTCCCTATAAACATAAAAAAAGAAAAAATATATCACTTAAACAGAGAATAGGGGATTATTGTCACACCTTGCATCAGACTATGCTTCAATAAATTAGATAATAAGCTTCAAATTAAGATAACAGCTGTTCACTCAAAATTGTTTAATGTCTCCAACTCTTGTAATAAATTAAATAATAATCTTTTAGAAAACCAGAGTATATAAGGAGAACAATCAAAAATAAAATGTACTGTACCAGAATTATTTCAAAAGTTTTATGAGTACGTTAGCATGTTGTATCTCATATAAATTAATCTCTTCATTGTGTAAATGACGTTGATTTTTAGGTTTAACTTTCATAACATGAAAATTCATTTCCAATGCAATTAACACTAAATATTAATTAAATTGCTGTTCCCTTTTCTTGCATGTCAGTTATTAAGAGAAATACAAGTAAAAATATGACGCTATCTACCAAAACAGTTAGTTATTAATAAAAAACTATGTTTAAAGAAATAACAATAGGATGACGTACAGATGATACAATCAGAAATTTAAAATGTAACTGAACAGAAAAATTACCTTTTTCAGGGTTGAACAAGGTTTGTGATTCACAAATTAGCCTCTAAGCCGATCACTAATCTCCTTCAACAGGGAGGGATAACGGACCATCAACTGCACATAAATATCAGTTACTGACAACCAGACAAGGTTTTTCGGGTCACAAACAAAACAGAGGCAAATATCCTTAAGTTCCACTAGGTCCAGCTCCTCCGCCAGTGTTAAGATACTTAAAGCGGTATCCATAGTGATATCCATCATTAAACGACCTTCACACAACATCTTCAATCCTTCCAATGCATATCTGTCAGCAGCTACCAATAAATGCTGAGTCATTGTAACAAGTGGGATATTGTCATCGGACATATCAGGAAGCGAGTCAGTGTAGATGAAATGGAGCATGGCCTTGAAAACTGCTGCCTTTATATCTTTAATAGTTATGGTCTCGGTTTTGCTCTCAACCATTGCCCCAAAGAGCTCTGCATTGAATACTGGCGAACGGGCAGCGAGTATTGATCTATGAGCAGTGAAGATTTCACTCTCCACCTCAAATCTCACATCAGCAGTCTCCTTCCTATCCAACAGCTGAACAAAATGTTCGTCTATGCTAAACGGCATGATGCCGTTAACAAACCGCTTTGGCACTTCCTTGTAGAACTCGTTGAGGATCGTTATACTGCAGACAAGTGTGAAACAACCATCTCTTACAAAATGCGCCTCCAGCTCAGACCGTTTCATGAAATATAGGATATCAATGTCATCCAAAGAGTTATCAAAGGTCAACATTCTAACTCTAGTGTATGTCTTAGAAGAAGGCCGGCCACTCTTATCCAACAGGCCGAACGTGACAGAAACAGTCACTTTCTCAGATTTGCCATAACTTGTCAACGTTAGCCCTATGCTGTCTTCACAGCGTGGAGGGAAGTAATGGATTTTGAACTTATGGCCATTCACTTTAAAGATGGGAGAGGTGATGGTATTATATTCAGCGAAGTTTTTAGTTTTGGAGTACTGAACTTTAAACTGGTATGTTCCCGATGCTACCTCCATGTTCATGAATGCTGCATCTTCGTCGGAGTTGTTGTTTGGCAAGTTCATTATTACATAGTTGGTTAGTTAAAGGTCGTTCTTGGTTTATCAAATAATGAGTTGTCTCAATGGTTTGTAAGATGGAATCCAAGGTTGTTTTCACTGCGGCATTTCATCAAGCAGGAGAGTAGCCCATTAAAAATCCTACACACAAAAGATAATGGTGGTATCAAAGCCTTCACTTAAAGTGAAAATACTCTCAAAAAATTCAATGGAGGGGAAAATATTAAAGATGAATAATTTAGTAAAATTAGGGAATTAAAGAGCATCTCCATATGTAAACTACTACATAAAGAAAAGAAGAAAAGAAGAATACGGGTTATTTTCAGTTAGGCATTTCATCAAACAGAAGGTGGTTTCATATTTAAGTGATGCTTTCACGAGAGTTCAACTGATCCCAATCACTAAAAATACAATAGAAATCACTCACTTCCATATGAAATAACTAGAAAACTAATTCAACAAATTTATTAATTACCCAGAGCACTTACGCCGCCATTTTTTTTCATTAGGAAAGAAAACCAACCTTTGCGGCGCAACTTTCTCCCAAGATCTCCGTTTTTTTCTCTCTTCGCTCACGGAACAAGTCCTTGCCTCTCAACAGAATTAAAATGAGGGTTTTAGCAAATATGCTTTGCCCTGATTCGTGCATAAAGCATATAAAGTAGAAAAAGGCCTTTGTCTAGGCCCATCAATACAGGCCTTTGAGGTTTGAGGCCAGAAAACCTTCTATAATTTTTATTTGACGTTATTAACCAACACACAAAAATAACATGAGCAAAACTGCCAAAACACCATGTTCTGAGGATATTTGCCGACATTTTTATTATATCCAAAGTTAATTACAAATTAATAAATATACCTTTATAAAAATATCCATACCGGCCATTAAATGGCCGGTTTTAATTTTTTTCAGAACCGGCCATTTAATGGCCGGTACTAACTTTTTTTTTTTAGAGACACTATGAATAGCAAGATGCTGAAATCTAACACTAAAAATTCGAATTTTTTTTAAAAATATTTGTTAGATTACTTCTTTTGATTTATAATTAGCATATTTATACTAAAATACACTAAATTACTTGAAATTATGTTGAATTACGTTGAATTACACTAAATTAAGCTAAATTATGCTAAAATACGGTAAATTATGCTAAATTACATATGAATATGGATGATATCTTCATTGAGAAAGTGAAAAACGACGACGAAACTTCAAACGTTCATAAAATGGCGCTCGAGTGTCCGATTTCAACAAATGACCACTTTTCGGAAAGCTTGCAAAAATACGCATGCGTCAATGTCCGCTTTTTTTAATTTCAAAATTCAGAATTGCCAAAAAAACAAAGGAAAGAGCCTCAAAACTTCAGTTGAAGTTTCCGATTAAGATTTTCATTACTATTATTCAATATAAGTAGCTCAGTAAATTAGTCATATAATTAACTTGTAGAATACCAATTTTTATTATTTTTGAATTTTTTTACTATTTTTTATGATTTATGAAAGATGGCACAAAATCGGCCTAATTTAGCGTAATTTAGTGTAATTTAGCGAAATGTAGTGTAATTTAACATAATTATTGTAATTTAGCGTAATTTAGTGTAATTCAGCGTAATTTAACATAATTTGAAGTAATTTAGCGTATTTTAGTATAAATATGTTAATTATATATCAAAAAAAAATAATCTAACAAATATTAAAAAAAATTCGAATTTTTAGTGTTAGATTTCAGCATCTTGTTATTCATAGTGTTTCTAAAAAAAAAAAAATTAGTACCAGCCATTAAATGGCCGGTACCGAAAAAAATTGAAACCGGCTATTTAATGGCCGCTATGAATATTTTTATAAATTTCCAATATTAGTGGGTATATTTATTAATTTGTAATTAACTTTGGATATTAATAAAAATGTTGGGGATATATATTTGCGTGGATATATGATGCTGATATTACATGGTGTTTCTGAAATGCCTTGTCCTATCAGCTAATTCAACATCCTTAGTAAAAGTTATACCTTAAACCCAGCCTAAACCCTTAATACATAACTAGATTATATTGGGCTTAGTTTCCGAAAGGATAAGATAGATTGTAAGATAAAACTAGCACTGATTTGTCAGTACATGCAAAACTATAGGAGCACACCAAAGAATAAAGAAAGAAATGCTAAATCACTGCAACGTAGATGAAGCCGATGAGCATTCCTACAAATTACAAGCACAATCAAATCCAAATTAAATCACTACAAGCATAGAATAGTGGTTACTTCGACTAATTGCATTTGTCTAAGCTTCAATAATATTGTGTTAACTTTTATCACTGATCTTCAGTCAAAATGGTTTGGTTCCCAAAAAGCAAGGCACCATATGAAGAACATTCAACTAAAAAGCATTGTGCGATAAATACCCTTTCAAAAGTCTCAAAAGTAGGTTTAGAAGATGTATTTCAAATAAACGAATCTTTTCCATGTTCGATGTGATTCTTTTGTAGCATACCCTTCAAAGAAAAACAATCATTTTCAATTGTGAGTAGCACTGAATTTGAACTAGGATTACCAACATCTATCCCCTTTCTTGTATGACATACATTCAGAGAACAAAAATTATAACTCCGTGCTATTTATGTACCGACCAATTATTAAAAAAAAATAACCTTAATTTTTAAGAAAATTACAGCAGGACCTCAATATAAACTCTGAGAAAAATCAAAGCATGATGACATAAAAATAAATCATAAATTAATAATACAAAAGAACAGAAATTACCTTTTACTCTTATAAAAGTAGGGGTGTCAAAAAAGATCTTAGCTCGTGGCTCGATCGTGACTCGTACCTGACTCGCTCGCTAACAGCTCGCTCGTTAGTGGACCGAGCTGTTAACGAGCCAGCTCGCGAGCTAGCTCTGCTAGGCATTAATTTGTAAATTTGTATGAATTTGTATACATTTTATACTGTCCAGCTCAGTCTGGCTCGATCCAGCTCGGTCTGGCTCAGTTCAGCTCAGTTAAAACAAGATCCAACCAGACCCAGCGAGCCAGCTCGATCTGGCTCGTCACGAATTCGAGCTAAGATTTTAGCTCGGATGCCCTAGGTCCAGCTCGCTCGGTAAAAGCTCGGTCCAGATTAACGAGCTAAGCTAGCTCGTTTACAGCCCTACTCTTAAAGTAAGCCAATTGGTTATATATTTTGTTGGAAATTTTACATTTCCCAAATAATAAAAGAAGTCGGAGAATTCCTTGCTGTAAACTTTCTTTCTTTTTTAGATAGGTACTTTCTTTCTTTCTTTCTTTCTTTCTTCTGAAAAAGCTTGACAGCGGCTGCAAGAGAGAAATTTTCAATTGGCGCATTATTACAGACAAATTATTCTAGTACTTTTATCACTCACTAGAGTATGCTTAGTATTCACTAGATTATGCTTAATGTAAATTTACGGATACCCGAACCCACAAATTAATTAACGGAAACTCGTATTCATGAGTATATAATGGAGTGATTATGGAAATGTACTGAAATGAACATTTGGTTGTATAGTAGGAATAATTGTGAATTTTTTTTATTTTTCTTTCTAAAATGTTTGATATCATACAATCATTCTTATTAATAATTATTAATATATTAAATAAAGTTGATTAACAATAACATAAAAATATTGTATTAATTATTTTTTCATAATAAGGTTTTTGCTTGTAAAAAGTATAAACCAATTAAAAATTAAATTAGCAAGTTGTTTTTTACTGATGTTCAATTTTGCTTAAACAAAATACAAATATTTATTATTTATAATTTTGTAATACTAAAAATTATAGTTGTTTATCAAATACTTTGGATTCATTTTAATATAACAACAAATACTATTAATTAAATTGTAATTTAAATAAGTTAATTTAGTTATATGTAACGAAAAAAGGCAGGGAAGAGAGAACACCTAGCATTCCCCTTGTGGAAAAAAAAAATTTAGCTCTGACTTTGATTGTTTTTTTCATCAATTTGGAATGAAAAAATGGAAAAAAAAAAAAAAAAAAAAATTCCAATTCCATTTCATACAGACTCTTATCCGAACATTTGGAAATTTTGGAATTTGCAAACCACTTCTGACTTCTGAGTCATTGAAATTTTTGACATTTTATCCAACTTAGCCAAAAATCTATTACAACAAGTCTTGGAACTTTCTCCATTCATTGCTTGAAAGTAGTGGCTTCGCTAATTTATAACATACCTCCTGATCCCCTCTTCCTCTTATCTTAAGAACAAACGAGAAAAGGAGTGCTTTTTTTTCCCGGGATGTTTGAAGAGAAGGAAGCTACTTCAACATCAGAAAAGAACAATAGAAAAGAATTTCAACATCAGATGAACAAAATATTATGGTATAACTAAATTAACATTAATTTATGATCAGCTGATCACCACTATTTAAAGCCTAACATCAAGTAACATTTGATCCAGATCATGTACCAGATTTGATCATACAAAAAAGAGTGGTAAGGTTGGCTAACTAGAGCATACCAAAGGAAATGAAAGCAAAGTGCTAAACAACTCTAACGTACTTCCAGCTTTGACAACAACATTTCCAAAGACAATGAGCATCCCTAGATTCCCTGTAAACATAATAAAATCCAAATTATATCACTTAAACAGAGAATAATGGTTTATTAAATTAAATAATAAGCTTTACATATAAACATCTTCACTAAAAATGGTTTAGTCTCTCCAACTCTTGTATTAAATTAAATAATAAGCTTATAGAAATGCAGAGTATATATGGTTAACATCTAAAAGTAAATGTTTTGTACCACAATTATTTCAAAAGTTTTTGAGTACGTTTGCATGATTTATCTCAAATAAATTGATCTTTTGCTTGTGTAAATGATGTTGATTCTTTGGTTGTCTAACTTTCATAACATGAAATAACAATTTTCAATGTGATTAACACTAAATTTTAATTAAAATGTCTTCTCTTTTCTTGTACACCAGCTATTCAAAGAAATACAAGTAAAAATATGGTGCCCTATACCAAACCAGTTTTTACACACAAAAAACATCAAATTTTAAGAAATAACAATAGGATGGCGTACAAATGTTACAAATCAGAAATTTTTAAATGTAACTGAAAATATAAATTACCAATTAGCCAGTAACCATATGACTAATGTCCTCCAACAGGGAGGGATAACGGACCATCAACTGCACATAATCATGTTTTAGCGAAAACAGGAGAAGGTTTTTCGGGTCACTAACAAAACAGATGCACTTATCCTTAAGAACCTCTAGATCCAGCTCCTCCGCCACTGTTAAGGTACTTAGAGCAGTATCCATAGTGATATCCCTCATTAAACTATCTTGACACAACATCTTCAACCCATCCAATGCATATCTGTCAGCAGCTACCAATAGATGCTGAATCATTGTAACAAGTGGGATATTGTCATCAGACATATCAGGGAGCGAGTCAGTGTAGATGAAATGGAGCATGGCCTTGAAAACTGTTGGATTCATATCTTTAATAGTTATTGTCTCGGTTTTGCTCTCAACCATCGGCCCGAATAGCTCTGCATTGAATACTGGTGAACGGGCAGCGAGTATTGATCTATGAACATTGAAGATTTCACCCTCCACCTCAAATCTCACATCAGCAGTCTCCTTCCTATCCAACAGCTGAACAAAATGTTCATCTATGCTAAACGGCATGATGCCGTTAACAAACCGCTTCGGCACTTCCTTGTAGAATTTGTCGAGGATCGTTATACTGCAGACAAGTGTGAAACAACCATCTCTTACAAAGTCCTCTTCCAGCTCGGACCGTTCCATGAAATGTGGGATACTATATCCATGCCAAATGTCTGGATCAAAGGAGATCATTTTTTCACTTTTGCATGCCTTGGAAGAAGGCCGGCCATACTTATCCAACAGGCCCAATGTGAAAGAAACAGTCACTTTCTCAGATTTGCAATGCATTGCCAATGCTAGCTCAATGTCATCTTCAGAGCCTGGAGGGACGTAAAGGATTTTGCAATCATGACCATTCACTTTGAAGATAGGAGAGGTGATGCATTTATCATCACCATTCACTTTGCAGATGTGTTTAGTTTTGGAGTACGGAACTTTAAACTGGTATGTCCCTCCAAAAATCTAAGAATTCATCTGAACCTGTTACCCTCCATATAGATGTAGTTGATGCTACTGCTATTATAGTTTCTAGTGGTGATCAGTATGATAGATGAATCTCCTTAATTGGAATTGTAGAGGTTTAAATTCAAATAGGAGAAAACAAGTGTTACATGAATTAATTAGAGATAATCATGTAGATATCGTAGCTATTCAAGAAACCAAAAAAGAGGATTTTTCAGTAAGATTTCTGAAAGCTTTATCCAATAGAATAGATGAATGGCAATGGGTTCCCTCCATGGGTCGCTCAGGTGGTATCTTATTTGGATGTGATAGTAATAAATTCAAAGTACAGACTTATCATATTCATAGATATTATGTAGATGTTATTCTAGAAAATAAAACTGACTCACTTAAGTGGCAATTAACTATTGTATATGGACCTGTTATTAGAACATTTAAAAAAGAGCTTTGGGCAGCCATAGATCGAATAAGAGATTTTTCTATACCTTATTGGATTCTTTGTGGGGACTTCAATGTAATTAGACATCAAAATGATAAATCAGGGCCTCACTTTGATGTACAGATTAGTGCTGATTTTAATTCTTTTATTAATAAACATTCATTAGTTGAACATAAACTCCATTCTAGAAAATATACTTGGTCTAATGGTAATCGATTTGCATTGTTAGATAGGATTTTTACATCTTTAGCTTGGGATAATACTTATCTAGATAGTAGTATTTCTGATCTACATAAAAGTGGTTCCGATCATTGTCCCCTACTCTTTCAAATTGGTAACAAGGTGCCACCTAGATCTTCCCATTTTCGTTTTGAATCCGAATGGATTAAACAAGATGGTTTTACAGCTTTGATTTCTAAGTGGTGGTCTGACTTCCCTTTAGATCCCCATAATGTTGCCTATAGTTGGACACTCAAATTAAAACACCTCCAACAAAAAATTCGAGGGTGGGCACGCAACTATTATGGGGAAAAAAAGAGGTTGAAAGCTACCTTAATTAAGGAAATTCATCGATTAGATGTCCTTCAAGAGTCTACTGACCTGAGTGACGAGGAATTTCTCCAATGGAACACCTTGAAAACTCAATTAGATAACATTTACTTAGAGGAAGAGACATATTGGAAAATTAGATCTAAACAACAATGGTTAGAAGAAGGGGATCAAAACACTAAATTTTTTCATCTGACCGCTACACATAGGAGTAAGAAGAATAGAATTAATTCGTTAGAAATAGATGGGACTATTACTACTAACATAGGTCATATGAAACAACATGCTGTGAGTTTTTACAAAAATTTATTAGGTACTACAGGTTTTAAATTTGCGCATTTAGAACCAACATTTTGGGATCAGGTAGATAAACTTACTCATTCTGAACAATTAGGACTGGAAATGGAAATAACTGAGAAGGAAATTCATGATGCTATTTTTGCTTCATCAGCTCAGGGAGCCCCTGGACCTGATGGATTTTCCTTTTTATTTTATCAAACCTATTGGGATATCATCAAAGCGGATCTCATTCTTTTATGTACTCATTTTTACTCACATAGTTTAGATTTAAATAGAATAAACAAATCAGCCATCTGTCTGATTCCCAAAGAAAGAGATGCTCAACTGATTAGTAAATATAGACCAATTAGTTTAGTTAATTGTAGTTTCAAAATAATTTCTAAAATCCTTACATCTAGGCTAGAACCCATTATGAGTAGAATAATAGATGTTAGTCAATCCGCTTTCATTAAAAATAGGTATATCTTAGATAATGTTATTTTAAGCCAAGAACTTATACATGCATGTCAAGCACTTAATACACCTGGTGTAGTTATCAAAGTCGACTTCGAGAAGGCTTATGATAAGATACACTGGGATTACATTCTAGAGATATTAGAGAGTAGAGGATTTGGTACTAAGTGGATTCACTGGATTAAGGATTGGTTATATAGTTCTCAATCTTGCATTAACTTTAATGGTGAGTTTACACAATATTTTTTCTGTAAGCGAGGGGTTCGACAGGGTGATCCCCTCTCACCTTTCTTATTCATTCTAGCAGCTGATACATTGTGTAAGATATTTAATAAGGGTAGACAGGCTAATAAATTGATAGGATTAGGACCTCCTTGTTTAGACGGTAAATCAATCACCAATTGTCATTATGCTGATGACACTATCCTCTTTCTACATGCTTCATCTCAGAATGTGTCATCAGCATGGTGGGGTATGAAAAGTTTTGAAGCCCTCTCTGGTATAACAATGAATTTACTTAAAACTGAATTGTATCCCATTCACTCGGAGGGGATTCAATTTGCTGATATCTTTCAATGTAAAGTAGGTACCTTCCCATTTAAATACTTAGGTTTACCACTCAATAATCAAAAGTTAAGTATGGAGGACTGGCAGTTTTTAGTAGATAAGATTGAAAATAGGCTACAAAATTGGAAGGGTCAACTATTGTCTATAGGGGGTAGACTTACTCTTTTAAACTCTGTATTATCATCTATACCCTTATATACATTGTCCGTGTATAAGGCTCCTAAAACTATACTTAGACGAATTAATTCTATTAGAAATAGATTTCTTTGGCAAGGTTCAGATAAGAATAGGAAAAAATATACTCTAGTTAATTGGACTAAAGCTTGCTTAGATAAATCTCATGGTGGCCTAGGCGTATTAGATTTACAGAATATGAATATTGCTTTGTTATTAAAATGGTGGTGGAAAATACAAGATGATAGTTATCAAGGCCTTTGGAAAAGTGTCATTCTTCACAATTATTATCTCACACACTCTTTACATCTCCCTTTTGGAAATCAGTCATGAAATTCGAAAATTTAGGAAAATTAGTGTTACATTTGAACCAGGTATTCACTCTTCGTTATCTTTTTGGCATACTTTATGGATTGGTAATTGTAGTTTAGCCACAAAATATCCACAATTATACAATTTATGTTCTACTCCTCAAAATTACCATTAGTTCAGTTATAAACTCACAAGGCTCTAGATTACACTTTAGACGTAGTTTGAGTGGTATCTTGCTTGTAGAATGGCATCAGATCTTACATCTAATTAGTTCTTGTAGTTTTACGCACCATGTAGATAGGATTGCTTGGAGGTGGGAAAGTTCAGGGTTATTCTCTGTCAAATCCCTATATAAAATCATTAATTTTAGAGGGATTAGTAAAAATAGATTTACTATTTGGTGGGAGCTACCTCTTCCACCAAAAATTCGAATCTTTATGTGGTTAGTCATGCATAATAGAATACTTACTAAAACAAATCTACATAAACGAGGTTGGCAAGGTGATGTCAAATGTCAGTTTTGTCCTCATAGAGAATCTGTGAATCACCTTTTCCTGAACTGTACAATAGCGCAACAAATTTGGTTTTGGCTAGGTAATTGTCACCAAATATTCACCCAATGGAAAACTTGCTCTAATATTTTTGATTTTGCAGGTACATTATCAAAAGATCAACAAATCGCTTTTTTAGTGATCTTCAGTGCATTGTGTTGGACCTTGTGGAAATATCGAAACTCGGTTATTTTTCAGAATTCATCTAGTAAAACAATTAGATCTCTTATATTACTAATCCTTTCCGTGTTTGATTATTGGGCAGGTCACATGGATAAGAAAATCAAAGAGGCCGCAGCTCATTGGTTACCACCTGACATTGATGCTATTCCCTTGAGTGTGTGGGACCCCACAGAATTGCAGATGGTAGTGTACCAGCCGCAGGCAGCAGCACCGCAGTGCATAGGAAGTGCAGCTGGACTTCCAGCCGAGTGAAGATGACGACCCAATTTTGCACACATTCGCCTCTAGGAGTAGCGTACCACAGCCCCTTGAGAGGAGGCTTAGAACAAGTGTTATTTTCTTTATTTGTGTTTTGGTGGACTTTAAAACGAAGGGCTTATGTTTTTTGCTTGTTGTTCGATTTTGCGGGTATACTTTTACTTGAGACCTGATAACACTGGATTGTAAGTTACAGATCTGTTTCTTATATGAAACGGGCCTTCGTGCCTTTTTTTCAAAAAAAAAAACTGGTATGTCCCCGATGCTACCTCCATGTTCATCAATGCTGCATCATCTTTGTTGGAGTCATCGTTGTTTGGCAAATTCATTATTAAGTAGTCGGTTAGTTATTGGTGGTTCTTGGTGGTTCTTGGTTTATCTGCACACAAAAGATAATGGTGGTATGAAACCCTTCAGATATAATCCCAAAAAAAGCCAAAGATGGAGGGTATATATTAAAGTCAAAATAAGGACGTGGTTAAGTGACAATATACAAAAATTTCAAACTCGACAAGAAATTGGATAAAAAGGTAAACTAAAGAGCATATCCATATGTAAATTACTCTGTACACATTGACCAGACAGCATAAAGAAAAATACGGGGTTCTTCTCAGTTTGGCATTTCATCAAACAGAAGTGGTGCCATATCTAAAGTACATATAAGAATAAACAAAAGGAGAACCTATAATACGTATTAAAATGAGAAATACGATTTTGAAAATTTCACACTGATTGATCCTTTCACTCGTTGCCATTTTTAAAATCACTAGAAAATTTATTCTACAATTTATTAAATGTCCAAAGCACACTTAATTGCCCCCAATTTTTTTCATGAAATCTACAAATTTAGCGCTCGCCATACGCCAACAGGAAAAAAAAATACCTACCTTAGCAGCGCATCTTTCTCTTATGATCTCCACTTCAAGTCCTTATCTCTCCATTTCATTTCTGTTCTCGCCTTCTTGAAATGAAATGAGGGTTTTAGCAAAGCCTAAAAACTAGAATGCCTCTCTCTTGCAATTATTCCCGCGTAGAAAGGGAAGTCCTCAACAAAACTTATAACACGAGCAAGAGAAAAACGCTTTTGTCTTGGCCCATCATTACAGGCCTTAAGTGGGCTGGGCCCAGAAAATCTTCTATAAATTTGACTTGATCTAGGAATCTAGTTTTTAGTATTTGATGACAATTAAAATTGACAATTTATTATTGTTAATTGATGCAATGGTTATAATATTTGATGACTTGACTTATTTTACAAGTTTTAGAACTCAACTACTTTAAGAATCAGTTTTTAGTCTACTAACAAAACAATGCCTTCCGTGTAGGAGACAACGGGTTGGGAATAAGAATGAATTCCTTTATAGATATTAAAATTTAAAAGACTAAACTTGCATCTTGTTGTCAAAAAAACAACTTGAACAAATTATATTAGTATCATTATAATTTGGTTTAAAAACTCTACGTTTATGTACGGTTCTATTCTCATTTCATACTCAAAAAGAAAAACAAAAACAAAGGCGATAAACAGGGGCAACTGTCTCCCTGGATTTTGAGTTTTAGTGGAGATTTATCGGTTCCGACCGACTTTGTCTCCTTAGAATTTTTTTTGCCCCCCTCTGGACGTTTGATTTGTAATTTGGGTTAAAATTGAAATAAATTTGTTAGATTTTGATTGGTAATTAGAATTATAAGTCAAAGTATTGGAAAGTATAAGTTAAAGCATTATTTTTTATCGATTACCTAATTAGTTAATGGATTTAAATCCGATTAGATATTTAAACCTGATTCGATATTTTTTTACTCTCCTGACGAAAATCATAGATCCACCCTGGCGATAAACCATGAGTATAACATCTATTTTACTGTTTAAAGATCAAAGCAAACATGCTTTGACATGCCAGAAAGGCATTAAGATGTGTTGGTTGGGAGACTGATCGCTTCTTGTGCCACGTTTGGTAGCTATAAATGCCCTTTCATTCTTTTCTTTTCTCCTTCATTTTATGTGATTGTGTAGAGAACATGGGAAATTAATTTCACGCGTTGACGAAATGGATAAGGGGCCATCAATCGTAGACATCAATGTCATGATCTATTTTTGTTTAATATTTTCTTATGCAGCATGATGTCTTGAAATATCTCCAAAAAAATTTAACAGAATGAATTTATTATAAAAAAAAAGTATTAGCAATTAAATACACAATGCAAATGAAGATCAGATCGCACATAAAGAGAACCATTTCAATGCAAATGAATTAATGTATTATTGTATTATTGCCTTTCTAAGATAAGCTGGTTTATTTACAGGAATATTATTTGAAAAATGTAATAACTAATAAATGATAATAGATATATTTAAAAAGTCAAAATTGCAAATTTGTTCAATATTTTCAGATATGTTGTGTTAAAACTTATTTGAGAACTATGATAACCAACAAATCATAATCAAAATTAAGAGGCTAAAATATTCAAAATTATTATAATTTTTTTAATATTTTGTCTATTAAATTTTATGCAATTTAAAGTTAATTAACCATCAATGAAGTTATCTGAGAAATTAATTGCTCGGTCTCAATACTTGATCAATAATCAAATAATTATCAAATTTCAGGTATATCTAAACTATAAAAAACACAGTTATATTGAATTTAAATATAAATGGAAGAATGTTACCAAGTTTATATATATATATATATATATATATATATAGTGCTGGGCTTAGCTAAGCCATGGTGTAAAACGACTTGGTGCTCCACGCCTCATTATTTCCATTTTGAAAATCCAAACGACCGATCCGAACCGCTCAAGTTGTTCTCCATATTGATATGTGCTTGGAGACCAAATTTTACATTTTTTGGAATTTTTTTACTATTTATTAAGCCACTTTGAAAATCACTGATCCGGCGGTCCAGAAATTTTTACTGTTTTTTACTGTTCATAAGGATTTTCAGATTTTCAAAGTGGCTTAATAAATAGTAAAAAAATTCCAAAAAATGTAAAATTTGGTCTCCAAGCACATTTCAATATGGAGAACATGTTGGAAGGTTCGAATCGACTATTTGAACTTTGAAAATGAAGATATGGCGTGGAGTACCAAGTCGTTTTACTCCATGGAGTAGCCTAGTCGGACTCTATATATATATATATATATATAGAGAGAGAGAGAGAGAGAGAGAGAGAGAGAGAGAGTGGCTAAGCTACAAACGTTTGCACCAAGGCTTTGGTGCAAACGATTTGTTTTCAGATTTTCGAATTCCAAACGGTCGATCCGAACCGTTCAAGTTGTTCTCCATATTGAAATGTGCTTGGAGACCAAATTTTACATTTTTTGGAATTTTTTTACTATTTATTAAGTCACTTTGAAAGTTGCTGATCACACGGTCCAGAATTTGATTGCACTGTTTTTACTGTTCACCCGAATCAGCAACTTTCAAAGTGGCTTAATAAATAGTAAAAAAATTCCAAAAATGTGAAATTTGGTCTCCAAGCACATTTTAAGTTATCAAAAAAAAATCCCCAAATTCATATCATAAATTTCATCATTTCTGCTCAGATTTGAAGAAAAAAAGAAAAATTATCAAACAGAAAAAGGCACAAAGTATTTAAAAGCACATTAAATTTCTTGCCAAATTAGTGAAGAGGAAACATTTTGATGAGGGATCCCAAGTCGGTGCCAATTGCTGAAATTGTGTCAATTCTTTTGCTTTAATTGATGTGTAACATATCACATGTTGAACATAGTCCATTGTCTTCTCTGAGACTGTTTAAGCTCCAGCCTGACCGTGACATTCCAACTATGATGAGTAACTCAAAATTTGATAACAAAAATAATAATTAAATAATAAGCTAGTATGAAATTCAGTTCATCAAGAGACGAATTTTTTTTATAAACCATAATTAAAAAATATATTTTTACGAAACCAACGTGATTACTTTTTTTTTCATAAAAATTATAAGAACCGAAATGTCATTTCGGTCCGTTATTTTTTTTTATTCCGGACCGAAATGCCATTTCGGTCCGGTCCCCTTTTTGAATTTTCTGTGGCGGCTCATATAAAAACTTGTGAAACTAGTACCACAGAAAATTCAAAAAGGAGAATGGCCGGAATAAAAAAAAAATTACGGACCGAAATGGTATTTCGGTTCTTATGGTTTTTGTAAAAAAAAAGTAATCATGTTGGTTTCGTAAAAAAAACAAATTTTAATTATGGTTTATAAAAAAAATTCTACGCCCGTAATTTTTAACTTTAAAAACTGTTTGATTTATTGTGAATGACATTCTTAAATGGTCGATTTTAATGCACTAACTTTGATAACTTAAAGGTGGCGATGCTTTTTTTTTTTTCAATTCTATGAAACCAGCATTTTCATGTCACACCATTTTACTTAAATTTTTTTTTTGAATTTGGTCGTTCTCCAAAAGAAAAGAAAAAGAAAAATAAAAATACTATTTCTACTGCTTATAATTTTTTTTATGTACTTCCAGTCTAAGCGTGTATATACATTTAGATGAAAAATATTTATAAGCGTGTACTTGCAGTCTCAACCATTTTACATAAATTTTTTTTGTCATTTTCTTGAATAAAAACATTTCACTATATTTCTCAAGTTAAAATTTTAGCTACTGTTGTTTTGCTATAGCAGTTTTGCTAATTTCATAAAAAATATTTGTAAATTAATGTCTGAGACTCTAAGATCATATAGGAAAATTCTGTGTTGCAAGACATGCCCACATTTAGGAAAAATGATTAAATGATGATATATTTCAAAAATCCAAAAATGAATGAAACAAATAAATCACCATCTCTTTGAAAAAAATTAAAATTAAAATTCCAACACCATTACTTCCCTTTTCTTTTCAAATTTAAAAAGACAACAAATTAAGGTAAAGATTTATCAACCAAACTTTTCTATGTATCCTACTACCATAAAACTGAAAAGCAAATCTGAGATACCATACTCCCAAAAAGGGGGTAAAAGGGGAAACTTCACATATACTTCTCAAAAACTTCAAAATTATGTATATTTTCCTCTAAAGTTTATAATATCATATCTGCCCTTCTAAATTTTAAAAACTCACAAATTTATCCATTTTATTAAAACTTATTTCAAATTTGTAAAATACCCATTTTACCCTTTATTGAAAAATAGAAAAATATGTAACATGTTTAAAAAAAATGTTATTCTTCTAATTGGTTGGTTTTCAAGGGCAAAATGGTTCATTATCTATTTCTGACGCATCCACAATCGCATACCTGAATGTTAGTGCGTATGAGTCAAAAAGTAGAGAAATAACTCAAAAACCGACCAATTAAAATACTGGCATTTTTCAAAAAGAGCTACATATTTTTATTTTTTAATAAAGAATAAAATATTTATTTTCTAAATTTAATATGAGTTGTAAAAGAAAATACAATAAAATGAGTAAATTTGTAAGTTTTTGAAATTTAGAAGGATAAATATGATATTATGAACTTTGGAGGAAGGAATACATAATTTATTTTTGAGGAGTACACATGAAATTGCCCCAAAAAAAGCTATGCGCTGCCTCTCAATACGCGGTTGCTTTGCCTTTCTCTTACAAGAAAGCATTGTTTGATTCTGTACACATACACAGTCAATCTTACTTTTCTTTTTCTTTTAATTGCACATGGTCTCCTTGCAAAGTTGCAATCAAATTGCTCTCATTCTGTACACATATGCTTTTCAAAAATTTGTTATTTTGATAACATTCTCCTTACAAGCTTACATCAATGTGTCATTGGCTCATTGCCTAAAAGAGTGATTGAATTCCTGAAATTAATTTGGAAAATCAATACTTCATATATTCCATTTTTCTATGATATTAAAAAAATTAAATACATGAAATAGCGGTGTTATGGTTTTTTTTTATATAGTACAGATGCTACATTTTTGGAAAAAGAATGTCAATGTTCAGCCAGGAAATTAAGATGCTGATATTAAGGGCATCTACAACGGAGCAAACGTTTAGAAATTGTATACAGCTGTCTTGTTCATTAATAGAAATTGATTCAATTTTAATTTCTTAACTGCCGCATTCCTGAAATTAGTATTAGTTTATTCGCCTGGGTTATGAACCAATCAGAGAAAGATAAAATCTTACATGGCTTCGGACAGCCAATAGGAATAGATAGCAATTGATTTCTTAATAAGCAAATGGAGTGAAAAATTTCTAAATAAGAAATTGTCCTGCAATTTCTTAATAAGCAAATAGGAATAGATAGCAATTACCAATGGAGATGCTCTAACAGCGTCCGATCCTAAAGCTGCAAGCAAGGGGTGTTCATCAATTCGGTTTTCAAAAATATAATTGAATATAAATTTTCAACTAAATTAAAATTGAATCAAACAAACGGAACTAAATTTCAGTTTATTCAGTTAAACCAAGAACAAGAATAAAAAATTAAAATGTTTTGTTAATTTTTTGAATTTTTTATTGGCTAACAATAATTATTTATTTTGATACACACAATTGAATTAGAGTTTAGTGATAATGTTCATATTCAATGAGAAAGAAAGCGTTCATAATTATTTTTTTATAGGCTCAAAAGAATTATATTCTACTTTTCGATCGGTTCGGTCTAACCGGTTATAAATATTTATAAATTGAACCTAACTAAACAATTAAACCGGTTTTAAAAATGAACCAACCCGGTTCATTTAATCGGAAAAAACGAACTGTTTAATCTGAACTCTGTAGCTTCAGTTTAAAACTAATTAAACCGGACCCGATGAACATCCCTACTATCAGTACTGTCAAGTAGTCTATTTTTATTGTTAAAAATTGAAATGTGAACGTCTTTATTTTTAACTTGAACATTGGCAGTGCCATAAAAACGAAAATAGATAGAAAAATTTGATAATAATTTATTCAAATGAGCGACAATTACAAATCTCTTGACAGACTCTCGCTCAATTCTCAACTATTCGTTACTAAATCTTAGCATTAGTGGTGTTCTATGTTGCATGGATACGGGTACGGGTATTGTATCGGATACGATACGGATACGGCGATACGGCAATTCTCAAAAATTAAAGATACGATACGCCTATTATATTATATTATTTTAATTATATTATTAATCCAATACTTTATTATATAAATTAAATATCAAAAATTCTAGTTATATATTAAATATAAAAGTTATTGGCTTCTAACATCAAATGTGAGGTAGTGTAGTGGTAAAAGTTGTGGCGCGAATTCAAGCAGTCCTCAATTCGATTATCACCTGCGGCACAAAAATTTTATTTTTGGCGTGGTCCATGCGTGGTTCACACCAATAGTGCTAGTGCATCGTGGGCATGGTCCATGTGTGGTGTATGGTTATCCAAAGTTCAAAGTATCTAGACGTATCCAGTCCGTATCCGGATGTGTCAGAGTCGTATCGAAGCGAGTCAAACCGTATCGGAGATCGTATCAAGAGAATAAGGATATGCCACGTAAGCGGATACGCCAGTTGGTGTATCGGATATGTATCGGGGCCGTATCGGGCGCGTATCCGTGTCCGATACGTATCCAACACGGGTACGGAGCCTATATTAGAATATCCGAGTAACATAGGTAGTGTTGCCTAAACCAAATTAGCCCTACTTAAATTGAGCAAACGAGGTTTAGTTAAATCTTGTTCTAAATTGAGTAAAAAAAAAATATGTCTCGTTCTAATTCTTTTTCATAAATATACTTCTATTTTTATACTTTTCTCATAAAAATAATAAAAATATATATTAAATATTAAACATAACTATAAAATTATGTCTCATTTTGAAATTTTGTTCCACTCAATGAATATTTTTTTTTTACTCCGCTGCTATTCAATGAAACTGCTTAGGGTCATTATTCTCTTCATCAAACTAATACCAAACAATTGTTTCCTATGATAAACGACGAACAAAACCCACAAAACCAAAATTCCCACAGAATTAATCCAACCAAAAACTATACATCCGAACGCGTAATTGAGGTTGTGGCTTCATATATACTCGGTAAGGCGGTAACTCAGCTCCTTTTTTGTCATTTTATGATAAAATATTTGATAAGAGCCGTTGGTTCTTCCCGTGTAATTGCCTAGTACTATTGATCGGTGTTCTACGCACCGGTATGTGGTTGTTGGATTGCTCGAGTATTATAAAGCGATTAATCGGATTTCCGGAGTATTATTAAGTGATTAATTGGTATGAAATTTTACAGATAATTATGTATTTTTATTAAAATGATTATTGATCATTCAATTTATCAAATAAATTTTAATGAAATTATCATTTAGATAAATTCAAATAAGACAACAAAGTATATATAGTGCATATAATGGATAATGCAGAAAAACAATATAATAAAAAAATAACTGTCTAATCAGCCGTATAAAATGGAGAATGGACAATTAGTCGGGCCGTTAAAATGGAGAATGGAAGATTAATCGGACAAATTGACCGATTTTATGTTCTCATCTGCAAATAGCATTCCGCACTCTCTGTTCGTGATGGTTTGGTCACCGCCACCGACTAAATGGCCGATTAGTCGACTGACTTGACCGTCTTTTATCCATCATACCATTTATCGCTTATAAAATACCTATTTTACCATCGAAAACCGGATACCCATTATGCCATTATAAACTACTCATTTTGTCCTCGAAAACCGATCAAATATAAGATTGACATTTTTCTTAAACAAGCTACAAAAATTTTATGCTTTTAATAAAGGGTAAAATAGATATTTTATAAATTAAAATGAGTTTTAATATAAAAAAAAATAAAATGGGTAAATGTGTGTGTTTTGAAAGTTTTAGAGGGAGGAATACGTAATTTTAAAGTTTAGATGGAGAAATACATAATTTGAAATTTTTGAGGAGTATACATGAAATTCCCCATGTAAAGACATTAAGTCACTAAAATACAAAATTTTAAAGTTGTAATTTCACTCATTCGACAAAATACTTAATTTGAACTTGTAATTATTCGGAAAAAAAATTTGAACACTTTACATATTAAATACAAACAAGAAATATAAACACTTCCGAATACATATAAAAAGTGAAGGATGTAAGGTGTACGAGTAAATTCATTATGAATTTTAGCTTCATATTCGATCTGGATTCTATGTTATAAAATCTTAAGAATTTTTTTTGTTTTATCTGGACTTTAGTTTATAATGAACACATCAAATTAATTTGTTTGATGCTCAACAAAAATCACCCTTAAATAATGTCGAAGATCAGTTTATTGTTCGAAAAGTCAGAATCGAAAATCATGAAATTGAGATCTAATTAGTTCAGAAAAATAAACGAACATGGACTGGAAAATCATGTAATTATTTCAACAAAAACTAAAATTGTATTTCAGGAAAAATTATACTGTACTTAATCATTCCATTTATTACTTGCGTAAATGTTGGATTTCATTATATTCGTATGTAAAGCAATAAGAATTTTTTATATAGTTTTTTTCTGAAGAAAACTCTAGTTTAGAAATGCAAATATATATATCACAATTTTCAATGCTTGTCATATTTTTAAGTCATGAATATGTATGTTTTAATATCAAACTCATGATTTTGTTTCTCCTTTTAATATTGGTTCATTGGAAATTATTGAGCTCAAACTTAGTAATTGTCCAATCTCATAAAACTTAGTAAAAAAAATGTAAAATTTAGTCTGCAAGTATATATTTATATAGAGACTATGTTGAACAATTCATATTGACTATTTAAATTTTAAAAGGGACAATATTGATTCATAATATGAACCAATTCGCTCTAAACATAGTAACATAATCCCACTAAAAAATAAGGGTCTGTTCAGTGGACGAGAATGGGCATAAGAATGGATAAAGTTTGAATTGATTTTTACTGTTCATGTGGGAAAACAAAATTCACTCTGAGTGAATTTTTTTTTTCCACGTGAACATTTTAAGCAGCCGAACAGGCTCTAAGAGATCTCATTTCCAGAGACAATAAGGCCCAGTTCGGCTGCTGGGAATGGGCACAGTAATGGACAAATTTGAACTAAATTTTTACTGTTCACGTGGGAAAAAAAAAAACTCTGAGGCCCTGTTCGGTTGGGCTGGAGAATGGGCACATGAAAAAAAAAATTTGAACTGATTTTTACTGTTCATGTGGGAAAAAAAAAATTCACTCTGCAGCCGAACATGGCCTGAGTGAATTTTTTTTCCCACGTGAACAGTGAAACCTCCGTACTGGAAAATAAATCTGCTGTGATTCTCGGGAATCGCAGGACCCTGCGATCCCGAATCTCAGCTGTTGGTTTTTTTCGTGATGCGTGCATGAAAATTTACTTTTCCAAAGTGTTTTCGAGATCCGTGCACAGAAAAATTTGAACCGTTGATTCGGAATTTTAGGATCCTGCGATCCCACCCAGGATCGCAGCAGATTCGGACTCTCCGTACTGGGCCTAACTAAAAATATTATTTTTCTATAGAAATCCCATAAAAGAACTATACAATTCCCAACACAACAACTAAATTATATGTGAAAGAGTCTCATTAAATTTTATAACATCTAAAGTTTAATAGTCCAAACGGTCAAATTAATATGCATAGATAAGGCAACTGACAAGGGTATTAATTTCTTTCGTACTTCTCCTGTGAACTCAGAGGGTAGCTTGTAGAGGTAGGCTTGTAGGTTTTTTTCCCTTATTGGAAATATACTAATATTGGCTAAAGAAAAAAAAAAGATACTTGTATTGAAAATTCAAAGTGATAAGTAATTAGGGATGAAAACGGAGTGGATAGTGATAAAATCGTATTCATATTCTTTTTAATTATTTAGATACGGATACAAATCGAATATCAGCTGGATATAGATGCGGATACGGATCAGATGAGATATTTATTAAAATAATATTAAAAAATACTAAAGTTTATAATATTTATTTAATTTTAATGGTGAATAACAATATTTTTTTTCATAATATATATTAAAATATATGATATATATCAACTATTCAGATATTATCCATACCATTTTCACCCCTAGATAAGTTGGTTTTAAAGTTTTATTATAGTCAATTCAACTAGTTTAGAAATAAAATTCGAGATAAAATTTGTTTTATAATAATATTAAGAGTGAGGCTACGGTACTATGCATAGCACGGTTTGGTCTGTGCTACGGCTCAATATTTGAGTTTTCAAAATCCTAACGGTCGATCCGAACCGTTCAACATGATTATAAAATGAATATGTACTTGCAAACCAAATTTTACATTTTTCGAATTTTTTTACTATTTTTTTAGATAGGTAGAAAATCACTTGATCTAAAAATTCTGGACCATCCAAAAACAGTGATTTTCTACCTATCTAAAAAAATAGTAAAAAAATTCGAAAAAATGTAAAATTTGGTTTGCAAGTACATATTCATTTTATAATCATGTTGAACGATTCGGATCGACCGTTAGGATTTTGAAAACTCAAATATTGAGTCGTAGCACGGACCAATCCTTGCTATGCATAGTACCGTAGCCTCACTCTAATATTAAATACCATCATAGAGATTGATAATAATTAGTGTGGTAAAATTGTTTTATGAGATTATTATATAACATCCAAGCAATTCAGATAGGAAAAAAAAAACAAATTTTTTTCTTCATTTTGATTAAGTAGGTCCTAACAAATTTCAAGGTATAGATATCTACTCAAACTAAGATAAAGTGTAGTTTACCAAAACTATATTATTTGCTTAAACCATTAAATTACTTGCATAAACAATTTTCTTTCAAATATATATGAACTATTAATTGTGCAATTTTGTTAGGTAATTCCGGCTTTTAGATAAACAATAGTTTACTTTTCAATGGTTATTCATACGTCAATTTGTGAGTTATTATTCAATCCTCTTTTTTTTTTTTTTTTGAATTATGTTTCACTTTTTTTGCATAGTGATTCATTTAGATTTCTTGGAGTAGAATTAAAGTATTCTTCAGAATTGATCAGCTTAATTTCAAAACATCGAACTGACTTCAAATGATGAATCAAAACTGTTGAAACCAAACTACTTCACGAGTGATTCGT
The DNA here is from genome assembly GCA_025461125.1 of Carex kokanica. Lineage (NCBI taxonomy): Eukaryota > Viridiplantae > Streptophyta > Magnoliopsida > Poales > Cyperaceae > Carex > Carex kokanica. Next base: position 1,474,334 of record JAJGRX010001338.1, on the reverse strand, counting down.
TTACATGTTAAATTTATAATTTTTTAAAAATTAATTATGTGTACAGTCAAACAGTTAAAAAAAGAATTTCAATACGTTCATTTTTTAATTGTTTTTATACCTCTTGAATTTATGCTAAATTAATTCAAAATTTTATAAAATTGACACATAAACACATCATTTGTGAAATAGATTGATTTCAATGGTTTGCATCCGCTATTTGAAGTCAATCTAATAAATTTTGAAGTTAACCTCACCAAAATGCTTGTGAGCTTAAGAACGCCCTAGTTCTACTCATACTCTTAAAAATAAAAACATAGTACTTGCCTTTGTCTAGTTGGAAAATTTTCAAAAAATTATTGTAAAAAAATAATAATTATGCAATCATTTTTTCCGTTTGACAAGTGAATAAGAATAAAATAAAGTAATAAGTAATTCGATTTATGTTTTTTTTGTTAATGTTTGATAGTGAAGTAAAATAAGATGAAGAACATAAAAAAAAGTATGAATTAGTGTAAGAACAAGTCTTTATAAAACAAGTAAAATAACCCAGGTTATTTGGATCTTTAGAGAGTCAAATTTTTATAGTAAAAGTTAATACGCCTCACAGGTAAAATTGATTAACTAAACTCAGTTTTAATGTATTTCCATCTGAAATTACTCTTGTTTAATGAGATTAATTACAACGGAGAAAGTGTAATGCAGTAACCCGCTGTACGATCTGCTACACAGACCAAACCAGAGAAATTTGCCACATGTTTCTAATTCAATTTTGAATGATTAAAAGCCCATAGACCATAGTTTTAATTTTTCACAATAAATGAACCATGAATGACAGCCCATGAAGTTCAAAGCTGGCACGCAGATCTCTTTCCCCCCACCTCCTCTCTCCTCTCTCTCGTCTTTTTCCTCCTGTCTCTCTCTCTCTCTCTCTCTCTCTCTCTCTCTATATATAACACGCTCTTAACTGAGCTGCTCTGCTCAATCGAAATCACACTTATCTCTTTTCATACATCCATGGCATCTCCATCCCTTCCTCTTCTTATCCTTCTCTCAGTCTTCATCCTCTCCCCTTTTACTCTCTCCAGTGCCAAGTCAGCATCTTCTTCGTTCATCCCTTCTGACGATTTCCTCTCCACACTCCGCTCCACTGTAGAAGAGATCCAATCGGTACAGCCACACCGCATTTTCAAAGAAAAATCATAATGTAGGATTAAATTTAAATGATTTACCATTTTAAATGTATCATGCACAGATAGTCTCTATCGTGTCGGGCTTCTCGGATGCACTCGGTGGTGGGCTCCGCATATCATCGGCAGTATCAGACTGTCTTGACCTGCTCGACCTCTCGTCAGACGAGCTGTCGTGGTCCCTAAATTCCTCTGAGGCAACCACTACCAGTACCAGTAACTCTGCTGGTACTGGTAACCGCCGGTCGGACCTCAAGTCATGGCTCAGCGCTGCATTGAGCAACCAAGACACATGCAAAGAAGGACTGGATGACACCGACTCGATGCTTGGTTCGCTGATTTCTACCGGGCTCGAGACTATCACTTCGCTCGTGGCTGAAAGCCTCTCTGACGTGGCTGATGCCTCAGGATCAAACGGTCGAAAGGGAGGTAGGAAACTTGTTGAGGGTTTCCCGACATGGATCAAGTCGAAAGAGAGGAAGTTGTTACAGGCTGCACCGCAAGGCATTGTTGCAGATGCTGTCGTTGCACAAGACGGGACCGGCAATTACAAAACGGTAATGAACACTAAAAAAATTATCTAAAAATTTAAATTGACAAAAAGAACAAATAATTCCAAGTAATTAGAATCTAATTCCATAATGTACTAGATATAATTACTAATTTTCTCTAATGTTGTTGATTATTTATTATTACTTTTTTTAGTACAAGCCAAGAGGGCAATAGGCACTTTTACTGTTAATACAGTGCCTCCTATTACTACTATGATAGTAGTATTATTATTGATACTATTAATACTACATGCCATTAACATAACTACTACTTGTAACTAATTATTGTGATGATTTGGATGGATAACATGACAGATAAAGGAAGCGTTGAATGTCGCCCCCGAAATGACCGAGAAACGGTACGTGATACACATAAAGAAAGGAGTGTACAAGGAGAATGTGGAGGTGAAGAAGAAGAAGTGGAATGTGATGTTCATTGGGGAAGGGATTGGCGTCACTGTCATTTCCGGCAACCGGAATTTCATCGACGGGTGGACCACCTTCCGAAGCGCTACACTCGGTTAGTGTTTCTCTTTTATTTTTATTTTTATAAAAGAATTATTATCAATTTTAATTCATTAGTTTATATGTCCCTTGCATTTCTGGTTAGAATAAATTAGGTAGGTGGTTATTTTGGTAGTAGCTGAATTAATTAATTAATTTATTAGGTTGTTACTGTACGGTTTTGTAAATTTTTTGTTGAGGCATTAAATTAGATTAATGTGGCAGCTAGGACCATTATATATCATAATACAAAAATATGATCATACAAAAGGATTTTCATTAGGACCATTATATTGAGTAGAACTAGGGTGTTCCTAAGCTCACCAAGCCCTTCGTGAGCTCGACTCTAAAACCTATCGAATTGACTTCAAACGACATTTCAAACAGTTAGATGTTCAATCTATATTAAAATGTGCTTGGAGACCAAATTTTACATTTTTTGGAATTTTTTTACTATTTATTAAGATGATTTGAAAATCGCTGTTTTTATTAAAATTCTGCACCATTGAAAAACAGCGATTTTCAAACCATCTTAATAAATAGTAAAAAAATTCCAAAAAATGTAAAATTTGGTCTCCAAGCACATTTTAATATAGATTGAACATTTAACGGTTTGAAAATGTCGTTTGAAGTCAATTCGATAGGTTTTAGAGTCGAGCTCACGGAAAGGCTTGGTGAGCTTAGGAACATCCTAGTTCTACTCCCATTATATTTATTAATTAATAATTATATCTCTAATTAAGAACTGAAAACTATAAAAAGGATTTTTTAAGCAAATCTTGATTTTTCAGATTCCAATTTGTGATTAGTTAAGTAGTTTATTAAATTCGTAGCCAAATGCGCAATACCTTTGTACTTGCCTCTATATTAATTATTATGCAACTACTAAATTAATTAATGAAGCGTTGTGTTGACTTGTCTTAAATATATCTTCCCGTTAAATATTTAATAATAGTAAACCTCATATGATTAATTTTCTACTTTGAGTAATTTATATTATGGTCAAAATAATGTCAATGACCGGAAAAGTACGGTGGTGTTAAGATCAGCAATAAATGATTTTCATTAGACAATTATCAATTTTATAACAAGAGAGAAGTGAACTCGTCACTTGGTAATTAGTGTTCTCAAAGAGATTTTCCGAATTATATATAAAAAAAGTAAAGATGCAATTATTGCCATATTTTATGTTTTTTTAAGAAATATATATTTCTTAAAGAATTGGAAATAGCATGGAAGAAATTAGGGGAAATTATACCAACTATGTAGTTCATTTGATAATTAAAGCTCATTAGTTCGAGTTATAGTGATTGAGATTAGGCAGTTGTAAACTTGTTTGATTGATCACGCAATTTTTTGAGGTTTGGCGCAAAAAAATTGCATTTCGTAAGAAATTTCTACGATTTCTTCTATCTGACCGAATTTGGGTTGTCTTTTTTCTACTTCTTTTAAAAATATTTATTTCTTTTCTAAAATAAAAAAACTTTAATTTCTGATTGCCAGAGAAATAAAACATCAGCATGTATTAAGAAGTAAGAAAATGTCATTAATTGAAGAGACAAAAGTTCCAGAAGGAGCCAGCGTAAAACCGAATCCGTATCCTCTCCATTTAACTCAAAAGAGAATCTTTTGAGTTAATGAATCTTGACTGTCTAATGTGTTTCAAGATTCGTGTGAACTGGATCTACACTAACATTAAAGGACCCCTATGTTATAGACTTAAGTCGGATTTGCTCCGTTAAAATCAGACGGTTGAAATTCATTAACTCGGAAGATTCCCTTTTGAGTTAATGCAGAGGATACGGATCCTGTAAAACCGAGCCATGTCAGATTTTGACTGTGACGCGTGGGGACCACATATCGTTCCAGTACTTATTACTGAGTAGTCTTATCCTTTCCTTTCTCCTTGATTCCTCTGGATTCCTTGCTGTATCCTTTTGCACTCCACTCCCATTTTCTACAAGTATAATTAAAAAAAATATATAAATATGAAGCATCAAATCAGAATTATTTTAGTTCAAACGCTAGCAAAATTAGCGTTTCAAAATGAGACGAAAAGATGACATTTTGTATTTGATGTCACAATTTTTTTTTAATGAGATAAAAAATCGGTTTTTTATACAAAATCTTAAGTTGTTTCCTTTTTTTTTTTGACATAAAACCGTGAACATGTTCGTTTCAGTTCAGTACACATCTAAAATGCTTCCATAACTTTGCTCCATGAATTCACCTTAAAAAAAAGTAGTACCAAAATTTATATCATAAATTTTAAGATTCTTACCATGTTTAATGGAGCCCTTTCACCTCTATTATATCCACTTTTACTGTTTGCGGATCACACGTGATCAAACTTTTTAGATCCTTCTTTTGTCAGGACAATGGTGAAAACAAAACTTTGGACGCTTTTATATGTTTTTTTCTTGTCAAAATATGCACTAAGATAAATTTTTTCTTCTTTTTACATTTACATGGAGGCCATGTAAACCAGAAATTAAGAACATGGAACGCTGACAAAGATAAAACCAATCTTTGGTTGTCTCCTAATTAATGCCACCAAAATTGGATGAAGTTATATTCCTGCATTAGCTCTTGTAAAGAAAATGAAAAGAATCATGCAATTAATTCTCATTTAGCAAAAAGATTATTTTTAAAGAAACAATTACTAAGAGAAATTGTTAAAAGAGGAAAAAAGAGGAAAACATTATAGTACAACAACTGACTTCATTATCTAGATGAAACTATTCTTATGATTACATCCTAGAATCTAGATAATTATTGAGGCGCCATTTTCATTTATTTGTTAGTCAATTATTACAACAAAAAGGAAAAAAATAATGTACTTCTTTTATGAATTGTTCACTAACTGAATTTTACTTAATTTCAACATGCAGCCGTTGTTGGCAAGGGCTTCATATGCCGGGACCTGACCGTAGAAAACACGGCCGGCCCGTCAAAGCACCAAGCAGTTGCTCTAAGATCCGACTCTGACCTCTCCGTATTCTACCGGTGCAGTTTTGAGGGATACCAAGACACTCTCTATGCACATGCTCTCCGCCAATTTTACCGTGACTGCAAAATCAGTGGTACCGTTGATTTTGTCTTTGGCAATGCGGCTGCAGTCTTCCAAAACTGTCAGTTTCTCGCACGAAAACCCCTTCCTGATCAGAAAAACTCGGTCACTGCTCAAGGACGAAAAGACCCGAACCAAAATACCGGCTTTTGCTTCCAGTTTTGTAACATATCGGCCGATGCAGATCTAGCTGCTGCAACGCTTGCTTCGTCATCTAACAAGACCTACACGTACCTCGGTCGACCGTGGAAGGAATATTCACGAACAATAATAATGCAATCTTATATTAGCAGTGTGGTCAGGCCTGAAGGTTGGCTTGAATGGAACGGCGATTTCGGACTTGATACATTATTTTATGGTGAGTATATGAACTCGGGACCTGGCTCGGGGGTTGCCAGTCGGGTCAAGTGGCCCGGGTACCATGCTATGAACAGCACCAATCAAGTCGCAAATTTTACTGTCGCACAATTTATCGACGGTAACTTGTGGTTGCCAAATACCGGAGTGAAATATTCCGCTGGTTTGACAATGTAGTTGAGAGATACATATATATAGAGAAGAGATTAGGGGCTTTAATCATTTGGTACATAAATGTAAACCTCAAATTAGATATTGGCCTGAGCCTAGTGCTTATGTATTGTCTGTAACTTTTTTATTAGTTGATCTGTGTTCTTTTTAGTTTGTGCTAATTATATATTTATATACGTTTAAACTGTCATATATATTACATATTTACTAGATGGGTATTGGGAAGAGATCAACCAATCAAACTTTTTCATATATCATATTATCTTGAAACTCAACAAGCTGACACATCATACTAAAAGGAAATACAAACAAAGATAACGAGAAAGAAGCTTACATCTCAATGTGCTAATTCTCTCTGTTTCCTTATTTCATGTATATCAATGATCGAGTATCAACTGTTCCATAGTTTGTGGAGTTTGTTGCAAATGGGCCGAAAGGAGGCCCAATAGATTTGGATAGCCCGATAAGTTAACCAGTCCGGTCCAGAGGCTTACAGAGGGAATATGGGAAGCCTCAATTTTATTAGTGCGAGAAATTGTGAAAACAATTTATTAAGACTTGAGAGCAATATTGACTAAGGTTTTCACGTGGAAAATTAATCTTGTTAATATTAAGCTTCACACTCTGAGGCTCTGAGCACATGTCTCATTTTCTCTTCGATAAAATGTTACTGATCAAAAGAAATTCAGTTAAAAAAATGGAGTAAATTTCATTTTGATGAAAAAGAAAGATAAGTGTAATTATTGTTATTATTTTCTCAAATTTACGTAGAAAATGAAAATACATTTTAAGTGGGAGAGAGAATGCGACAATATTAATTTACTGTTGCAGTTAAAATGGACCGGTCAACCAATTATTCATTTTAGTGTTGCAATTGCAAGTTACAACTTCAATAAATTAATCCGTTAAGGAGCTATAAATTCATTGACTGATGGCCTGATGCATTGAAACTAAACGCAAGGAATAAGGATTTAGTGCAACTGTGCAAATCGTTATGAGCAGAAATATGAATTAAATATTCAGTTGACCGGTGAAAATTCTGGAACTTATAATGTCCTTTTAATAAAAAAACAAAATTTTCATCATTGACGTTAATTAGCTATTCTCAGCCATCAGTCAATGAATTATTTGTGCTGGTAAACTCTTTTAGGAACAGAAATAGCAAACCGTTATAACTTTTGAACGGAGAAGCTGGCACGCTTCTCTCCTCCCCCCACCTCACCAGGTTCCCCGTTCTTCTCTCCTCCCTTTCTCCCTATATATCTCTACCGTTGATTTACCGCTCTTACACAAACCATTATCACTGTAATTTCTCCAGCCATGGCCTTTCTATCCAATTTTCCTTTGTTATGTATCCTTTTTATCCTTACCCTTGGTATAACACCCTCCTTTGCCCACTTCCCATCCACCGGGCTACCAGGGCTACCATCTGCCGGAGCAGGAATTGGAGGAGCAGGAATTGGTGGGGGGTCCGGAATTGGTGGAGCAGGAATTGGCGGGGGGTTACCATCTGCCGGAGCAGGAATTGGTGGAGCAGGAATAGGCGGGGGGCTACCATCTGCCGGTTCAGGAATTGGCGGGGGGCTGCATGTCTTCATCCCATCAGGCAGCTTCCAAGCCACCCTCCAAACCACCATGCAACAAATCCAAAAGGTACATTACATACAACATTACAAGTGGGCCAATTTAAATAAAAATAATCATACTTGAATGAGGCTATATATGCTAATATGCATATTACGGAATCGACTTCTATATTTTTTTTTTAATTTTAAACAGTCAATTTGAACCGTTAACTATAAATTCATATTAAAATGTACTCGTAGATCAAATTGTATATCTTTTATATTTTTTTTGCTAACTTTTATATATAGGTAGAAAATCGTTGCTTTTGAATGGTTCAAAATTTTCAAATCTAAGTGACTTTATGTCTATCTAAAAAAATAGTACAAAAATTTTAAAAATATAAAATTTGATTACATTTCCATATGAACAGTTCAGTCCGACTGTATCAAAAATACAAGTCTATACTCTATAGCGCGGGTGTGTAATATGTACAGTCTCACTCATTATAATGAATGTATATGGTGTTAATTAAGTACATGCATTTAATATATATACATATTTGTATCATCTACAGTTGATGCCCATAGTGTCGGGGTTCTCAGGTGGAATAAGTGGCAATCTCCGTGTACAGTCAGCAATCAAAGACTGTCTAGAACTCCTCGACATGTCATCTGACCAGCTCCAGTGGTCCTCCTCTTCCTGTAATAACTCCACATCAAATCAAGCGGCGGCCGAAAACCGCCAGTTCGACCTCCAATCATGGTTGAGCGCTGCTCTGACCAATCAAGGCACGTGCAAAGAAAGCCTGGCTGCTTCAGGCTCGATACTCGGGTCAATGATGGCTTCCGGGCTTGATACTGTCACTAAGCTCGTGACCCAGTGCCTCGGGCAAGTGAGTGTTGCTGCCGGGACCACTACTGGGGTCAGTGCCTATGGTAGGAAGCTTGTCGAGGGGTTTCCGGAATGGACGGAGAAAAAAGATAGGAAGTTGTTACAAGGTGCATCAAAGGGCATTGCTGCCGATGCCGTGGTTGCGCAAGACGGGAGCGGCAAGTTCAACACGGTAATGTTGAATTATAATCAATAAAAAATTGAAGTCTTAATTTCAAAAATAGAATATGATTGTTACTAACAGAACTATTTTAAGAACTTATTTTTCTGTAATATAGTATCAAAGAAAAATATGCTAAATTATGAGGTGTAAATAATGGTGAATATTTTTACTGTGATTAATGACGGCTAATTGGATCCTGAAAAATAACAGATCATGGCAGCAATCAATGCGGCTCCGGAGATGAGCGAGAAGAGGTACGTGATACATGTGAAGAAAGGGGTGTACAAGGAGTATGTAGAGGTGCCAAAGAAGAAGTGGAACCTGATGCTGGTTGGAGACGGGATGGGCGTAACCGTCATTACCGGCAACCGAAATGTATTCGATGGGTGGACCACCTTCAGAAGCGCCACAGTCGGTTAGTGTTTCTTTTTTATTTTAATTTAATATGAATTATACAGCTTTGGTAACTAACTTTTGTGAATTATACATGCAGCCGTTAATGGCAAGGGTTTCATAGCTCGGGACTTGACGGTAGAAAACACAGCTGGAGCGGCTAAACACCAAGCAGTGGCCCTCAGGTCGGACTCTGACCTCTCAGTCTTTTACCGGTGCAGCTTCGAGGGATACCAAGATACTCTCTATGCACATGCTCTCCGGCAATTTTACCGTGAATGTAAAATTACTGGCACGGTTGATTTCATCTTTGGTGACTCAGCTGCTGTCTTCCAGAAGTGTCAGATTCTCGCAAGACAAGCCCTTCCTAATCAGAGTAACATCTACACCGCTCACGGAAGGAAAGAACCCGATCAAAATACCGGTTTTACGTTCCAATTTTGCAACATATCTGCTGATGCTGATCTCGCGAAATCTCCTAACCCGACCCCGACATTCCTTGGTCGACCATGGAAGGAATATTCACGAACTATTATTATGCAATCGACAATCGGTAGTGTGGTTAGTAAGCAAGGATGGCTTGAATGGAATGGCAATTTCGGACTTAACACGCTATACTATGCCGAATACAACAATACCGGACCTGGTGCGGCTCTCACCGATAGGGTCAAGTGGCCTGGTTTCCATGTTCTGACTAGACCTCGTCAGGCAACGAACTTTACCGTTGCACATTTTATCAACGGTAATGTTTGGTTGCCTCGTACCGGCGTTGTGTTTACTTCTGGTTTCCGTGCATAGATGAGAATAGACAGTTTGATCTGGTACCTGGACTGAAACAAGCCCTGGAATTGGGAAGATTTTGGTCTAAGTGTACAACACACATGTTTAATTTATCGAATCAACGGCGGCTGTTTTTTTTTTTTTTTTATTTTTGGCAAGGAAGAAGGTTCACATGTCTCAAGTCCCAAGGACTATGGAGACAGGAACGTGTGACCTTTAATATGTAAAATCTGGTATCTCACCAAGTGAGTCACTAGCTTATTTGTAATGTTAACTGTATAAATTAATTTTGTAATAACGGGAAAGTATTCAACTTTATAAGAATTTATCTTTTTTTTTTTATTGAAGTAAAATTGAAAGAATTTTTCAGTTCTTTGACATATCGCCTGTAATGGAAGCCATGTATGAGATTGTATTTGTAATTTAATTAAAATCTTAGCCCTGAAAATTTGATGTATAATGTAAGCCATGGATGAGATTGTATTTTGGTCTATCTATTAGAGCATGTTCGGATGTCACGAAATTATCCGGGATGGATTTTATGAGTTAGAAAATCCACTAATTAATTTACAAAAACTCATATCCATGGGTACACACAGAGATGATTATACGAATGTGTTAAAATAAATGTTTGGTTATATTTTGTGATTAGGTATGAGAAATTATGATTTGAGAATGATATTCATAGAATATTTTACTGTGTTATTATTTGTTATTAACACTTATTTTTAATTAATAATCATTGATCTTTTTTATTATTAATTATAATAATTAACTTATAATAAAATTCAAAAAATATAAAAAAAGTAAAGTTACAACTTACAAGGGAAGATAAAAAAAACTAACTTACAATACTCAACATTTTTAAATTAACTTATAGAATGTTTTCTGGGCTGAAACTTGTAAGGCCTGTAACAGATGGGCCAAGACAAAGGCCTTTTTAATTGCAAGAGTAGAAGGCATTCTTCTTTACAGGTTTTATGCACGAATCAGCGCAAAGTATATTTGCTAATTAAAACCCTCATTTTTAATTCTGTTGTCCAACAATAAGAAAACGAGAGTTTAAGGACTTGTTCTGTGACAGTGATCGAGGAGACAAAAAAGTGGAGATCAAAGGTGAAAGATGCGCCACAAAGGTAATTTTTCTTTCCTGTTGGTGAATGGCAATCGCTAAATTTGTATATTTCATGAATATAAATGGAGGGCAATTTAGTGCTTTGGACATCTTAATGGCATTTGTTTCGGTGAACATAAGGACTTATTTGTAAAATGAACATATTTTTATTTTCAAAGTTCAAACAGTCGATCCGACCGTTCAACATTATCTCCATATTAAAATGTACTTGGAGGTCAAATTTTACATTTTTTGAATTTTTTTTACTATTTATTAAGATGGTTACAAAAACGCTATTTTTCAATGGTCTGAAAACAACGATTTTGTAAGCATCTTAATAAATAGTAAAAAAATTCAAAAAAATGTAAAATTTGACCTCCAAATACATTTTAATATGGAGATAATGTTGAACAGTCGGATCGACTGTTTGAACTTTGAAAATGAAAATATGTTCATTTTACAAATAGGTCCTTCTGTCCACTGAAGCATCCCTCTTATTTAATTGTGGAATTAATTTTCCAGTAATTTCACATGGAAGTGAGTGATTTTATTTGTATTTTTAGTGATTGAGATCAGTTAAATTCGTCAAAGGATCACTTAGATATGGCACCACCTTCTTTGATGAAATGCCTAACTGAGAAGAACACTGTATTTTTCTTTATGCTGTCTGGTCTGTAATTTCCTCTTTATCTGGACAACTTATATCAATGCATTGCCACATTTTGAACTTTTTGTATTTTGTCACTAAACCACATCCCTAATTTTATCTAAATTATTCATCTTTGATATTTTCCCCTCTATCATTGGCTTTTTTGGGATTATATTACAGAAAGTTGTCAAGCCCAATTCACACTATTTTTTAGTACTACTATTTATTAGTTGGCACTAATACTGCACCAAGTACAAGTACATTATACGGTTACCTAGTTCATAATCCAATAGGCACATTTATGACACTTATATACTCTTTACGGTTACCTACGTAGGAATGAGAGCATTATTGCTTTCAATTGTTATTAGAGGCTCAAGGAAACTATTGTAATTATTTGTTTTTTTTTAAATTATTATTTACAAGAAAATAAAATCCAATTACTTCCCCTAAAGTTAATTGGTGGAACCAGAAATAATATGTTATATGAAATATATATGTAGGGCCTGATATAGTATATTGGTGCTTTAAAGGATCTAAACTACACAACTCTAACATGTGGATTTCTAAGGACCTATATCAAGATTTCGGTTTATCATTGTTGAAATTATCAAGTCTGAGTGAAATTTAAAAATTGCTGAGTGCACATGACGTGCACTGTTAATTATCAAGTTGTTTGTTGTTGGGTGTTGCTCAATGCATTTGTAATGCACTGCCTCACAAGAAAGACAACAAGTATGTTCTGTGGTTCTTTATATAGAGGACTATTGTGATTTAAGTAGAGATTGTGGAACTAAAGAAATGAAAACCTATCCGATATCTCCGTTCGGAAGTCGGAACCTAGATAGCATCTCCGTTAGGACTTAAGTAATATGAGTAGAAAGTCGTAGAAACTGATAAGATCAATTGACGTGATTTTTAGATTAACATGTAAAATAAGATTTGAAGAAAAATTAACGATTTGAAATTATAATTAAATTCATAGACCGAATATATAGTGGTCTGTCCATGACTCATACCACACGCAATCCAATTTTATCAATTGTTGAAAAAATTAAAGACAGTTAAAATATTTAAGGCAATTATAAAAGAGTAGGGTTAAAATGTCCTATTAGTTTTGTGCCTCAACATCGTTATCTTTATTTTCAAAGTTTAAACAGTCAATCCGAACCACTCAATATGATCTTCGCATTAAAATGTGCTTGGATACAAAATTTTATATTTTTTTAATTTTTTTGCTATTTTTTAAGATAGGTACAAAATCGTTGTTTTTAGAAGATTCTGGACCATTCAAAAATAGTGATTTTGTACCTCTCTAAACAATTAGTAAAAAAATTTCAAAAATTATAAAATTTGTTATCCAAGCACATTTTAGTCTGAAGATCATGTTGAACGGTTCAGATCGATTATTTAGATTTTGAAAGTAGAGATAATTATGTTGGGGCATGATATGACACAAAACCAATTAGGCATTTGAACCATAATGGGATTCATTAACGATGCATTATTTTGATAACGATCCCAACCATATAAAATAACTTGTAATATTTAATTAAATCCGGTAAGTAATATATAATATATACTAAAAATAATGAAATTTGACAAAAGTTTACCTTCTGTCAAACATTGAATAATTTTCGAATTTCATGAAAATTGATACATGTACAACTCATTTATTAGAAAAAAAAACACGTTTACTTTTCTAAAAATCTTAGTCTAATATTTTGATGTATAATGACGTACTTTTTATACCTCGTGTATATTGAAATTTATGGCTGATATGTAACAAGTATGTATTCTCATTATTCCTCTCCATTTTTAATGTTCCAATTATGACGAACATCCTTTTAACAAGGGAAGAATTCTCAAGATTAATTAATTTGAAATTTTCTCTTCAGCAGCCCAAAAATTAGGGCCCAACTGAGCAAAGGTTACCGAACCTAACAAGTTTTTATAACATGAAGCATATTACAAAGCAGATTATATGTTTAAAGAAAAGAAGGGGGAAAGTTGATTGAACTTGAGCAAACAAGTGACATTGAGAATAAAATAACTCTCCAAGATAATAAATTCTCGCTCAAGTATAATGTTAATTTTCCTGAAAAGTAAATGAAATTACAAACAAGAACAAAGAACAACAACAAGCAATAGCAATTTCCTTAATCGCTATATTCATATCATTTCCTAGTCCACTCATGCTACAACAGTAGCAGCAACAACAACAACAAGCAATAGCAATTTCCTAAAACACAGACAACTCTTCAACACCAAATAAATATAAAGATAACAACACACAACTTCAATTGAAAACTCTCAAGGAAAAATAACTAACACTCATCAAACTTCAAAATTTCTAAGAAGTTTATCCTAAGAAGATTCTCTCTTAACTTGCTTTTTGCTGTTAGATCCACCCACATTGTGTGCACGTTTACGGGAGGTACTAGGTATCACATTGAACTGGTCCCGCTTCCTCTTTTCCTTTGAGTGATGACTCATGTGCCTCCCCAATGCTTGATGGCTAGGGAACATTGCTTAATTTGTTGCCCTTGATGGTGAGCAACCCCGATGGAGGGAGGTTAATCCAGTACCGGATGGAGATCCAGGACCGTGAAACCATGCACCAACCAAGAGGGCCCGATGATCGGGATCAACTTCCCAGTTAAAAAATGGGGCTCCTGCATGTTCAGATATTTATTTTTAGCCTTATTAAATATAATTTAACTCTTGTTGGATTGTTTCCTTTACTTTGGTTTCAAGTACCTGTTGCTTTTGTAACAATTCGACTTGTTGTGTGCTTTATTGGCATTGTGAAGATGCTGGTTTAAGGATGTTATAGTGTGTGGTTGGACAGGCAAGCATGGTCAGAAAGGAACAATTGCCAAGCGAAAAGGACAAGGCGAGGTCCCATGGGTGGACTTGTGTCTTTCTTATCGGGACCTTACCTTCTTCTTTTCTTGGCCTCAGCAATCACCTTATTATATTTACCCTATGCGGTAATTGACAAAAGACAGTATGGACAATTTTCTTTATCGAACTAAGTTAATAAATTGACACAAGTTTCTTTACTAGGGAAGAAGCTTGTTACAAATCAAAGAAAATCAAAGAGAGACTTTGTTAAACTACAACAACAGATCAACTGGATCTATTAACAAGAGAAGTTGATATGAATTCCTTTCAAACTATAATCAGAGGCTTCTCTCATAAACCCAAAAAACTGAAGAAGAAAATATCTGAAAGAATTGGAAAGAACGATAAAAGAAGGGGTATTTGGCATCAAAACAACTCCTAACACAAGGTACTTACCGATATATATAGATCCAAAATGTAAATATAATACTTAGTACTTACACACAGCAATACATGAGAAGATCAGAGAGCACCTGTTTAAAATATGAAAAGCCACAGCAACTATAGGGATACCATTAATCAACACTATCATTTAAAGTTTTTAGCTATATATTTATACCATTTCCTAGTCCGCTCATGCTAAATTGAAGCAAAGCTAGCAAATCTCCCTGTAGACATTCATCAGTTCTCATTTCTAACATCTGAACAAATAGTCATAAAAGAAAACCATTAATTACATAAACAATGATTGGGTGATTGCTAGCCAATTAAGTAGCAAAAGTTTTCAGGAATTGTAATACAATTTTTCCTTGATTCAATTTGCAATCTCAGTTGAAATGAGCAAACTGGGAAAATAATGAATGCAACTGGCTCGTACTTATCTAATTAAAAAAATCGACCATCTAAGTTAACTCATATTCAACACTTCTAACAAATAATAAGGGCAACCGAAGTCTATGTTATTGGGTTCCATGTATACAAGCTGCTATAAACATGGCTTATTATTATTATTACAATTGCTTCTTTTGAATAGTTAAATGTCTTGTAGACTATGGAAAGAACTACAATTTCATATCGCAAGTACTAGATGCAAAAGCAAATTATAGAGAATCTCGCAAGCTGAGATTGCGGAAGAGGTTTCTTTGCAAAAGTAAAATTATTTTTCAAGAATTCATCTTCGAAGCTGTTTATCTATGTCAATTTCAAAAGGATACAGTACCAAATGAGACATGAATTAGAACACTTGGATTCAACACCTTGATTTTGTGCAAATCGCAAATAATGTTTGCGAAGGGATACCATTGTCAGTATCAGAGAAGCCATCAAATTTTGCTAGGACCAATTAACACCAGCAAGGACGAAACCTACAGATGTATATGTATCTTTTTTTTCTTTATAAATAAAATAGTAGACTCAAAAGGCATAAAGATGAAGTTTATCTAACAGATATTGCTTCTTCTGGCCAAGAAATTTTCAGAATTTTTTTTTTGAAGGTCAGTGGCTAAAATGCAACTAACAATTTTTATTGATAAGAAAATTTCTTTACATGGTCCGATTTCTAACTCCTCATCCTATCCCTATAGTTACATCATTCTCAAATTGCGAGATAGCTTCATCCAAAATAAGCAAAAGTACTTCCCATTATTAGAAGATAAAACTATCATTGAAGTCAAATCTTGAATTATGAAGTGCCACACAAGAAGGGACCAGTGATACATGGGATTTACCAACTACATGTAACAGAAACCTTATTTTAATGTTTAGGAAACTGCAAATAACATTTGCGAAGCAATATAATTGTGGATAACGGCCTAACAGGATGATCTTTTTAAGGAAGAATGATTTTCTTTTCTTTTTTGGCCAAGTATCAATAAAATGAAATTTAAAAGGAATAAAGATTAAACCCTCCGAATAAATAAACTTTAAAAGTTAAAACTACAAACACAATACGATTTTGTTAATTTGCACTGTAAATACGGAAACTCTTTCTTGCCTTATACAATGGATTTTATAGCCAAAATTACTACATTTTTTGTACAGACTAGACAAAATAAAAAGGCATATATAGATGTGATGATGTACCTGACATATGGTGTTTGTTCTGGCCAAGTTGTTGCAACAGTCGGGTCCTTGCTTTACCACTTGTTTAACTTTTTTCCTCCAGCAAGCCTACTCACAGTGTCGTCTTCTACAACCATCGCCAGTTCAGAAAAAAAAATATAAAATACTAAAATATCTTTTTTAAGTGTTACCAACAAAACAAATTCTTGAAACACTATAAAGATTGTTCTTATCACTATATTTGCTCCTGAATTTCGATAAGGTTTTCAGACTTGGTAAAATCTATACATCTATCGTGTGATATAGAGAAAATTGGTTGCTCAAATGCAAAAGTTCAGTTAGGGTTTCTAATTTGGGAGAAAGAAGGCATCAGTTATGCAATATTGGACCAGATTATGGCTAGAACAGGAGAACTGACACTGTACGTGCCTAGGTGAAAACCAATAAATCCGAAAAATGTAAAATGTATAAAAGAGAAAAAGACAATCAATACATGCATGGTGGAAGGTTAAAAACCTGGAGTCAGAGAGATCGTTGAGAGTAAGCTAACCTGGGGCGACGAAGAGGAGATAGAGAGGAGAGACTGAGAGAGACAGTGTCGCCAGATATCTGAGAATGTTGGGCAATGTTATAGGAAAAGAGGCGGCAATTCCGAGATGCGGGGCCTAGGGTTTGCCGCATTTTTATAGTAACATTTGGATGTATACGAATTCGGATTCAATGTATAACCTAAAGTTTGATTTTAGATCCGAACCCGTCCGATCAGAACTCGCATCGCATTTCAACCTGGGTCCGAATTGATATTCTAGTTACTTTAGAAGAATCCGGACTCTAGGGGTGTCAATGGGTACGATACAGGTAGGGTGGAACCATTTTCATACTCATACTCACTAAGAATTGATCTACTCATATCTTATCCATACCCGTTAAGAATTTGTCTTACTCTATCCTACTCATACCCGTTATGATTAACGGGTAACGAAACGGTAGCAGGCAAATAACGAAAATACTAATAGAATGGTTTTACTATTTTACAAATAAACCATCTAAATTCATCATGTCATACATATGTCATCACAATTACTAATATAAAAATGAAAATACAAATATGCAATTAATTCTAACTAATAGTTTTTTATAAAGAAAAAATAAAATAAAAATTACAAATATCTCTTCTAACAAATTCAATTTGATAACTAAAAAACAAAACATTCAACAATATGGAAAACAGAGAAATAAATAAATTGAATATAATATTGATATATCTATATATAATTTATTTCATATAATTACCTGTTACCCAATGGGTACGAAATAATCTTTATTCGTACCCATACCCGTTTATCTAATGAAAAAAAATCTTTACCCATACCCATACCCAATAAGCTAACGAAAAAAAAACCTTACGCATACCCGTCTTATCGAATACGATACGGGTAGGGTAAACGGGTAAACGGGTTTCATTGACACCCCTACCGGACCCGATATATACCCCCCTCTCTCTAGAATTTGTATCCTATGCGGAGTCTTAATGTGCGGAGTCCTGCGGAGCTTTTAATCTAGTCCGTTCGTTTTGATCGGACGTACCATATCAGATCTTGTCCGAATTGAAAAAAATAAGGAGATTAAAAGCTGGGGAGATTAATCTGATTTGGTCTATCCGATCAAAACGAACGGACCAGAATAAAAGCTCTGCAGAGGATACTCCTCCCCTTTCTCTTGGCTTTCCTTTAATTTTAAATATATATTAAATTATTTGTTGCGAAGAAGAATGATTAAAGAAATTTCAATACATTAAAAGCTATGCGTACCCGTATCCCATGCAACATAGATTAAAAGATAGTATCGTGCCCGTGCGTTGCAACGGGATATTATAAGATTGAATAGAATACGAAGAGACTTTTTTTTATTGACATTTCACCCAGAATTAAGAAAAAATATATAAATGAAAATAAAAAATACAAATGACAAAAAAACACGGAGAAATAAATAATAAATAACAGTAAAAGAAACAACAACAAATGAAAAAAAATGAATCAAATATAACTTGAAAAAAATCTTGAAGTATCATTGCTAGTGTGATTCTCTTCAATGTAGTCCAACATTTCTGAAAATGAACAAAAAAGAAAAAAGAAAAATAGATTATAATTGCTCCAATTGAAAAATATAATAAAATTAGAAAAATAATATTTCTATTCTTGATTTTCTCAATTCCAGGTGTGGGGTGATTAGTATAGAAGCAACTCCAATCAAATATATTCTAGATTTTTCTATTATGCCGTTGGGATCTATATAGAAACAAACAAAGAAAAATATGGAAACAAAGAAAAAATTGATTTTCATTTTCTGTCGTGATAATTTGTATAGAAACAAAGGAGATATAGGAAACCAAAAATAAGAAAACGAAGAAGTTGCTAAACATAGGAGAAATAAGGAAAAAAAATATCGCTACAAGACAGTATATTCAATTTTAATTGTAATATATTGTGTGATTGTACGTGTAGCGAGTATGTTTTTAACTAAATATAGACTTCTACACTTAAAAAAGATGCATTTAATTAAACCAAGACATATTATTTGATTAGAGGGTTGAAATTAAATCTGAAATTTCATTTTTCAATTATAGCCATTGGCGGATCGGATACCTAATGTGCTTAATAATGGAATAGAGATATATTGATTTGATTTTTTAATAAATTTTTAAAAAACTGACCATTTTGATTTGATTTCTTAAAAAATATCTAAATAAGTCGAATTTATGATTTTATCTCTTCTATAACATCATGTATATTGAAATTTATGGCTGATATATAACAAGTATGTAATCTCAATATTCCTCTCCATTTTCAATATTCCAATTATGGCGAACATCCTTTTAACAATAACTTAAAATGATAATAACATGAGCATCAAAACTGATTGAGGCTTCATATGACAATAACGTTATAACCAGTGTTCTAAATAGCGCGCTATAGCGTTTTTGGACCCCAAACGCTACGCTACGACATCAAAATGCGCTATTTGCGCTACGGCCGCTACAGCGCTACAGCGGTCCGCTACGGCGCTATTTGCGCTATATAATATGGGTTTTTATTTATTTTTTATTTTTAAGCAATTTATATGGGTTTTAAATAAAGATAAAAAAAATCTCAAACCGAAATTGAATTTGTTGCTACTTGCTACAAATAAATCAATTTGAAATTGGGAATAGAAATTGAAATTTGAATAGAAAAAAAGTCCAAACCGGAATTAAAATTTGAATAGAAAAAAAAAATAGATTATGTCATGAATCATGATACTTAAGATATTTTTAATAGGAAAAATCGATAGTTTATGATATTACTATGGATATTTTGAACCGCAATTTGGACTTTGTACGGGTTCAATATGAATATTATAATTTCTTAATTACTTTGGTGTTATTTATTGTTCTATGAGACCTTAGATAATGTTGATATTTAGTACAAATATTGAATATACGAAATGTAAAAAAAAAACGCTATTTGGAATAGCTTCCGCTATAGCGACGCTATTCGCTATAGCTTTTTTTTTAGCCTTCCCGCTACGACGCTATAAACGCTATTTAGAACCTTGGTTATAACGCTTAATAAATCTCCATTTCATTATTAAGCACGTTGGGTGTCCGATCCGCCAACGGCTACGATTGAAAGATTAATTTTTGGATTTAATCTCAGCTCTCCAATCACATAATTTATATTCTTTTGATTAAATGCATCTGTTTTATGTGTAGAAGTTTAAATTTAGCTACAAACATACTCGTCACACATACTGCCACACGATGCGTTACAATTAAAATTAAACAAACTCTAAAATTTAGCGATATAATTCTCCATTTTCTTATTTATTTGTTTCCTTATTTCTCCCTCTCCAATTAAATTTTTTTATACGGCGGACACAATATAAATAAATTTTTTTGTTCACTTCCTTATTTATCTACTTCCTTATTTCTATACATATTACTGTGATAAATCTAGAATATATTTCTAATTTTGTTTTTTTTTATGAAAATTTGTCATTTTGTATGAGAATTTATTTTTGTTATTTTATCATATATTCCGTTGCAACGCACGGGCACGATGCTAGTAAATAAATAAATATATAAATTGACCTATATGACCACTAGACGGAAATTCCATTGAAGATATACTAAAATTTGCTTTTGCTTTGCCACCCACACATAGAAATAATTATTTTACAGACTTTTTTCTCAAATAATCCACCACTCTCTCACACACAAATATCCTTGGTACATGTTGCTTTTCTCTTGTTGTTTTTCTGTGTTTTTGTTTCGAACCTATTCATGATTATTGAGATCAAAGGATATATATAATGTACCTTTAAGTGATATCAATACCACAATGGTAAGTCAATTAAGTAATCAAAGTTTCAGACTTTGAGCAATCTAGCAAAGAATAATAGAGTGCTTATAGTGCTTAATCTACTACAAGGCCTCTCCTGCTCTTGTTAAGCTTAGTTGGTACTCTCTTTCAACGTTGAAAGTTAAAAGGCACCGAGATTCCCACCCACTCCTTCCAGGGGTCAAAACCAAATGGTACATGTAGTGCACAATAATGCTTAATCAATATCATCCGTATATTATATCAGAAAGGATGTTATAAATTAGGGAAGCCTCTATTTTTAATCAATGAATGCAGAGAGTGTCAAGATACCATGTTGGAGATTTTTCAATGGAAAATCATTTTGCCCGTTTCAATGGAAAACCATTTAGCGTATTTTAATATAAATATGCTAATTATACATTAAAAGAAGTAATCTAATAAATATTAAAACAAAATTCAATTTTTTATTATTAAATTTCAGAATTTTGCTTTTCATATTGTCTCTCAAAATCTTTAAAAAAAAAAAAAATAGTGGACCGCCCCACAGGGGGGCGGTTTTTTTTTTTTTTTTTTTTTAGAGACAGTGGACCGCCCCACAGGGGGCTGTTTGGTTGCAACAGTGGACCGCCCCACGGGAGGGCGATTAGAGTAGTTTTTAAAAAAAAAAAGACCAAGGGCCGATTTGATATTTTGCTTTTTTTTTTTTTGGATATTAATAAAAAAAACTGGTCAAATATTATAACCATTGCATCAATTAATAATAATAAATTGTCAATTTTAATTGTATGACTGCAAACAATGGATAGAAATTGGTAATTGTAGTTAAATTTCAGTGTTACTCACATTGAAAATGATTGTTTTCTTACGCAAGGAAAATATCCATTGATTTGAAATACATCTTTCAAACATACTCTTGAGCAGTGGCGAAAAAAAAAATTTAAGATTGAGAGGGTTAAAATATAAAATGTATAGAGTAGAACTAGGGTGTTCCTAAGGTTACCAATTCTCTTTGTAAACTTAACTCTAAAACCTATTAGATTGACTTCAAATGACAAATCCGAACGGTTAAAACCCGTTTATCTTACGAGTGATGCGTTTATATGCAAAAAAATTAGACTTTCAAATTAATTTAGTACAAAGTCAAGCGGTCAAAATTAGAAGGTTTATAAATTAATTTTAATGCAGTCATTTTGTGAATGTTTTTTTTACCGCTTGACTTTATACTAAATTAATTTGAAAGTTTAAAATTTTTGTATGTAAATGTATGACTCGTAAGGTAGACGGATTTCAACGGTTCGAATTTGTCATTTATAGTCAATCCGATAAGTTTTAGAGTTGAGTTCACAAAGATGATTGATGAACTTAAGAACACCCTAGTTCTACTCAAATGTATAATATATATATTATAGATAAGATTAAACTCAAGTCTTCGTCTCCACAAAGTAGACTTCTAACCACTAAGCTACAATTAATCACCATTTAAAAAGACTGAATAAACAGTTTTAAAAATTATAAAAATATAAAGAACAAATTAATTGTTAATTTATACTTATGGAATGACTTAACCAACTATTGAGCTCCCTCTTAATTAAATCAGTCCTGCTTGAGACTTTGGAAGTATATTTATCGTACTATACCTTTTAGTTTGAATGTTCTCCATTTGATGCCTTGCTTTTTGGGAAGCTTATTATTCCATTTATTACAACACTTCGAACCAAACCATTTTGAGAGTGAAGATCAGTGATAAAAGCTAATACAACATTATGTTCAGAACAGGATTCCTTGATCAAGTCAAATTTATAGAAGATTTTCTAGGCCCAACCCATTTAAGGCCTGTAATGATGGGCCGAGACAACCCTTTTTCTCTTGCAAGTGTTGTAAGTTTAGGTGAGGACTTCCCTTTCTACGCGGGAAGTTAATTGCAAGAGAGAAATGCATTTAGTTTCTAGGCTTTGCTAAAACCCTTATTTCAATTCTTTTCTCGGACAATTAAGAAATGGAGATCATAGCTGCTAAGGTAGGTTGTTGTTTGTTTTTTTTGTTTTTTTTTTTCCTGTTGGCCTATGGTGAACGCTAAATTTGTAGATTTCATGACAATAATTGGGGGTAATGAAGTGCCAAATGAAGTGAGTGAAAGGATCAGTGAAATCCCCAAAAGCGTATTTCCCATTTAGTACATATTATAGGTTCTCCTTTTGTTTATTCATTCTTATATGTACTTAGATATGGCACCACTTCTGTTTGATGAAATGCCAAACTGAGAAGAACCTCGTATTTCTCTTTATGCCGTCTGGTCAATGTGTACAGAGTAATTTACATATGAATGTGCTCTTTAATTTTCCTTTTTATCCAAACAACTCATATCAATTGGTTGTCAGTTTTGAAATTTTTGTATGTTGTCACTAAACTACGTCCCTTATATTGACTTTAATATTTCCCCTCCATCTTTGGCTTTTTTTGGGATTATATCTGAAGGGTTTCATACCACCATTATCTTTTGTGTGTAGGTTTCTACTCTCATGCTTGATCAAATGGCCCAGTGAAAATAATCTTGGAATTCACCTAACCAACCATTGAAACAACTCCACATTCTTAGATAATCCAAGAACTAACCGACTACTTAATAATGTATTTTCCAAACAACGACGGCTCCAGCGAAGATGATGCGGCACTCATGAACATGGAGGTAGTATCGGGGACATACCAGTTTAAAGTTCAGTACTCCAAAATTAAACACATCTGCAAAGTGAATGGTGATCATTATTGCATCTTTTCTCCCACCTTCAAAGTGAATGGTCATGATTGCAAAATCCTTTACTACCCTCCAGGCTCTGAAGACACCATTGAGCTAACATTGGCAATGCATTGCAAATCTGAGAAAGTGACTGCTTCTTTCACATTGGGCCTGTTGGATAAGTATGGCCAGCCTTCTTCCAAGGCATGCAAAAGTAAACAAAATGTCTCCTTTGCCTGTGATCCAGACTTTTGGGATGAACATAGGATCCCAGATTTCATGGAACGGTCTGAGCTGGAAGGGCACTTCGTAAGAGATGGTTGTTTCACACTTGTTTGCAGTATAACAATCCTTGACGAATTCTACAAGGAAGTGCCGAAGCGGTTTGTTAATGGCATCATGCCGTTTAGCATAGATGAACATTTTGTTCAGCTGTTGGATATGAAGGAGACTGCTGATGTGAAATTTGATGTGGAGGGGGAGATCTTCATTGCTCATAGATCAATACTCGCTGCCCGTTCACTGGTATTCAATGCAGAGCTCTTCGGGTCGATGGTTGAGAGCAATACTGAGACCATAACTATTAAAGAAATAAAGGCAACAGTTTTCAAGGCCATGCTCCATTTCATCTACACCGACTCACTCCCTGATATGTCCGATGAAAATATCCCACTTGTTACAATGACTCAGCATTTATTGGTAGCTGCTGATAGATATGCATTGCATGGGTTGAAGATGTTGTGTGAAGATAGGTTAATGAGGGATATCACTATGGATACCGCTCTAAGTACCTTAACGTTGGCGGAGGAGATGAACCTACCTGGTCTTAAGGATCTGTGCCTCTGGTTTGTTTGTGACAGGGAAAACCTTGTCGATTTGTCGGTAACAGATGATTATGTGCAGTTGATGGTCCGTTATCCTTCCCTGTTGAAGGAGATTCGTGTTCGGGTTAGAGGCTAATTTGTGAATCACAAACCCTGTTCAACCCTGAAAAAGGTAATTTTTTGTTCAGTTAGATTTTTAAATTTCTGATTTGTAGCATTCGTACATCATCCTATTGTTATTTTTTAAACTTTATGTTTTTGTTTTTTAACTAACTGGTTTGGTATATAGCACCATATTTTACTTGTAATTCTCTGAATAGCTGGCATACAAGAAAAGAGATGATAATTTTAATTAAAATTTAGTGTTAATCACATTGAGAATGATTTTTCATCTTATGAAAGTTAAACAACTAAAGAATCAACATCATTTACACAAGGAAAAGATTAATTATTTTAGATACGTCCCCGTGAAACTTTCGAATAGTTTCTATACAATTCATTTTAGCTTTGAATGTTCTCTCCCTATATACTCTGTTTTCTAGAAGCTAATTATTTAGTTTCTTACAAGAGTTGGAGAGATTAAACCATTTTGAGTGAAGTTGTGTTATCTTCGATGCTTATTATTTAATTTATTAAAAGCATAGTCTGATGCAAGGGCTGGCAGTAATCCCCTATTCTCTGTTTAAGTGATATAATTTGGATTTTTTTTTATGTTTATAGGGAATCTAGGGATGCTCATTGTCTTTGGGGATGTTGATGTCAAACCAGGATCTATGTTAAAGTTGTTTAACACTTTCCTTTCATTTCCTTTTGGTGTGCTCTTCTAGTTACATGATCAAATCTGGTACATGATCTGTATCAGATGTTACCTGAAGTTCACAACTGTATTCCTTGATCAAGTCAAATTTTGAGAACATTCTAACTCATAAACTAAAAGTTGATGTTAGGTTTTAAATATACTGTATCTGGCACTGCGTGTTATTGGAATTATATCCTAATATTTTGTTGAAATTCTTTCGTATGCTACTTTTTTCTTTTCTTTTTTATATATTGAAGTAGTTTCCTTCTCTTCAATAATCCACCACCTGCCCCCACTCACATAAACACAAATATCCTCAGAGCATGGTGCTTTTCTCTTGTTGTTTTTGTGTGTATTTGGTTTGAACCAATTCATAATTAAACCTTGCTTTTCTCTTGTTGTACATTTACCCACACCGGGTTCCTTTAAGTGATATCAATACCACAATGAAGTTAAGGAATCAAGGTTTCAGACTTTGAAAGAATTTATCTATTATTTTTATTGAAGTGAAATTGAAAGAAGTTTTTAGTACTTTGATATATATCGCCTGTAAGACATAGATGAGATTGTATTTGGACTTGTTTAATTTCATCAAATTCTTAGCCCTGAAATAAAATTGTATTTTGGTTATCAATTAAAGAGTAGTAGCCGAATGTCAGCAATACCAGTGCTAATTCTTAAATTTTTCATGTAAGCCCCTACAACTAATAAATTTAGAAACATCTCACACGAGCTTTACAATCCTCTTAATGAGTGCTGTAGTAATGAAATATATTTCTAAAATTTCTTATTTTTATAAGCCAAATAAGTGTAATATTGAATATATTTCACGATTACATATATATGTACTATTTGGTAACCTTTTCGTTTCGAACCGCACACAAAGGAAATGCTGTTGCATACAAAATGATATATATGGATTTAGTTTGATTGTTTCATATTTATTAGTTAATATAAGAAAAGCAACATTTTTAAACACTACTAATAGGAAGTATTAGTTGGCACTAATACAGCACCTTTAAAGTACAAGTACATTATATGGTTACCTAGTTCATAATCCAATAATCATTGATAGTGAAGGAAATTAGTACTGATTTCGTTACAGGATGTTATGGGTACGCCACGTCACACCTGTTGATTGTGTGATATGACTTGCGGGTCGCATGACATGTCTCCATTCAATAAAAAATAACTCATCACAACACATCACACAAACTGAACTGGTTATGTCATGTCACATCACGTGACATAATACTTGACCAATCTTTCTAGCATTGTTTATTTATTTTACAATGTTTTCTTATTTTAAACATTTTTTATTTTTTCTATGAACAAACTTAAAATCTGAAAATTTGGACATGTTGTTGGTGCTTTAAAGGATATTTGTTTGGGCACGTTGACCAATCTTTCCAAAATATTTTCTTATATTAAACACTTTTCTTATTTTTTTTTTCTATGAACAAACGTGAAACCAGAAAAATGATAGGTTATATGGAATATTTGGGCATGTTGTTGGTGGTTTAAAGGATCTGAAATACACATTTCTAACATGTGGATTTTGTGAGGTATATCCTAATTAAGTGTGATAGATATGCAAAATTATCTAGTCGAATTTTATAAGCACGATCAGAACATCTAATAATAATTTATTCGCAAATTTGAAAAATAACTTAAATTTAAAAATGGCTGAGTGCACATGACGTGCACTGTTAGAAATTGTCACTTGCCATGCACTGCCTCACTAGGAAGGCAATGTCTAAGCTTTGTTGTTCTTTATATAGGGGACTTTTCTATTTATGTAGAGATTGTGGGACTTGAGAAAAGAAAACCCTATCCGGTAATCTCCGCTCGGAAACTAGCATCTCATTTTTTTTTTAATTTTTAAATATTAATAATTTAATTTCTCAAAAAAATATTGATAATTCATCTAATATGATTACAAAGAATAAACTGATAAAATTGACGTGATTTTTAAATTAACTCATAGGATTTGAAGAACAACTAACGATTGAAATTAAAAATCATTCGATCGAATAGTGGTATATATGTCCATGACTTCCTAACTACACATTCCACCAAGGTTATAAAATGCGGTTTTCATGCGGTATGCGGAAGGCCACCGCATACCGCATATACGGTATACAGCCGCATATGCGGTTTTCATGCGGTAATTATATATGCGGATTTTAAAATGAGAATTCATATATATATAAACAAGTATGCGGTAGTATGCGGAAATATGCGGTAATATGCGGTAATATTCGGTATCATACAATCAAATATGCGGTAATATGCGGTAATATGCGGCCGAATATGCGACCGCATATGCAAAACCGCACATTGGACCGCATATTGGACTGCATATTGATTTTCCATGCGGTTGCCAACCGCATACGCATATGCGGCCGCATGAACCGCATTTTCCTACAGTGCATTCCACAATGCAATGCAAGCAATTTGAAATAAATTTTAATGGTTGATGTATAAGTCTATGCTTTATTTTTATTTTTTTTATCCCAAGTGTGGCTAGAGTTGCATTTTTGTACATTTTTGGTGTAGTTTGGAATACAGTTATTTATCAAATGTTGAGAAAATTAAAGACAGTTAAAATTTGTTAAGACAATAAAAGGTGGGTATTTATTAATTACCAATGTATTTACTTTAATAATCTTGACAACCGTATAAAAACATGTAATTTTAAATTCGGCAAATAAAATGTAATATATACTTTATACACATTATATATACGATATATAATAAAATTTGATGAAATTACTTTTTATCAAACATGAAATGATTTTTGGATTGAATGACAATTAAAACACAACTCATTTATTAGAAAAACAACATGTTTATAATTTTTTTCTATTTTCCAACTGTTTTATTTAGCCTACTCGTTTATATCATCTATAGATGAACCAAAACTTTTATTTTTACCATTAAAAAAATGATAAATAAAAAAATCACGAATTGCGGCAGAAATTGAGTGGCCGCAACTTCATGTCGCGTCCCAAGCCGTTTTTTTTCACCGGGACCATTCAAATGATTTGATTGATTTCAATGGGTCCAAAAAAATATGGGCCCATCAAATTTGATCAACGTTGGTGTGAGTTGGAGAAAAAATTAAGAAAATTTTGGACGCAACGTGAAATTGTGGCCACTCAATTTCTGACAGCAATTTCACGTTACGTCCAGTCATCCATGGTGTTTTACGAATTCTATAAATTTCATAGTTTTTCTGTTTTTTTTATATGGTAAATTTAAAAATTTCGGATAGATCAATTAATAATGCTCTGCAACAGTTCTTATATTTAGCCTACTAGTCTACCTCATATAGAGATCTCATCTCTAATCAAATACCTTTTGATTCTAGTTGCTTGTATAGATTAATTTGGAGAGAGAAATGTGGCTTCAGACACAATAATATCATTATCAGGGAGGTTAAATCAAATAATTTTCAGCACATTTGTTATTAATTTTTATATGGTCCTGGGTATAGAAGAGTAAAATTTCTGTAGCAATAACGGGAACATGAGATTAACATAGGTTATTGCAATTAATCTCATCAAATTAATTAACAATAACAATTTGATGGGGAAATTAGATATCATCCAGTATTACAAATAGGAACACAGTTGTCTGTATGTCCAGAGATATTGGATGTTTTCTTGAGTAAATTGGTTATTCTAAAAATTTAGATGGGTATACTAGAAATTTTCATAAAAAGGATCTCTAATGTTTTATAAATAAATCACTACAAAAATGTCTCACTATCCGCGATGATAAAAGTGTCTTTTGCCGATGGTATCTTAGCTTTGTAATGAATTATGTAACTTCAATTGTCCAGTAACAAAGCAAGTCACAAAAACAACGGGAGTCATAATATGGTTCTACTGCAAAGCAAAAAATATTAAAGCAACACAAAAGTAGAAAATAAAATCAGAGAGAACATTGAGATGTTATCACCTAGATTGAGATGTATTCACCAATTGATATGTTCCCGTATTTATCCACCTTAACTCAACCTCAATTTCATATAGATTCTTGCACTGTAATAATGCTCTCTTGATCGAGTTGCTTCCTTGGTCACAATTATACTGGAAGTTCAAGGAAAGAAAAAAGAACTACACATCTCTAATATGTGGAATTCTAAAGAACTATATCAAGATTCGGTTTATCAATGTGAAAAATCAACTTGTTGTGTTCCAATTTTATAAAAAAATGATTGAAATTTAAAAGTTGCTGAGTGCACATGACGCGCACTATTAATAATCAAGTTTGTTGTTGGGTGTTGCTCAATGCATTTGTAATGCACTGCCTCACTAGGAAGGCGATAGGTATGTTTTGTGGTTCTTTATATGGGGGACTATTTCGATTTAAGTAGAGATTGTGGGACTTGAGAAATGAATACATAGCTGATAATTTCCGCTCGGAAGTCGGAACCTAGCTAGCATCTCAGTTTTTTTCTCCAGTATTGATAATTCATCTAATTAGTAATACTAATATGAGTATAAAGTCGTAGAAATTGATAAGATTAATTGACGTGATTTAGATTAACCCATAAGATTTGAAGAATAATTAACGACAGTTAAAATATTTAAGGCAATTAAAAAAAATGGGGATTCATTAACAATGCATTAATTTGATAACCTTCACAACCATATAAAATAACTTGTAATTTAAAATCCGGTATGTAAAATATAATATATACTTTATACGAGTATTGTAAAAAACAATAATTTAGCTCGATTAATTGGCCGATTAGTCGTTGGCGGTGATCAAACTGTTACGAATTATCCGCTTCTGTTTATACTGTCAATTAGTTGGCCACTTTTATTATTATTAATATTTATGTATTTATTTGTTATATGTGCTATAATTTGTCTTGTCTTATTTGAGTTTTTCTAAATGATTTCATAAAATTGTATTAATTAACAATGAAACTAAGTAAAAATAAATTTATTTGATAAGTTTGATGAGTTAAACTAATTATTTTTAATAATTACAAGTATACACATAATTTTCATGAAAAAGAAAAATTATCCGCACATAATTATCGGCCACCTACCGTTTAATCGCTTAACGGTACTGCGTCCATCCGACAAGCGCATACTGTTATTTACAACATTTCTTTATACACATTATCCATACTAAAAATAATGAAATTTTACCAAATTTTACCCTTTGTCAAACATCAAATAATTGTCGAATTTAATGAAAATGGATACAACTCATTTATTAGAAAAACAACACGTTTAATTTTGTAAAAATCTTAGTGCTATATAATGACGTACTTTTTATACCTTGTGTATATTGAAATTTATGGTGTGGCTGATATATAACAAGTATATATGTGTTCTCATTATTCCTCTTCATTTTTAATATGAGCATCAAAACATATTGAGCCACGAGAGGCTTCATGTGACAATAACGTTAAGAAGCTTAATAAATAAATAAATAAATCTAACTATATGACCACTAGAAAAAGTTGAGGTAGCGTATTAGAAAAATTACATGAGCTTTACAAATTACAATGCACCATTGTTGCTGGAAGTTTTTGGACTATGTAAGAGTATTAGCCGTTCGATCAGCATCCAATGGTTGGTAACTGTTGTAGCATGGATATTAGTTTCGTTGTCAGCAATACAAGTATTATTACTTCTTACATTTATAATGTAATAATGTGACCCTACAAAATTTTTAACTCACATATTACTTACCAAGGTATAATTTAAATTCTTTTTAAGTATATAATTAAGGAGCAAAGCTAGGGTGTGTTGTGCTTATTAAAGAGTTTGATCAGTATAACTCTAAAATCTATTGGATTAACTTTAAATGAGACAAATTCAAATCGTTGAAACTGATATACTTCACAAGTGATACATGTACATACAAAATTTTAAAATTTTCGAATTCATTTAGAACAAAGTCAAGCTGTAAAAAATAGATGAACAATGAATGCATTATAATAACTTGTAAAACTTTATTTTTTTTGCATGTACAAAGTCATATCTTTGACCGCTTGACTTTGTACTGAATATATTCGAAAATTTTAAAATTTTGCATGTACATACATCACTCGTAAAATAGATCGACGGCTTGAATCTGTCTACTTGGAAGTCAATATGATAGATTTTGAAATTATACTCACCAAACATTTTAGTGAGCACAACACACTCTAGCTTTGCTCATAATTAAGCTCTATAGCAAATTTTTAATTCAATCAAATATGTTTCTAAAAATTTTATTATAGAAGCAAAATAAGTGTAATATTGAATATCTTTCACGATTATGTATGTACTTTTTAATAACTTTTTCGTTTTGAACCTCATGTGTGAGGAAATGCTGTTTCAGACCCAACCCAAAAAATATATATTCGCAAATTTGAAAATGCTGAGTGCACATGACGTACACTATTTGTCAATTGTCATGTCATGCACCGCCTCACTAGGAAGGCAATAGGTATGTTATGTGGTTCTTTATATAGGGGACATTTCGATTTAATTATAAATTGTGGGATTTAAGAAAAGAAAACCCTATCCGGTAAATCTCCGCTCGGAAAGTAGTATCTCATTTTTTTTTTCTTTTTCCAATATTGATAATTCATCTAATACGAGTACAGAGTACAAACTGATATGATTGACGTGATTTTGAAATTAACTCATAAGATTTGAAGAATAATTAACGAATCGAAACTATAAATCATTCGATAGTGGTATATATATGTCCATGACTTCCTAACTACAAGAATAATTAATTCCACGACGTAATGCAAGCAATTTGAAATACATTTTAATTGTTGATGTACAAGTCTTTGCTTTTTTTTCTTTTTTTTTATCTCAAGTGGCTAGAGTTGCATTTTTGTACATTTTTGTTGAGAAAATTAAAGACAGTTAATTTTTTTTAAGACACTAAAAAAGGTGGGGATTTATTAGTTAACAATGTATTTTACTTTGATAATCTTGACAACTGTATAAAAAATCTTGCAATTTTAAAATCCGGCAAGTAAAATGTAACACACACACACACACACACACACACACACTTTATACACTTATATATACGATAAATAATAAAAATTGATGAAATTACCTTTTATCAAACATCAAATGATTTTTGAATTTAATGAAACTTAATACATCTCATTTATTAGAAAAACAACATGTTTATATTTTTTTTCTATTTAATTTCCAACAGTTTTATTTGGCTACTCGTTGTTTCATATATAGATCAATTAATTAATAAAGCACTGCAATAGTTCCTATATATATTTATCCAACTAGTCTACTTTATATAGATCTCATCTCTAATCCAATGTGGCTTCAGACCCATGATTATCATTATCAGGGAGGTTAATTCAAATAATTTACAGAACATTTGTTTTTAATTTTTATATGGTCCTGGGTAGAATAGTAAAATTGCTGAATCAATAACGAGAATATGCATGACATTAACATATGTTATTGAAATTAATCTCATCAAATTAATTAACAATAACAATAACAATTTGCTGGAAAATTTTGATACCCCCTCCAGTATTACAAATAGCTGTCTGTAGCTGCTTTATGTTTTTTTTTTTTTCAAAATCAAAATTACCAATCTAGAGAAAATAAAAAAATAAAGTAAAAGAAAATTAAAATGAAGTAGATACTGAATTATTTCAATACATTTGTGTTTAATAGCAGCACAAAAAGTAAATAAAGATATTAAATAATAGGAATACAGGCCCATAAAGGCCCAACATAAAAGGGCCTCATGAGGCTACATATACTGATACCAAAGCAATATGAAAAGACACGGAGAATAAACTTTTTTTAAAAAAAAACTTCACAATGGGAATAATGTATTTGTTCATGAAAAGAATTAGTTGTATTTGTATACTACATATGTTCAACTTTTGATAACTACACCATGACCAACTCTCTATAAAATAAGCCAAGATTCAACATTGACCCCAGAAATCTGATCAAAATTAACAAAATTACATCTGTATTTTTCATTTTCCAAAATGAAAAAAAATTATTGCCCTTAATAGTTCATCCCCCTCACATGTATAAGCCAGTCTTAACTGGTGTTCCTGTTGGCCTGATCCACGGTTCTCCGTGCAAGAAATTGGTAACAGTATATTTCGTTGCCTCAGCTTTGTCTTTGACGAGCTTATACCCGGGCCACTTCACTCTGCCTGCAGTGGCAGCCCCGGGACCATTGTTGTTGAATTCCTGATAAGTCAGGGTCTTCAATGCAAAGTCACCGTTCCATGGCAAGAAACCGTCTGGATGGATGAAGTCGTCGATCTCAGACTCCATGATCATTGTGTGTGAATACTCCTTCCATGGCCTACCGAGATAGCTTTTGATCTTCGCCTTGTCCGGGATGAGTGCTTTGTCAGCCACTATCTTGCATTTCTGCAAAATTATATATTGATCTTGTGATTTTTATTTCTTCAAAAAAAGGTAAATCAGAGACATATATGTGCATGGTTTCTCTTATTGAGTCCTATATGGTTTCTGTGTTTTTCTTTTCTATTTTTTCTTTTGAGTGAAGCTACAGTAATTAAAGGAAACCATACAAGAACTATGTAAATATCAGAGTGTCACATTGATTATGTTAATTTAATTAAATTGCTCAGGTACTACAGTAATTAAATTGCTTGGATGCCAAATTTTACATTTTAAAAAAAAAATTTACTATTTTTTAATTAGGTACAAAATCACTTGATCTGGAAATTCTAGACCATTCGAAAGTTGTGCTTTTGTATCTATTTAAAAAAATAGTATACCAATTCTGAAAAATGTAAAATTTGGTGTGTAAGACTGTAAGTACATTTTCTTTTTGAAGGTTGTAGACTGTAAGTACATTTTCATATGGAGATCATGATGAATGGTTTGGATCGAATATTTAGACTTTGAAAGTGAAGATATGGATCCATAATACGGATCAAAGTGCGCTATGCATAGTACTGTAGCCTTGCTCTTTTTTTTTTTTACCTGGAGAACAAAGCCGGTGGTCTCATGGGGGTTGATGCGGCCCTGAGCAGTGACAATGTTTTGTTGGTTGTCAAGGGGACGACGAACGGTGAAGATGCAGTTTTGGAAGACTGCAGTGGCGTCACCAAAGAGGAAATCGATGGTGCCAGAAATGACGCAGCTTCGGTAGTACTGTGAAAGGGAGTGTGCATAGAGAGTGTCTTGGTAGCCCTCCATGCGGCAGTTGAGGAAGATCGAACGGTCAGATTGTACCCGCAGCGCCACGGCTTGGTGCTTGATGGCACCGGCTGTGTTGCGGAATCCCATGGCTATTGCCATGAAGCCATCGCCCATGACAGCTTCATGCCACAAATTAAATTTGGTGATTAAGTATTACAATTGTGTATACATAGAGAGCACATAAATTTTCTGGCTTTATATGAGATGCATTTTTATTTTAAATTACTGCAATTGAACAAGTAATTTTGCATTGATCATACTATCAAGCATATAATTTAGGGTTAATAATGACTTTAACTATATGTGTGGTTTCCGTTAAAAGCATTTATTCAATTCTTGTATTATTCCCTTTAACTATGGTACCTGAGCAACTTAAATTAATATAATTAAGGTAAATTTATTGTCTTTCAATAAGTATTGTCATAATTCCATGGAAAAAAGGTTTTTTGATTTAATCACACCTAAAAAAGAATTAAGTTGAATATACATCCATAATTGATAAGCACTGAAAGAACAATGCAGAATTTTGCAATTTGGTACTGGTTTTTGTTTTTTTTCCTGTTATCTTGAATTCTTAGGGTTTCAGTACAAACTTCATATCCCAAACAACTGCAATCTTATATATGTTTGACATCTTATTTTCCTGCTTATAAAACAACATAATATAATATAAAAATATAATATCTTCTGGCTTCTTACCGACAGTTGCGGTCTTGTAGGTGGTGAGACCATCGATGAAGTTCTTGTTACCGGTGATCATGCTCTTTTGGGATCCATCTCCGATCATCGTGATGTTCGCCATTTTTTTTGGGATCAGTACTTGCTCATCATATTCTCCTTCTTTCACGTAAATCACATACCTTTTTGTTAAAACATTACCAAATGAAGCGATCATGGTTAGCACACAGTCTTTTTATCTTCTCAGGGAAGAATTGAATTCAGGATTTTACAAAATGAAATGATTTAGGAATGCTTCAAAACAATAAAGCAATTAGATAAAGAATGCGCCATAAATTAATGGTAATGTAAGATTAAGTGGTAATTTCCATCCAGCTTTACAAATCCAGGAGTCATTTCTTTTAATTAAGAAGATCCACTTCTAAATTGTTTCTTGCAATCTATTTCCATTTAAACATCTAAATGCCGACCGATCATTTCATATTCATCATGGCAGTTGTAACATTTTGAAATAATTGTTCTTATCTAAACAAAATAATGAAATATCAAATCTTTATTCAAGAAGGAACCAATTCCCAACCCTTAGTTCGTTTAATTTTGTAAAGAAATGACATGATACTTGTGACCTATAAGAGCATATGAATAGAAGCAAACACATTGAATCTTTTGTTTGGATTCATACCTTCCTTCATAGTCCTTCGGAATGGCCTTGAGTGCCGCATTGATGGAGGTGAAGGCACCGCTCCCATCCTTGGCAACAACCACATTAGGCTTCAGGTTTCCCTTTACCTTGCCGACAAGAATTCTCCGATCCTCATTAGAGACCCAAGACGGGATTCCTTCCTCGTCGAGTTCCGGATGAGCTGATTCTTCGGAAAGAAGCCTACGGTTAATTCCGGGGATCTTGATGTTGAGTGCAGAGAGAAAATCTGATAGCTTTGCGAGGATTGCTAAAGCATTGCTCGATAGTTCCTTGCCATCCTTCATTGCCTTCTCCATTTTGGTCTTGAGATCTCCATCTGGGAAACCGTCGATGCATGTTTCCTGGTAGCTGACGACTGCACTCAGCCACACTCTAAATTGGTGTGACCTATATATACAAATGCAAACCTTAAATGTATCAAAACCTTTATTTTTTTTCTTCTTTTCTCTAAGTTAAATGGTGCGTATAAAAGAAATTAATCAAATGGTGCGTGCAAACCTCGTAGGAAGATCGTCAAGTTTGTGCATGTTAATCCCCTCCAGTGTGCTTGCCAGGTGATCCTTGACATTCTCATAGTGTTCATTGCAATCCTCAATTGCTTGCTTAACACGTGGATCATTCGACTTGAGTAAACTAGATACGCTAAAAGCGTTACCAAGTTCGTCACGGATCACTGACACAGCCGCTCGGATCATGTCCTTCGGTGAAGAGGTGGTGTTGGTCGCCTTGGTGATGCTCTTTACGCACATATCCTTGTAATCAGTTGGGGAACATATAACTTCTACCGATTTAGAAATCGCATGC
Source organism: Carex kokanica (assembly GCA_025461125.1). Taxonomy (NCBI): domain Eukaryota; kingdom Viridiplantae; phylum Streptophyta; class Magnoliopsida; order Poales; family Cyperaceae; genus Carex; species Carex kokanica. Next base: position 1,437,939 of record JAJGRX010001338.1, on the reverse strand, counting down.
ATTTGTGTAGTTGATGGTGCATTGTTTGAGGAGGGTTTCCCTGAAGAGCCTGATCCTTTGCTTGCCTCATGTGTAGGTTGACGTGATATAACTGCGACTCCTGCTATTACCACAATTAATACCACAAAAACAGAGCTACCGGCCAACACCATGCGCTTACGCTGCTTCTGCTTTAACTCGGCCCTTCGCCGTTCCGTGAGCGGCCCAAAGTCCGAAAAAGTTGACATGATTTCTCAAATTATTACTATTATGTTAATCTTTTTGTTCTTTTTTGTTGCTTTTCCTTCTCTGCCTTTGGGCAAGAGGTTAAAGGCAGAGAGGATAGAAGGGGGAAGGAGAGCAAGCAATGGTCGTATTTGTATTTGCTGGTTTTGCTCTTAAAGGAGGGAGGGGAGATAATCTAGGCCTTTGGCTTTATTTAAATTACAGTTGGTTACTCATGTAATGTTAAATGAATGATTCCTATTGCTTGTGCTAAAATAGGATTGACACAGTTAAGTCTGTATGTGTCAGTTGATAAAACCTTTGACATTTCAAATTCTAGGGAAATACATTAAACATAATGGGAAAAGATGTCTTTCGATAAAAGATAATCCATATTAATAGGGAAAATTTATATTTTGAACCGGAACTAAAGTTCCAAATTTGCCAGAATACTTGAAGTTGGTGTCAGACAGGTAGAAAAGGGGAAATTTTTAACAGCCTGAGGAGATAATTTGTTTGTTATTTACTTCAATTTACACGGTTGAGGAGATTGTTTTATCACAAAATCTTTGACCACTATAACTAAAAATGATTGTAATTTCAAACTGAGAAGCTAATTTATCAAATCATTTTAAACTACACAGAGTGTACTTAATTTTGTCAGTATTTTTGTTGTCTGGCTCAGTTTAAAGGAAGAAAAAAAATACACAAAAATGCCCAAAACTTTGTTTACCAGAGGAAGCAATCATTGTAAAAGAATAATTGGATATTTTGTTTCAGAATAGAACCACAGTTATAAATTATGTTGTAGGACCTATTTATAGGCGCATATACTCATTAGATCTAACTAATTAACAGAAATTTTAATTTACAAAAATTATATAAAAATAATATAGGTTATTCGATGGATTGTATCTATATTTCGATCCCATAGAAGAAACCAAATTTTTTTTTTCCAATTCATTTAGACAATTCTAAAGAAACTGGAAAAAAAAAAATTCAATCCCTTTAAATTCATGCAAACCCACCCAGAACATGTCACAGAATATCAAATGTTGAACCTTAGAGAAAGCTTCCATCGCATTCTCTGAGGTATCTCAAACTTTGAGTGATTCTGTGATAAATCTGGACCATTCAAATCATTTCTGCACGAATCTCAATGCACATTAAACTGGCCCCCCATTCCTTGCAATGATATGGTTCTTAAAGGAACCAAATTTTTTTTTGAAAAAAAATTTCGTTCCTTCATATCTAAATTTGATTGCAATCTATCTAATAGCCTATGATTTTATTTAGAAATAAAATATTCTACTAACTAACACTACTAATCCAATATTCTCCATTTCTTCTACTACCAGATAAATCCAGTGTCACAACGCACATCAATAGCAAACTGGCAACTGGTACAGTTCAGTTGACCTTCACCTTGTGAGAAAAAGGATAGAATTGAAGTGAAAGAACTCTAAAATTTAGGAGTAAACCTTTGCCTTTATATTTAATTCTACTATCTTTTTTTAGGCCTAAATTATACACACACAAATTGGTTGGGTCCAATGTATGGAATGGGCTTCATATGGATCATGACCCAAAACCCAAAATCATCTCCGATTCTCCCAAGATCTTTTTGGAAAATTGAATGCTCTGATTTTATATTGGGAAAAGAAAATCCAATTTCAGTCTAAGCGATTCCAAAAATGCACTCGAGAGTAGGTCCGATGTCCATCGGACCTACTTTGGTTCGACGGGTTTAGTCGCTGTCAATTTGCTTTAAAATTCCTGCGGAACGCTTTAAAATTCATGCGTATCTGTTTTAATTTCGTACGCACAAATCTTAAGTTAGATCGGACGGTCATCATGCTCGTTGAACCTAAAAGTAAGCCCGATGGGCATCGGACCTACTCCATTCTCCCAAAAATGAGGTAGCCGATTTATTTTTATTTTGGTTACTTAAATAATGCACTTCTATCTAATATAAGAAGCGAATATATTCAAAAATCATTTTAAATCCATTTCAAATTTACTTGCTTCTTTCAAACAACATAATTTAATTATTTTTATTCTTCTTCTTTGAAGCTACATTGTCATTTGTAATTAAATAGTATTTGAAATGAGCCTAAGAAAAAATCAACAATAAATTGAAGTCAAACAAAAATAATTGCCACAAAAGAGGATACAAATGGAGAGAAAAATTTGAACGATGAGGCAAACATCATCAATACACCAACTGTTGTCGAAATGATAAATATATAATTTAATTTTAGATTAATTATTTTTTATATATAAAATCTCAGTAACTCTAACATTCATCTCATTTTAAATATTTTTTGTAAGAATTAAACTCACATCTGTCCCTGAATAAGGGATTTCTATTAATTATAAAGCAAAAATGTTTGACAGTTAGCACCTACAAGTTCCAAGAAAAAATAACTTATCATTTGTCATACATACCGAGAGAAATGAATGGCAAGACCAAGCTAGCACTTGATACTTGCAAATGTCAAAAAAAAAAACTTGCCATCTGTCATACATGCCGACAAAATAAATTTAATCTCAAATTAGTAACTTAAATAAAGTGAAAATGCTTGACACTTGCGAGTGTCATGAAAATGCTATCTGTCATACTCATATATGCCAAAAGAAATAAACAGTAAGGCAAAGCATGTGCTTGACACTTGTGAATATCATAAAAAGAAAACACTATCACATATTTACATCTATCATGCATGCCGAGGGATAAAAAAAAATTAATCTTAAATTAATCACATAAATAAAAGATGTTTGACCCTTAAGAGTAGTCAGAAAAAAAAACTGACTTACCATCTAGCATACATGCAACAAAAATAAATGACAAGATCATTCATGTATATACTTAATACTTGTGAATGCCAAAAAAGATAAAATTATCATCTGTCATAAAAAAAAATTATTCTATAAATAATTACTCAAGTAAAGCTAAAATGCTTGACAACTATTCTCTCTCGGCATGTATGACTGATGATAAATAAGAATTTTCTCTGCAAGTTGTAGTTGTCAAGCATTTTAGCTTTACTTGAGTAATTATTTATAGAATATTTTTTTATGACAGATGAAATATGAAAAAATATGTGTTCGTACTCTATACAATAAGGTCAATTTAGAAATTCATGAAACTGCTCTAAAACATCAATTTATAACGAATGATCCGAATTAGAACTCAAATTCAAAATTATATTGGAGGATCTGAATTCTAAAGACATCCTCCTATAAGGAATCTGAAGACCCGGAGCAACATTAAATTTACAAACGACAGCTTGTAAGTATTCAACAATTACCGTACCCATGCACGGCTCATTGCATAAATAAACCACAGACCACGATTCAAAAAGCACTAATAGGGTAGATCGGGGGCATTGCAGATAGTCCAGGACTGGACCGGACAACTCGGGGTTCTGACCCGGACTGATCCGGACCGTGCCCCAAATCCGGACCGGACCGGACCAAAGCTAGGGATGGTCCTGGCAAGGGTCTGATCTGTTTTTTTTTTCCCGGCCTGTGTAGGACCGGACCAGATCAAAAAAAAAAAAGAGAAGAAATTTAGGGGATTTCATGTACCATAGCCTCACTCCTTGTAAATTTGGAGGAATTTCATGTATTCCCCTCAAAAACTTTTAAATTATGTGTAGCACCCTAAAAAAAAAAAAAAAAAAAAAAACTGTTGGACAATGAACCGGACCGGCTCATGTCAATTTGGACCACAATCCAAGCACGGATTTCGGCCGACCTCCAATTACTCGGACCGCCGGACCCGGACTGTGAAACCCGCCAAACACTTATGGACCTTGGCCCGGCTCGTTTTCAACTCACTAATTGCAGATAAGGAAAACCATCAAGATAGTGGGGCCCGTTCACCGAAAAGGCAAATACATGGCACAAAGAAACAATAGGAAAACCGGGTGTACATACAAAAAACTCATCGACATTACCTATAGCCGGAGTTCAGATCTAGTGCAGTACCATACTGTGTATAATGATGTCATCATCGTCTATTTTAACCTTCCACGAATCTCAAAGCGAACCCCAATTCAAATAGCACTAATTTCGGCTCGGCTGAAGCTGTTCTACACTGTATTGTACCGTAGGGAATAATCAGCCCTTTAGATGGAGATCGGACGGTGCAGAACAAGCAGAAATTAACATTTTCCGACTGATTAAAAAAGAAAGAGAAAGAGAAAAATAAAAGCTTTTGATCCAACCGACCGCGTTGCCGAAATTTTTATTAATAACCCCAAACAAAAGAAAAATATCAAATCTAACCCCAACTTGAAATTTTTTTCAAAAATGACCTAACCGCCCCATGATTGGGCGGTTCACCCTACCCACAAAACCGCCCAATCATAGGGCGGTCCACACGGCCAAGCAAACCGCCCCATGGTGGGGCGGTTCAGTATGCAGACTATAAAATGCCCATTCTGGCTCTCATTCTCACACTCTCTCGCCCTCGCCCTCGCCCCAATCGTCTCTGCAGGTAAATTTTTTTTTTTTTATTAGTTTTTTTTTTAATTATTTAATTATTTATTTTACTATGCATTACTGTAGATACTGTAGATACTGTAGATTACTGTAGATTACCGTAGATTACTGTAGATTACTGTAGATTACCGTAGAATACCGTAGATTACTGTAGATTACTGTAGATTACTGTAGATTACCGTAGATTACTGTAGATTACCGTAGAATACCGTAGATTACTGTAGATTACTGTAGATTACTGTAGATTACTGTAGAATACTGTTTATTACTGTAGATTACTGTAGACTACTGTAGATTACTGTTCATTTTTTTATTTTATTTTTTTAATTAATTTTATTAAATATTTTTTTTTTAATGTTGTTATTTACTAATAATTTAACTGTGTACTATTATTTTGTAACTGATAAAAGTTTGTTTATTAATGTAGATAAAATGTTGGTTACACTATATGTGGGCGGGAAGTTCGAGGTGGATGTGGACCGCCCGATTAGGGGGCGGTTTTCTTGGCCATGTGGACCGCCCCATGATTGGACGGTTTTGTGGGTAGGGTGAACCGCCCAATCATGGGGCGGTTAAGTCATTTTTGAAAAAAATTTCAAGTTGGGGTTAGATTTTGATATTTTTCTTTTGTTTGGGGTTATTAATAAAAATTTCGGACCGCGTTGTGTACTGACCTTCTATAAGACTATAAGAGGGGATCGGCTGGGTTTCCTCTCTCAGTTTCCCCTTTCTCCAAGAAAAGCTCCTCCAATCAAAAACGAAAAAGAAAAGCTCTACCAAGGAAAAGCGAAGCAAGCTCAAAATGGCGTCTGACGAGTCTCAGCTGAGACAACAGCTCGACAATTTACAGAAAAAACTGGGGAAGAAGCAACAATTTGAGGCGGCAGTTGCGTCGATCTCTTCGATCGTTAGAGAACGATACGCCTCTGCTGCTCCTTCTCTCCGCAATTTGGTAATACTCCTATTCTCATCCTCCTCTCTTTCTCAGTTCTTTAGAAATCGTGCTTGGTGTTTGTACTCTTTGTTGCTGATTGCAATTACGTTTTGTTATTGCCTTCTGTTTATATGCTGGACTTAAGAATTGGAATTCGGTTTCTCATCTCATCTCTAATCCAAATGGCGTAATTGTCTGCGTTTCAGTTAGGGTTCTGTTTCTGTTTCCAATTCCAATAGAAGCTGGAATCTGACGAGTTTCTTGTAATTACTTGAAGTTTGATTAATTGAGTTAAAATAAGTACCTACGTTATGTGAATCAAGTAATTAGAATTTGCAGATGCAGAGTTACTAAATTATAAAGTAATAAAGCAATTAAGATTTCAAAATAATAAATCATAAAGGAGGTCCTCATTGAACTACTTCAATTGCTACTTTCTGGAAAGTTTAAGCATAACAATGAATGAAGTGAAAGAAAACAGGTCTCTTGTTGAAATCAGACGCACTTGACTAAGCTCCTTTAGTTCTGAGTTCTCTTGTTAAAGCAGGTCTCATTATCTTTTGAGAGACACATAATTGGTATAGATAAAGAGACACGACTCATTTGACAAGAAATGCTGCTTGTTTAATCATTTTTTCTCTTTAAATAGATATTTCAAGCTATCACCAGGGTGTCGACAGTTCTTCAGTCCCGATATGTTGCACCGTATTTCTGGATAACCGGATTGAATCTTTTTGAAGAAGCAGAACAAATTGTAATCGGAAAGACAGAGAAGGAGAATATAAAGAAGTACATTGCTAAGGCACGAGAATATCTTCAAGAGAATGATAGTGAGGCTCCAGCACCACCCAGTAGGCAACCAGGTACAATTTTGAATCTGATAATTAAAATGCATACTAAAAATTTTCTTCGGTTTGTAATGATATTAGAACTTGTAATGCCCTGGAAAATTTCAATTGATCCAAATATTTTCTCCTGTATCCGTCAGCTAAAAGCTCAGTGACCGGTATTAGCGACTCGCTTTCCTATAACTCGTTCAAAAATACAAATTATAAAAAATGTTCAATGAATTTTATGCAAATACCAAGAAGCAAAAGTAAAACTCAATTAATGTTAAGTGAATTTCCAGTTAATAACATGTATCCGCATCCATCCCATACCAGCTGCAGATTCAGGTTATTAAACTAGAAATCAACTAGTCAAATGAACAAATTACCCAATCTCCAGGGGTGCTACTGCAAAATAATCCAAACTATTACAGTCAAACAGGAACTCAACACAGCTGAACACAAAATAACAGTAGTAAATAAAGCATCAACTTGCAGGGGCAAGACAATTCAAATTTACAGAAGACCAGTTATATGCAAAGTAGTCCTTGGAAAAACATCTAGGATTATTACAGTACTGTAGCTGTATGACATTATCGACATTATCTTTGAATGTATGTGTGTTTGCTTTTGTGGGTTGTATGATTGAGTTAATTTATGTGTTGGTATCAACTTACCTAGTGAATCAGTTGCTGAGGACATTGACATCTGGTACCGGTTACGTGGGTACTGTACTAGCAGCAACATATTGGTACTGAACCAATCAGTTTTTGTACTGCCAAATTAGGTTAGAGACAAGTTGTCCACTTATGCTATAAACCAGCTCTTGTACCAGTAGTATACCAGGAACTTATTATCCTATAGCAGTGAGGATTTATTTTTGTCTCGTCTCTTACAAATTTACAATTCCCTTAGATAATCGGTATTTCTTTGAGGGGCATCTCACGGTGCAGCAGGAGCCACCACCGCCTGCATGGCTTGTTGCTCAGCGTACTGCTATGACACTAGAAGCTTCTATGGGAGAATCCTCTAATAGTGAGGAATCCGAGGAGTTTAGAGAACAGCTCATGAGCCAGTTGATTGCCGCCATGAACCAAGTGCAAGAGTCCGGAGATTTTGAAAGCATTATTGATGCATCATTTATGGTATGAATACAATAATTCAATTAAATTTTTACTTAAAAGGGTATATGAGCTAGGTTATGATACTATGCATAGCACAATTTGGTCTGTATATTTTTGTTTCCAAAGTCCAAATAGTCGATATGAATCGTTCTATGTGATTTCCATATGAAAATGCACTTGCATACTAAATTTTATAGAATTTTTTACTTTTTTAAGATAGGTAGAAAATCAATATATTTGAATGGTCTAGAATTTTTAGATCAAGTGATTTTCTGCCTGGCTAAAAAAACAAAAAATTCTAAAAAATGTCAAATTTGATCTAAAGTATATTTTTTTATGGAGATAATGTTGAACAGTTTAGATCAATGGTTTGGACTTCAAAATGGAGATATTGATCCGTAGTACGGCCATTGTACGCTATGCAGAGTACCATAGCCATTGTATGCTATGCATAGTACCATAGCCTCACTGACTCACTCTAAATATATTATACAAAGTTTACGGGACCTGAACAGAGAAGCGACCTGGACCTGATCCATAAAGTGGTCTATATGTTTGTTCTTTCAAAAAGGAAGAAAATATTGGGCTAAATGGGGGAGAGCTTAGGTCCTTTTAAACAAAATTTGGGTCTAAGGAACAACATCTAATATTATTTCAGGATGGTTCTACTGTGCCGAAAAAACCTCCCGCGTCGAAAGAAGTGGTGGCAAATCTGCCGGTGGTTGATTTAAACGAGAAGATACTTGAAAAGTTGGGAAGTGAATCAGAGTGTGCTGTCTGTAGAGAAAACCTGGTTGTGGGTGATAAGATGCAAGAGCTTCCTTGCAAACATCTTTTTCACCCCCCTTGCCTCAAGCCTTGGCTGGTTAGTCTTAATTTTTCTAATCTTTACCTTGTTATTGTTATTAGAAGTAAATTACATCAATATTGCTTAGTTTTGGTAAATATGATTATTTACCATAGTTAGCGTATTAGTTATTTTCGATTAATTTGAAGTTGTTGTTTACTGGCAGGATGAGCACAACTCATGCCCTGTTTGTCGGCATGAGCTGAGAACAGATGACCATAAATATGAGAGCAGGAAAGAGAGAGAAAAGGAGGAAGAGGAAGAGAGGAGAGGTGCTGCAAATGCTGTTAGGGGTGGAGAATTTATGTATATCTGAGCAGAATGTATTGTAAAAAACATATTTTAAATTTATAATAACATTGATGTTTTCAAATGCCTTGTGTTTTTTCTGATGTACAATTTATATAGTTCCCTTGCTAAATTTTCCAAAACTTTAAGATTACCGTGTGTGATGGATTGCTTGCAAGAGATATGCATGAATGCATTAGGCATTACATCATACATATCGTAACTGCTTATTAGGCTTTGAAACCTTAACAGACTTAATTATAAGGTGTAAACAACAGTAACAGCTTATTAGGCTTTCCAACCTTAACACCTTGTTTGGATGGAGAGTAGAGGAAGGGAGGGAATGGAAAGAAAAGAAAATTTTCCGTCAAATCATGTTTGGTTGACAAAATTATATCGGAGGTGAAGGGTATAGGAGGTGAAAGGTTTAACCTTGTATCATTATAATTAATAGAATCGGTTTCCCTCCCGATTTGGGGTGTAACGGATGGAAATAAATTTTGTTGCAAATATTTTTAGAACAAAAAACATAAATGTCCAATCCTATATCTTACCTATATAATTCTCATACAAGTTTTTTGTCATAAACCTACAGCAACTACCAAATTTCTCATTAACCTTCTAAATTTTAATTAACCAAACAAGAAATAAGACGGAAAGGAAAGTTAAATTTATTTTTCCTCATTAATCATCCAAACACAAAAAAGTTAAATATGTTAATCTTCCTTTCTATTCCATTCCATTCCCTTTTATTCTTCACCTCCCCTTCCTTCCTCTACTCTCCATCCAAACAAGGTGTAAGAGACTTAATTATAAGGCGTAAACAACAGTAACCGCTTATTAGGCTTTCCAACCTTAACAGACTTAATTATAAGGCGTAAACAACAGTAACCGCTTATTAGGCTTTCCAACCTTAACAGACTTAATTATAAGGCGAAAACAACAGTGAAATAATAAAAAGAAAGAAATCTGCTCAATAAGCGAATGACAAATAAACTGGCAATGCAACGCAATTAGACTACGAGTGCACACTCTAATTCGTCATATTGCCTTGATCAAACAGCAACCAAAACCAATCTATTAACCAATCAAAGTGATATTGTAGAAACCAGATAGAACTGAAAAAATAAGTAATGCTGTAGCATTACAAACAAAAAGTCAAGGACACTTTAACGTAGCCTGATTTTCGTGGATCCCTTTTGAGTTAATGCATCTCGGCTATTTGATCAGGATCCAGGCCAATTTGGTTCGAGGTGAGACGCACGGAGCATCTTCAATATTTGTGCCAACACAGATCTGACGGTCCGGATTTATTCTGCATTAACTCAACATCATTCAAAATTATCAAGTGCTGCAGCTAGTGACGCCTCACTTGTTTCCACATCTATAGCAAAACTCAAATCCACACCAACAACCAAGAAAATTATATGTTACAGAGAAAATCTCAACTACAAATTTAAAAATTCTTCAAAAAGAACGAACAACGGATTGGTTGCTTTGAGACACGGCATTTTTTTTTCCCCCTCACGAGTTGTGAGACTGAATCGTACTTGACTAGTTAGGTCCATTTGTTCGGGTTAATGGGTTAAAAATCGTACTCGACCAAATTAAAAGAAAAAAAAAACAATTGTAGCATTTAAGGGTGTGTTTAAGGATTTCATATCACCTAAGGTAACATAATATTTATGTTTAGACCGGACTGTCCAATCAGAATCTGCACAACTATTAGAAGGGCCTTGGACATTCCACCTCTGGCCAAATTGGTTCGGATTATGATCAGACGGTCCAAATCTAAACAAAAATATTTTGTTACCTCGAAGGATATGAGCTCGTGTTTGAGTTACAAAAATGATCATGTACCCGGTTAAAATTGAATAAAACATAAACCATCTTTGCTTAGACATTGTTCTACTGAATCTCTATTTATAAACAAACCTTATCAAATACAATTAGTACAAAATTCATCTTACTGGCTAGGGTGCAACCATGCGATGTAAATTTTTTTAGCAAGAGAAATTCTGGATGTACCTGCCTACATCGAAAAAAGAAAAAGAAGGAAAGATAACGAAAGAAAAATCTGAAATGTACCTGGCTGGTAAAGACATGGTACCGGTCTCAAATATTAGCATGTACAGTGCTGTGACTAGCAATATGTAAACAATAATCAGGTTCAAGTGATTACTTTCATGAAATATATTAAATTTCTTAAATTCTTTATATAAGAGATTTACTTGCCTTAAAAAATAAATCAAGGTGGATTTAGTCAATGATTGCGAAATTGAGGATTAATTGACACTTGAGTAAATCCTTAATTTTACTACAAAGAATAAACTCACAATTAATTTCAGATTCATTATGAACTGAGAAGAGGACCTGTACCGTACCGTGCAGTATAAGTGAAATCGACAAAAATTTCACAACAATTTCATGTTTTAGTAGAGACTGATTCTGATGACGACGCTGAACAGGACTGATATTTGACTGGTATCGGATTAGTCCGTTGATTGCATTGCATGCTGCATAACAGATTGTGAGTAATGGCAAATTGTGCTGTGCTCAGTCAGCTTTTTGATAAGATGTCATTTGATGGTTGGTTGTCATCGCTAGTAATTACAAATGCTGATTGGTAAGGTATGGTTTTCTGTTAATGATCAGCAGGTCAAGACATGACCAAATGAGATGAAAGCTAACACAACCAGAATATTATTATTCATCCATACCAGATGATATAACATAACAACAACCAGATTGATTTGAAGACAAGATATGCGTAAATTTTGCTAAATTCACATCCCATCCCTCAGGTACCAAGAGCTCTTCTGCATTGTGATCAGTAATAGCAGTCACTTCTTCACTGCAGATGGATAGCCTGTAATGATCAGCTAATGACGTAGTACTTGGGAACTTTACTACACATGCTAGCAGCTTCCCAGCAATGATCTTTACAACCACAGGAACATGTTTTGCTAATTACTAGATCAAATAATTTAGGAAGCTATCTTTGGATAATTTGTAGCGACTCCAAAGATAGAGAGATAGCTGTCTTCAGGCCCTTTCTTCTTCTTACGTGGAGGGATAGCACTGTTTTGCCTACAGAAGACCGGTCTTAGTGGCGCCTGGTGTTTTGTACAGCAAAAGCACATCCTCATCCTGATCAGGCCCAATTGGCACATGGCTCAGCAAAGGAATCTCGTGTTTTGGATAAGTTGTTGTCGGCTTAATTAACAAAAGCATCACCTGTTTCCCAGATTTTTGTCCAACAAGTGAGCTCCAGTAAATTACACTAACAGATGCAAGCATAACAAAGCAAAAAAAAACTAAAAAGTGTCAGAAATATGCTAGTTGCTGGAGAATAATTATGAGTATACAAAGTTTAAGAAACTTTATCAAAAGGTTAAAATATTTTCCAATTAGCAAAACCCGAGAACCAAAGTTATTGAACATTTCCAAAATGACAGATCAGATATTACACTAAGTTTGCTGCTTGTACAAGTTTCATACTACAACTTCATGGGAGCAAAGCTAGAGAATATTTCCAAAAAAAAAAAAATCTAGTCAATGGGATTTAAGTGCACTAGTAAATGATTGCTACAGTCCTCCCAAGTAGCTCAACAGTTAAACATGTGCATTCCTATCAGAAGAAGCAAAATAAGCATCTGCAAGCTCTGGCACATCCTTCTTGTAGGGCTCTACATATTTCTCAAGAAATCTCTCGTCAGACCACTTGCATGCAGTTAAAAGACTACTACTACTACTACATCCCTTCCCCAGACCCTTGGCAGCCAAGATGCTCAGCACCTGATGCCTCGGGACCAACCTATTTACTAGGCTAAACCCAATCAATTGAGGCTGAGATGCTATATTCCTTGGTTCCAGCTCTGCCTGTCTAATAAGAAAATCCATGCTTGATTTTATCTTCTCCTCAGAATATCCGAGTATCGAAGGGAATTTTCTGAAAGCAGAGTAAACCTCTTCCTTGGACCAGCCATACATCCTCTTGTAGAACTCTACATTCCTTTCTAATTTATCTTTGTTGCAAGAACCAACTGCTACAACCCCAGACAGAAACTTTCTAGATCCCCTCGGGATCCCCAGCTCCTCAATTAGCTCAAGTGTCTTCCTCAAAGAACCCAGGTTGCAGCTCATGCGGCGGCTTCCTTTCCCAATCAATGACTTTATATCTTGATTTGACAATTCATACTCGTTAAATAGATTTATTCTTGGAACAATATGCTTATCAACATCATATGTGATTAGCAAACTGTTCCTCTGAATAAGCTTTAACAAAGCCTGGTCACAGTTCCCAACAAAATCTCTCCAGAAGAGGAGGCGGGAGAGAGTGTGTTTGGTCAAAAGGGTGGGTGGGTTGTTTCGAATCAACTGAACCAGCAGTTCTCTAGAGAAACCCTCATTTAACAATTCACGCACCTTTGGTTTCAGGGTTTTCTCCACGTTGGAACCAAGAAGACGCGGGTAGAACGAAACAACAGCCTTGATCAGTGTATCCGATAGACCCATCTCTTTTAGGAATCTTACCACTGACTCAGGCCGGTCACAGGATTTGATTGCAGTGAGGTGGGGGTCAGTCGAGTATCTGATTGCTCGGTCAGGGGAGAAGTCGAAGGAGGAGATTAGATACTTGGCCATGAAAGGGATCTCCTTCTTCTCTAGGGGTTGGGCTGAAAATGAGAGGCGGAGACAATAGTGGTGGAAAGAAGAGGGGGAGAACGAAGACAGTCTCTTTACAAGCAGACGAGACATTGTGTAATTTTAAAATGGTAATTGATTGTTTCGGTTGGAGCTCTAATGGAATGGAAATGGAAGGAGCAAGAGTGGGGTGGCCACTGGCCAGTAGATCAATTTTGATTTCAGAGAGGAAGCCAATTAGATTCCAAATTTCCAACTGATAAACCCTAGGAGGGAGAAACACGTTGGAATTGGAATTGGAATTGGACTGATTGATAATAGCCCAAATGGATCGGTTTTGGTTTTGTCTTGGGCCGTCTTTCAAATGATGCACCACATTATATTTCTCGCCATTTGCATTGCGCAAATCTCTATGAAATCAAACGGCCCAAAGTTTGCCGACCCTTTCATTAAAAGCTGGTAATGTAATATAAACTTTCCACGCAAAGAATTTTTTAAAAATATATAAGAATTAAGTGTCTAACATAAAAAAAAGGAAAATTTCTAGTATACCCATCTAAATTTTTGAAATAGCCAATTTCTCCAACAAAACAATATAATATCTAATATTCTCATAAAAAATTTACATTATTTCTTCTACTCCCTTTTATTTATTTAAAACAATAATATCCTCTGACATGTGGGCATAAATATCCTTTCCCGGAAAAAAAAAGTCAAGAGCAGGACGAAGAAACAATCACAAAAGTAAAAAATAATTAAGAGAACGCAGCTTGAGCTTAGAAGGCAACACTGCCTCGCTGTTAACTTTGCACTGTAATCAGATGAATTAAATTGCTTTAAGATTGGTGCAGATGTGTTGTGGTAGCCAAAATTGAAGGCCTTGCTCTGCCTCGGCCATTGTCACCGAGATGAGATAAAACCTGAACGAAGCAATTTTCATTCACACGGCGAAAAAGATGAATTTACAAACAAGTCTCCCTAAGCTAACAGAAAAATCTTGAATCTCGGGATTCGTTATTGAGCTTTTGATTTATATTTTGCAAAATCAAAGTTTCTGATTAGATGTTTGGTAGGTCAAATTTTAAAATTCCAATTCAGTTAAATTGAGATTACGAAAGCTATGAGAGAGAAGAGAAGGCTAGGGGTGTTCAAATGGTCAGTTCGGTTGAAACCGAATTAAAATAACCAAACCAAACTTTTCTTTGGTTTTAAAAAATAGAACCGAACCGAACCGATTAAGAACCAAACCAAACAAGCTGAAGTAAATTTCATCTTACTGGTTACGGCGCAATCATGTGATGTAAATTTTTTTAGTAAGAGAAATTCTGGATGTACCTGCCTACGGCCTGTTGTCAGAAAAGAAAAAGGAAGGAAAATCTGAAATGTACCTGGCCGGTAAAGGCATGGTACTGGTCTTAAATATTAGGATGTACAGTGTTGTCATTAGCAATATGTAAGCAATAATCAGGTTTAAGTGATTCCTTTCGTGAAATGTTTTTGATTTGTTAACTTATTTAGATAAGATAATTAGTTGTTTAAAAATGAATCTGTTGTTAACTTATTTAGATAAGAGAAATTCTGAATGTACCTGCCTACAGGCTGTTGTCGAAAAAAGAAGGAAATATAACAAAAGAAAAATCTGAAATGTACCTGGCTGGTAAAGACATGGTACCAGTCTCAAATATTAGTATGTAAAGTGCTGTGACTAGCAATTTGTAAACAATAATCAGGTTCAAGTGATTACTTTCATGAAATATATTAATTTTCTTAAATTCTTTATATAAGAGATTTACCTGCCTTAAAAAATAAATCAAGGTCCAACTTTTCATTTATTAACGGTTTCATTCAACGTGTCAGTGAGAATTTGAAGGTGGACTTAGTCAACGATTGCGAAATTGAGGATCGATTGACACTCGAGTAATCCTTAATTTTACTACAAAGAATAAACTCACAATTAATTTCAGATTCATTATGAACTGAGAAGAGGACCTGTACCGTACCGTGCAGTATCGTATAAGTGAAATATACAAAAATATCATAACAATTTCAGGTTTTAGTAGAGACTGATTCTGATGACGACACTGAACAGGACTGATATTGGACTGGTATCGGATTAGTCCTTTGATTGCATTGCATTGCTGCATAACAGATTCTTCACTGCAGATACACAGCTTGTAATCATCAGCTAATGACGGAGTATTTGGGAACTTTACTACGCATGCTAGCATCGTCCCAGCAATGATCTTTACAACCACAGGAACATGTTTTGCTAGTTACCTGGCAGATCAACTAATATAGGAAGCTATATTTGGATAATTTGTAGTGACTCCAAAGATAGAGAGCTAGCTGTCTTCAGGCCCTTTCTTCTTCTTATGTGGAGGCATAGCACTGTTTTGTCTACAGAAGACCAGCCTTAGTGACACCTGGTGTTTTGTACAGAAAAAACACATCCTCGTCCTGATCAGGCCCAATTGGCACATGTCAGCACAGGTATCTCGTGTTTTGGATAAGTTGTTGTCAGCTTAATTAACAAAAGAGTCACCTGTTTCTCAGATTTTTGTCCAACAAGTGAGCACCAGTAAATTACACTAACAGATGCAAGCATAACAAAAAAAAAAAAGTAACTAAAAAGTGTCAGAAATATGCTAGTTGCTGGCGAATAATTATGAGTATACAAAGTTTAATAAACTTTATCAAAAGGTTAAATACTTGTCCAATTAGCAAAACCCAAGCACCAAAGTTATTGAACATTTCCAAAATGACAGATCAGATATTACACTAAGTTTGCTGCTTGTACAAGTTTCATACTACGACATCATAGGAGCAAAGCTAGAGAATATTTCCAAAAAAAAAAAAAACTAGTCAATGTGACTTAAGTGCACTAGTAAAAGATTGCTAGTCCTCCCAAGCAGCTCAACAGTTAAACATGTGCATTCCTATCAGAAGAAGCAAAATAAGCATCAGCAAGCTCTGGCACATCCTTCTTGTAGGGCTCTACATATTTCTCAAGAAATATCTCGTCAGTACACTTGCATGCAGCTAAAAGACTACTACTACTATTACTACTACATCCCTTCCTCAGACCCTTGGCAGCCAAGATGCTCAGCACCTGATGCCTCGGGACCAACCTATTTACTAGGCTATACCCAATCAATTGAGGCTGAGATGCTATACTCCTTGGTTCCAGCTTAGCCTGTCTAATAAGAAAATCCATGCTTGATTTTATCTTCTCCTCAGAATATCCGAGTATCGAAGGGAATTTTCTGAAAGCAGAGTAAACCTCCTCCTTGGACCAGCCATACATCCTCTTGAATAAATCTACATTCCTTTCTAATTTATCTTTGTTGTAAGAACCAACAGCTACAACCCCAGACAGAAACTTTCTAGATCCCCTCGGGATCCCCAGCTCCTCAATTAGTTCAAGTGTCTTCCTCAAAGAACCCAGGTTGCAGCTCATGCGGCGGCTTCCTTTCCCAATCAATGACTTTACATCTTGATTTGACAATTCATACTCCTTAAATAGATTTATTCTTGGAACAATATGCTTATCAACATCATATGTGATTAGCAAACTGTTCCTCTGAATAAGCTTTAACAAAGCCTGGTCACAGTTCCCAACAAAATCTCTCCAGAAGAGGAGGCGGGCGAGAGTTTGTTTGGTCAAAAGGGTTGGTGGGTTGTTTCGAATTAACTGAACCAGCAGTTCTCTAGAGAAACCCTCATTTAACAATTCACGCACCTTTGGTTTCAGGGTTTTCTCCACGTTGGAACCAAGAAGAGGCGGGTAGAACGAAACAACAGCCTTGATCAGTGTATCCGATAGACCTGTCTCTTTTAGGAATCTTACCACTAACTCAGGCCGGTCACAGGATTTGATTGCAGTGAGGTGGGAGTCAGTCGAGTATCTGAGTGCTCGGTCAGGGGAGAAGCCGAAGGAGGAGATTAGATACTTCACTATGAAAGGGATCTCCTTCTGCTCTGGGGTTTGGGTTGATAATGAGAGGCGCAGATGATAGTGGTGGAGAGAAGAGGGGGAGAACGAAGACAGTCTCTTTACTAGCAGACAAGACATTGTGTGATTTTAAAGGGAATGGTAATTGATTGTTTCGGTTTGAGCTCTAATGGAAATGGAAGGAGCAAGAGTGAGGTGGCCAGTAGATCATTTTGATTTTAGAGAGGAAGGAAATTAGATTCCAACTGCTAAACCCTAGGAGGGAGAAACACGGTGGAATTGGAATTGGACCTGATGGATAATAGCCCAAATGGATCGGTCTTGGTTTCGTATTGGGCCGTCTTTTTAAAGCTCCAAGAAGTGTAGGTCCCTAAAATGAACGCTCCAGATTTCCCTCAATCCACCTCAAAATAAAAGCAACACTGCCAACACATCACCATTTGTTGTAATCAAGGTTGTAAATAGCGTTTATAGCGTCGTAGCGGGAAGGCTAAAAAAAAACCTATAGCGAATAGCGTCGCTATAGCGGAAGCTATTCCAAATAGCGTTTTTTTTTTTACATTTCGTATATTCAATATTTATACTAAATATCAACATTATCTAAAGTCTCATAGAACAATACAAAACACTAAAGTAATTAAGAAATTATAATATTCATATTGAACCCGTACAAAGTCCAAATTGCGGTTCAAAATATCCATAGTAATATCATAAACTATCGATTTTTCCTAGTAAAAATATCTTAAGCATCATGATTCATGACATAATCTATTTTTTTTCTATTCAAATTTTAATTTCGGTTTGGACTTTTTTTCTATTCAAATTTCAATTTCTATTCCCAATTTCAAATTGATTTATCTGTAGCAAGTAGCAACAAATTCAATTTCGGTTTGAGATTTTTTTTATCTTTATTTAAAACCCATATAAATTGCTTTAAAAAAAAAAAAACCCATATTGTATAGCGCAAATAGCGGACTGCTATAGCGCTGTAGCGGCCGCTGTAGTGGCCGTAGCGCAAATAGCGCATTTTGATGTCATAGCGTAGCGTTTGGGGTCCAAAAACGCTATAGCGCGCTATTTAGAACACTTGTTGTAATTTCAAGTTTCAACAGAACAACTTTTAGCCAACCTCACAATACCAAGTAATCTCACTTACATGCAACTCGGGTTACTTCACACTTGGAAAATTATATATCCTTTTGGTTAAATATCTCCAACAGCTTACCCAAAACCATTGAAACCATGCAAGAAGCTGGATTTGCATGGTCAAACCTAAAAAATCACAACTAGGACGGGAGAATCCAGGATTTTCATCAGGGGGGCAACAAAAAATATCGAATTGGGTTTAGATACTTAATCGGATTTAAATCTATTAAACAATTTGGTACTCAATAAAAAATAATGCTTTAACTTATACTTTCTAATGCTTTGACTTGTAATTTCTGATGCTTTGATTTATAATTCTAATTACCAATCAAAATTCAACAAATTTATTTCAATTTTAGCTCTAAATTTAACCCAAATTACAAATCAAACGTCCAGAGGGGGCAAAAAAAATTCCAAGGAGAGCCAAAGTCGGTCGGAACCGATAAATCTCCACTAAAACTCAAAATCCAGAAGGAGCAGTTGCCTCCCTGGATACACCTGGGTCCGCTCCTGAACCAGGGATCTCTTAACGGGTCGGGTACTGAAGAGAAGGAACAATGTCCATAATAAAGAGAAATGAATTCCTCCAGACTTGTATTCACTAATGACAATTTATTCTACTTTAAAATACCATGTGGTATGTTGTCGGGCACTTCTCTAACCGTGATTGGTATGCCTGGAGAACTCTATGGTAGTTTAAGATTGAGCTTATCGGGTCTACCTTACCTGGCGGACCTGATCCGCCTGTTGTTTTGCACTACATGTGAGATTGCTTGGGGATAAGGTCACAGAAGATCCGGTGATTGTGCAAAACACATGGACACCAACTGGCGAATGGGGCCCCGAGGTAAGGTGCCCCTCTGACAAGGAGTCTAACAGCGAAGAGAAACGTAATTGAAACTAGTACCATAGAACCAGTATTATATATTCGGGTTGAGTTTAATGTATCTATATCAATTGGTACTGAATTCATGTGTATTACAACAGTTGGAACTGCTGATATCGAACCAGACTTCTATGTATGATCATATATCTAGCATGGTACCAACTATAATGTCACACCCCAAACCGGTAAATCCATATTAAGGTATGATCAATCTTCGCCTTGTGTTTATTAATCATTAAACACGCAAGGCTAATCAAGTACAAAATAATAATAGCGGAAGCGAAAATAAAATAAATAAGCATCAGTCATAAATTTATAAATAAACATACACATATAGAGTTCATACAATCCACATCATAAAGTAAAACACTATCTAAAGAAAGAGATACAAGATCTATCGAGTCCGATGTACGAATCAAAAACATCGAAACTCGTAAACCTAATCAAAAGTCCTATAAATCTAAAATCAAGCGGCGTGGCCATCAGGTTCAGCTCCTGGCATCTGCTGCTGCGGAACACCAGTCTCTGTACCTAAAACTCACGAAAACAACGTGTGGGGTGGATAATTTATGTATATCCTGATCAGAATATTGAGCAGAATATAATGTTAAAAATATATTTTAAATTTAATAATAATGATCGATGTTTTCAAAATACCTTATATTTTTCTAATTTACAATTTATATAGTTTGGTTGCTAATTTTTCCAAAATTGTAGGACTACTGTGCGTCATACATGAATGCATCAGGCAGTGTATCATACATACATATATAGATTGCAGCTTATATATAGATTAAATCTTATTAGGCTTTTCTATATAAATAGACTTAGTTGTAGGCGCAAACTAATAAGCGAATGAAAATTAAACTAGCATTGCAACGTACGCAAATAGATGTGTGCGCACACTAATTTGTCATATTGCCTTGATAGCTGAAAAGGCAACCAATCTATTTGCCAATCAAAGTGATTAATAATCAGCATAATAAGCAACTAAATGAGTAATATTGCAGAAACAGATTGAAGTACAAAATAAGTAATAGTGAGGCTATGGTACTTCGGCTAGTGTACTACGGCTCAATATGGTATTTTTTTAAAATCCTAACGGTCAATCCGAACCATTCAATGTGATATTCATATGAATATGTACTTGCAAACTAAATTTTATATTTTTTCAAATTTTTTTACTATTTTTTTAGATAGATAGAATTTTCAGTGTTTTATACAAATTCTGGACCATCAAAATTCTACCTATCTAAAATATAGTAAAAAAATTCAAAAAAATATAAAATTTAGTTTGCAAGTACATATTCATATGGATATCACATTGAACGGTTCGGATCGACTGTTAGGATTTTAAAAAGTACCATATTGAGCCGTAGTACACTAGCCATAGTACACTAGCCGAAGTACCATAACCTCACTCAATAAGTAATGTTGTAGCATTACAAACAAAAATTAAAGGACACTAAAGTAGCCTGATTTTCACTGTCCATCTCTAGGAAGATATCTCTCCCTTATTTCAAAATCATTCAAGTGCTGCAGTTATGAATGAGAGCCCACTTGTTCCCACATCTATAGCAAAACTCAAAACCACACCTACAACCAAAAAATTATATGTTACAGAGGAAATCTCAACTCTAATTACAAATTAAAAGAACCTTCAAAAAGAACGAACCACGGATTGGTTGCTTGAGAAACGGTATTTTTTTTCCTCGTTAGACTGACTCGTACTTAACACGATCCGTTTGTGTTTAATTTTTAGTTTTGGTTGAAATAAGAAACTAAAAGTTTCTAAGAATCCCATGAATTAGCTACTAAAAGAAAAAAAAATCCAATAAGAATTTAAAGCTAATAAAATTAAACACTTTTAACATTCCAACTGTGAGGAACTGCGGATTAGACCAATGGGCTAAATAGGAACCCGCTTGTAGTATAATTTAGTTCCATACCCATTTCTCTCTGGTTTGTCCTTGATTTTATATTTAATTATTATATTATTTGGAGTTTCAGTTTCACTGTTTCTCTCTGAAATGTCCTTAATCTATCCTAAAGACTCCAAATTGATTTCTGGAGTTTCTTTGATTTTGTTTACTGACTGCATGTGTCCTATGTGTTTTGAACATGCAATAAGAATTAACGAGAGATAACATGGAGCACCAAATTTTCTAGAATTTGGCATTTGATCAACAAATCTCATATTCTTGTCAATTCATGATGCACATCGCAACCAAGATTAAAAGCCATTCGGTCCCAACTTGGAAATAGAATGGTATTAGCAATATAGTCTCTTCTAATTTTTAAGTTGATAAAACCAAAAATAAAACAGAGTTACCAGAAATAGCATTATTAAGTCAACTATACCTGCAAGTGATGTGCAAGCAACCATCTGTCTTCTCCACAAAATACTTGCAACTAGGGCACCTCCTCCATTCCTTCTCATTTTCCAATTGCATCATCAACAGATCCTCCTTCGCTCTCTCATCTTTGCCGAGTTTAAAAAACTCCTCGCAACTCAAGCCGGAATGCCAAGCAACTTTACATGCAGCGCAAAACAACCTCCGGCAACTGGGACACTCAGAGCAGGTCACGGTTTCCTCTCCATCATCCATCATCAATACCGAGCAGTCCTTGAATGGGCAGTATAATTTCTGTGCACCTAGCAACATTGATTCACAAAATGCTTTCTCCCACCTGTTATAAGCAATAGAATTATTATTTAAACTTGAATTATAGAAATATTCAGCAAAGATTTACAACATGATCTATGAGAAAATTTGGAAAATTAATGTAATATTTTCAAATTCTTAAACTGTACATACGATCTGGATTCAACTTCCAATGTACAAATATTAATAGCCCGTGTTACATTGAAGATCACAAGCACGACAAAATTAGTCATTTGCAATAGCATCTATAAGATCACAAACAAATATTGCAATAGGCCATGCATAATTCTGTTCGTAAGTAAATTAGGTAGAATTGTTAGATCACCTTTCGAAAACCTCAGAAGGAAGTAATTTTTGGCACATTCCTGGTTCTAGTACAACCTTGCAATTCTCATCAGGGCATTTGACGACCGAGATATTCTCTTGGATTTTGGTGCCAAGATAGTGGCCAAGGCAACCACGGCAATATATATGGGGACAAGCATTGCTTGTCTGAAACACCTCGTCAGCCGCTACATTCTCCATGCATATCTTGCAAAATGGCTGAGACTGAGATGAAGATGAAGAACCTCTGTCCTTCGTTGCTATCTTTGCATTCTGTGCTGAACTGGTGGTGGCTGAGAAGAAAATTTCCTGGAATTCAAATTTCTCCAGGCGCTTGAATAGTGCATAGTCCTCATCGGAGAAGGGTTCCTCCTGATCATACAACTCGTCGACATAGAAATCATCTATTTGGTCTGTGATATTACTAGAACATAGTTCTCTTATGATATCATATGAACCATTTAAATCATCTATTTCGTGTGTGATATTATCAGAGAATGGTTCTCCCATGGTATGAAATGAAGAGTGATAGGCAAACAGAAATATGTATTACTCACTGAGAGCGTTTATATTGCATAATCAAGATTGGAAGCTCAGAGGTTTTTTTGTGTAATGGGTTCAAAGGGCAGGATATATTTCCAATGTGATTTCAATTTCCTAGTTGATAAATTAAATTGCTTGGGAGATTGTGAGGAACTGAATCTGGTCTAATAGATTGATTCAGATTTTTCTGACACTCGTGCTTTGCCGAAAAGAGAGATTAATGAGAAATGGGAAATATGGAAAGACCCTTTATTTCCTTTCTGCTTATATACATACAATTATATTGTTTTGCTATTCAATTCTCTAATTAATCATAACATAATACCCCTACTAGAATAAGAATATGATTTTCTACTGTAGAAAGCATCGGTATAGACTCGGTATATATTTGGGATTTGTACCGTCACGAATCACGAGTAAAAAGTAGGTGAAGCTATTTTGTTTTAACTTCACGCTGAGAATTTTGGGAAAATGCAAAATTGCAGTTTATTTATGGGCCGAGTGTAACTACCGCACGCAATCCCAACATTTTTATTAATAGAAAAAAAAAATTATATGAAGAAGCATTTGACGAAAATTCGAGATATATCTAAAACGTGATAGTTCATAACGTCCTCTGAATGTTATAGACCATCACGGCCAGCTTAACGAAATCAAGTTACTGCTAATTAACCAAAATAAACACTGTAGCTGGACGTTATGGTCCATAACGTCTAGCTACAGTGTTTTTTTATTTTTAAAAAAAAATCGCAAACGAAGCAGCAAACAAAAAACACTGTAGCTGGACGTTATGGACCATAACGTCCAGCTACAGTGTTTTTTGTTAATTAGAGATCATTAGCGATCAGATTAACTGGACGTTATGGACTATCACGTTTTAACTATATATCGAATTTTCGTCAAATACTTCTTCAATGTCGATATATTTTTATTTTATATATTCTATTAATAAAAATTTCGGCGCACAATCAGTTCCTCACAATCTACCAAGCAATTTTATCTATGCACATTAAAAAATTATAATATTTTAATTTTGTTTTAATTAGTATCAAGAGCTATAAAAAAAAATCATATAAATAAATTTTGAACGTTATTTTTCTAACTTATTTATTCATATAAAAATAAACTGAATGTAATAAATTTTTTATGTGCATGTCGAGAAAATAATATAGATCACATCCAACATTTTATTTTAATATTTGAGTTTTAGTATTTTAAGTTATTAACATTTGAAAAAATAAAAGTATGATGGAGACACAAAAAATGAAAGTATTTGAACCCTCCTCTATATCATATACAAGTAATTAATAAGATATACAAGCGAAAACCCAATTTTATTTAGAGTTAATTTCTAGTGTGCCCATATAAAATTTTAAAATATCCAATTTTCCCATTAAAACACCCTAATATCTAATATCTCCAAAAAAAATTCAACATTTTTTCATCTATTTCCTTTTTATTTATTAACGTTTTATTTAATTATTTTAAGATTAAAAATGACAAATATAACCCGTGAATGAGGAATGTTGGCTCCAATCACAAGGCAGTTCCTCAAGTGACAGGAGTTTCTGGAAAAGATGAATGGCATTTTGTGTATTGTGGCTACAATAAAGATGGGCTTCAACAGTCGATTTGAAATTTTACACTCTTTGGTAGATGGACTGTATTATTCTTAAATTGGAGATAGTCGAATTAGTGCTAAGACATAATAGCATGAGACTGATAAAACATAAGAAAACAGTTAATATGAAGAGAGAGGGTACTGATATGAGAGCAGGAAAGAGAGAAAAGGAGGAAGAGAGGAGGATCCGATCAGGATCCTGTTTTTCC
Organism: Carex kokanica; assembly: GCA_025461125.1. Lineage (NCBI taxonomy): Eukaryota > Viridiplantae > Streptophyta > Magnoliopsida > Poales > Cyperaceae > Carex > Carex kokanica. Next base: position 1,413,212 of record JAJGRX010001338.1, on the reverse strand, counting down.
AATCCCAACTATTCAAAAATTTTCATTCACGTATCTCGATAAAGAAACTTTTTCATGTACAAATCTTAACGAATTTGAATAGTTGGAATCGGAAAAGCAGGACTCTGCTTTTCTCTAAAAAAAAGCAGCAAAGTCTGTTCCAGAGATGAGAGGTGCCGTAAATGCATGCTGTTAGGGTGGAGAATTTATGTATATCTAAGCAGAATGTAATGTAAAAAAACATATTTTAAATTTATAATAATGATGATGATGTTTTCAAATGCCTTATGTTTCTTCTAATTTACAATTTATATATTTTGCTTGCTAAATTTTCGGTAAGTTTAGGGTTTTGTGTGTGATGGATTGCTTGTAAAGTTTTCAAAAAAAATGTAATGGGGTCAATTAATCTCCAAAGTTTTTTTATATAATTTAGAGTAAAATGTTACGGTACTATAAATTTGACTCTCATTCGCAGTATAAATTTTTTTTATAATTGATTCCCATTTACAATTGACTTCCAAAATGAGAAAGTCTAGCTCCTCCTCTAACATCAGGCATTAACATCATACACAGAAAGTAACGCATATTAAGCTTTCCAACCTTAATAAACTTAATTGTAGGCGCAAACAATAGAAAAAATAATAAGAAGAAAGAAATGTGCTCAATAAGCGACTGACAATATAACATGCAATGCAACACAATAAGACGAATGCGCACTCTAATTCGTCATATTGCCTTGATAGCTGAAAGGCAACCAATCTATTTGCCAATCAAAGTGATTAAAAATCAGCATATATAATAAGCAACTAAATGAGTAATATTGCAGAAACAGATAGAAGCAAAAAAATAAGTAATGTTGTAGCATTACAAACAAAAGGTAAAGGACACTAAAGTAGCCAGATTGTCATTGTCCATCTCTGGGAAGTATCTCCCTTATTCCAAAATCATTCAAGTGCTGCAGGGGTGAATGATGCTCCACTTGTTCCCACATCTATAGCAAAACTCAAAACCACACCTGAAAAATTATATGTTACAGAGGAAATCTCAACTCTAACTACAAATTAAAAAATTCTTCAAAAAAATTATATTGGTTGCCTTGGGAAGCATTATTTTTTTTTCTTCATTGATTAGCCTGAATCGGACTTAACCAGTTAGGTTAACTTGTTCGGGTTAATGGGTTGGGGCTGGCTTGTGCTTAATTTTTAGTTTTGGTTGAAATAAGAAACTAAAAGTTACTAAGAATCCCATGAGAAGTAGCAAGTAAAAGAAACAAAATATCCCAATAAGAATCCAAAGCTAATAAAATTTAACACTTTTAGGACCTGTTCGGACGTCACGGGATTACACGGGATGGGATGTGATGGGAATGGGAACTCACTTTTGAAAAAGTGGGAACCCATGGGCACGGGTACGCATGTGATTGATTATGGGAATATGCTGAAATGAGTGTTCGGTTGTACTACGAGATTAGTTGCGGGAAATCATATTTTTCTTTTTAAAATGTTTGATATTATACAATTTTCTTTATTAATAAAATCAATAATGCAATTAAATAAATGAATTAAATAATAACATAACATTACTTATTAATTATTATTTTATAAATATAAATATTTTTTATTATTAAATGAGAAATATTTAATAATAAGAATATGCACTCTCTTTGTTTTTTTTATTGAAAAAAGGGTTAATACCAGACATATCCAGAAAATTCTAGATTTCATTGCATTTTGATGAGGTATGTTCACAAAAAATTAACTAAACTCAACTTAACACAAAAAAAAAAATTAATTATGGTTTATAAAAAAAATCCTAGGCAGCTGCTGCAACGTTCCAAAATAAAACAAAAAACGAAAAATGGCACACCACGTGAGAACAAGAGAGGATAAAGAGAGAATGGGAAAACGAAAATTAACTTGGACTTCGGGTTTTGATTTTCAAAAATTTGCACTGAGTTGGAATTCATTGTAGAAATTTTTTTGGGAAATTTTACAAAAATTTTGGCCATCGGAACAGCCTTGGGGAATTAAATTGAGAATTACCTCAAATTCCATCTATTCCCAGTGGAAATGCACCTGCCGAACAGGGCCTTAACATTCCATGCATCTGTGTGGATTAGACCATGGGCACCCGCTTGTAGTATCATTTAGTTGCATCCCTATTTCTGTTTGGTTTTTACTTAATTTTATATTTAATTGTTATATGGTTTGGAATTTCAGTTTCACTGTTTCTCTCTGAAATGTCCTAAATCTATATTCCTGAAGACGACAAACTGATTTCTGAAATTTCTATGATTTTGATTACTGACTGCATGTGTCGTGTGTGTTTTGAACCATGGTTTGGAAACTCGGTTGAACAGTGTTTGATTCGCTGAGCTATTCGATTTTCAGGCCGAGTCAGTCCGAGTCAAGCCTGAGTCAGGCCGAGTTAAGCCCGAATCAAGCCCGAATTAGGCCGAGTCCTTCGATTATTTTACGTTTTTTTTCTGGCAGTTTTTGATTTATGATATGAAATCACAAAAAATAAAAAAGGGGGAATTTCATATATCCCCCTCAAAAACTTCAATATTACGTATTTCCTCCTCTAAACTTTGAAATTACATATTTCCCCTTCTAAACTTTCCAAACTCACAAATTTACCCATTTAATCAATAAAATATATTTAATATATTTAAAAATACTTAAATAATATTATTTCGGATTCTAAATTTTTTTCAGACCATTATACCCCTTCCTCCTTCCAATCTCGTTTTTTCTCTTCAATTCATGAGCGTCTCACACCGTCCCCACCTATGGATTGAAGCAGCTGCGTGACATCTTTCGCCGATTTGACATGGATGGTGCGGCAGCCTGACGCAGCTGCAGCTCGCCGCATTGCTCCGATCCATAGGTGGGGACAGTGTGAGACGCACATGAATTGAAGAGAAAGAACGAGATTTGAATGAGGAAGGGGTATAATGGTCTGAAAAAAATTTAGAATCCGAAATAATATTATTTAAGTATTTTTAAATATATTAAATATATTTTATTGATTAAATGGGTAAATTTGTGAGTTTGGAAAGTTTAGAAGGGGAAATATGTAATTTCAAATTTTAGAGGGGGAAATACGTAATATTGAAGTTTTTGAGGGGGATACATGAAATTGCCCCAAGAAAAAAAAATCAAATTATGCAAACACAATTGGAACTAGAAAAAAAAAACTCAACACATACCTTGTCAAGATAATCCTGCACTAAATTTATTATGCTAATGTAATCTTTTGTGCTTGCAAAAAAACTTAACACATACTTTGTGAAGATAATCCTACACTAAATTCCTATGCTTATAAATTATAGCTAGTTTGCATAAAAGGTGTGTCAAATTTATGCTAAATTTATGCTGATAATTAGTGAATTATTAGAGTATAATCTTTTGTCTACATAGTTTTCTTATAAATTATTTTTTGACTAATTTTTTCCTATATTTTGATTGCAAAACAAGCTTCTGCCAAAAAAAATCCGAGTTTCCGATCCGATTCATCCGATTCTGATTCCACAGTCAATTATCCGATTCCGATTCTGATTCCGAATTTCAGAATCATATTTTGAACATTCAATAAGAATTAACAAGAGATAACATGGAGCACCAAATTTTCTAGAATTTGGCATTTGATCAACTAATAGCCATTCGGACCAAACTTGTAAACAGAATGTTATTTGCAATATAGTCTATTATAAATTTCTAAGTTGAATAAGGCAAAAATAAAACAGAGTTACCATGACTTTGCATTGTTATTTCAACTACCTGCAAGTGATGTGCAAACAACCATCTGTCTTCTCCACAAAGTACTTGCAACTAGCGCACCTCATCCAATTCTTCTCCTTCGCCAATTGCATCATCAAGAGATCCTCTTCCGCTTTCTTGCCTTCACCGAGCAACATTGATTCACATATTGCTTTTTCCCACCTGTTTTCTGCAAAATAGAATTATTGTTCAACTTGAATTATAAAAATATTCAGGATAGATTTACAATATGATATATGAGAAAAATGGGGGAACTAATGTGATATTTTCAAATTCTCAAAGTATGAGTTTCAACTTCCAACGTACAAATTTAATAGCCCGTGCTACTTTGAAGATCACAAGGAGGACCAAATTGTTTTTTTCCAATAGCATCTATAAGATCCAAGGTTCAAAATAGTAATTATTGCATCATCGCAGGAAGATTAACTAAAAAAAAAAAGTTATAGCGAAAGCTATCCTACATAACATTTTTAAAAAAATATATATTATATAATTTTACTAATTATTAACATTATCTAAAGTTTCATAGAGCAATAAGTAACACCAAAATTATAATATTCATATTGAACCGGTGTAAAATTCAAATTCTTATTCAAAATATCCTTAGTAATATCATAAACTATTTATCTTTTTTTATTCAAAATAATCTAAGCATCATGACATAAACTAATTATTTCTTTTCTATTCAAAATAACCTAAGTATCATGTCATAAACTATATATATTTTTTAATTTAGAAGAAAAATCAATTTGGGCCTTAAAAAAATTAGTCCTTGAAAGATATTTTCAATTTGAGTCTTGAAATAAAAGTTTATGTAGCATAGTGTGCGCTACACGCTACGCACGGCACTATCGTGGACCGCTATTACCGCTACAGCTGTCGTAGCTGAAATAGCACATTTTTAAGGTTCTAAAACGCTATAATGCGCTATTTAGAACATTGATAAGATCACAAACAAATATTGCAATAAGCCATGCATAATTTGGTTTGTAAATCAATAAAGTTAATAGAATTGTTAGATCACCTTTTAAAAACCACCAAAGGAAGTAATTCCTTACACATTACCGGTTCCAGTACAACCTTGCAATTCCTTTCGGGGCACTTTACAACCGAGATATTCTCTCGGATTTTGGTGAAAAGATAGCGGCTAAGGCAACCATAGCAGAATACATGGGGACAAGCATTACTTGCCTTGAACATCTTGTTAGCCGGTACATTCTGTATACATATCTTGCAAAACTGCTGAGACAGAGATGAAGACGAAAAACCTCTGTCATTCGTTGCTCTCTTCATTGCCATGGAAGTATTGTGTGTGATATTATCAGAGAATTGTTATCCGTCTCCCAACAGACATATATATTACTCACTAGCTATGAGCGTTTTATTGAAAAATTAAAATTGGAAGCTCAGAGGTTTTTGGAGACTAGTTAATGTAATGTGTGCTTTCAAAAGGCAGGAGATATTTCCAATGTGATTTCTATTTCGTAGTTGGGAGTTGAGACATGAACTTGCATGGGAGATTGTGAGGAACTGAATCTAGTCTAATTGATTTATTCAGATTCTTATTACATTCATGCTTTGCCGAAAAGAGAGATTAATGAGAAATGGGAATAAGGATAGACCCTTTATTTCTTTTCTTTTTTGCATTTATACATGCAATTATTTTATTTTTACTACTCAATTCTCTATTCACAAGCAAATGAGAATTTGTACCGTCACGAGTTACAAGTAGGTGAAGATATTTTGATTTAGGGGAAATTTTCTAGTGTGCCCATCTATACTTTTGAAATAGCCAATATTCCATCAAAATGTTACAATATCCAATATCTCCATACAAATTTAATATTCTTTCTTTTATCCCATTTTAACTTATTTAACATCTTATTTAATTATTTTAAAAATTAAAATGACCAATATGCCCTCTAATTTTAATGGACATTATTTCTGAACATCCTCTTCCTCCCTTTCTCTATGAAATCCATTTCTTTCCTTTCCACCATCTCCGCATTCCGTATCGTTCTCTGTTAATATATACTTCAAATACTCCCGCTTTAATAATTACTGAAATTAGATTTTCCTGAAGAATTTCATAAAATATATTGAGGTGATGATTTTAACACAACTATATTTTTTATTAACACAACAGTTTCAAAATTTTCAAGTGTATAGACAACTTTATCCCTACTTTATTGTTGCTATCACTTGTTTTATTTGATTATGCAATCAACACTTTCTTCATTTTAATAATTATGATTCACTTTATTTCCAAAATCAAAACATCTCCCTCTAAATGCATTTCTTTCCTAAAAAACGGAACAAAAATTAAAACTCATAATTAATGAGATGAAAATCAATTTACCAATCAACATAAAGAAAATTTATAATTAAATTAATAAATATTAAATTGTAGATTTTATTAATTGAAATTATCAGATTTAAAGATAAAATTATCTAAGTATTTACTTAAATTATAAAATTTAAAATTAACAAAAAATACTGTCAAAATAATTTTCAATTAATTGAGTAACATAATTAAAAGTAGGAAGTAATTACATCTAAAAAAAGAAAAAAAAAATCTAAGTAACAACTTGGGCATATTATTTCAAAATTTGATAGTATACAATTATAGAAGATAACATGCAGGGGCGGATCTACTGTAGCACAGGGTAGGGCAACTGTCCTACCCTGAAAATTCAAAACTAATTTACAAAGACTGGGTTTCGGACCTTTGCCCTACCCTGAAAATTGATATTGCCCTACCCTGTAGTTAATTATCTAAATTTTATGGAGTAGATTGTGTTATAATACTATTTTTGTTGTTTTTGTTATCATGCTTTATCTAATATCCGATTATCTAATGGGTTTGGACCCGATTATCTAATGGGTTTGGATCCGATTATCTATTTAAATCCGATTCAATAATTTCTTGTCCTACCCTGATCAAATCCTGGATCCGCCCCTGATAACATGAATGAGGGATTACAAATTTAGAAGTTTATATTTAAGAAGCTTGTTAATTAAAAAAAGAAACAAATGATAGCTTAATTGAGAAATAAACGATGGATAAAATTGTCTATTTATTAAAATATTTAAATCTTGCTGTGTTAATAATACTTTTTGTGGTGTGAATATGAGCAACCATTATATTGGGGGCAGGGAATTAAATTTACTAGTCTTATTATAGAAATTAAGCAGCACGGGAACTGAAATTAGTGTATCTATCTTATTAGCAGTGCGCATGTCTGAGAAATTATTAGTTTGGTAAAATACAAATGAAGGGGAACTGCGGTTCAAACTGGATCCATGGCATGGTACTGTCGAAAAAAAAAATAGAAGGGGCAAGATCTTTAATTAACCAAGAAAAAAACACAATCTAGTTTCAATTTTGAGCGTAGAACAAAATAGAAAGGATCAAAGGAGAATTAGCGGATCTAAGTTGGGATCATTTCCTCGTATAAATTCACCAAGAAATTTCAAGCTGTACAAAGATGCGAAATTTCAAGGAGAGATGGATTTCAGAAAGGAAGGGAAGAGGAGGATATTCAGAAATAATGGAGATGTTCAATTAAAAATTAGAGGACATATTGGTCAAGTTAATTTTTAAAATAATTAAATAAAATATTAAATAGATAAATGGTGATAGAAGAAAGAATGTTAAAGTTATACAGGGACATAAGAAATTTTTTCTTTGTTTTAACTTCACGTTGAGAATTCTGGGCTGAAATGCATAATTGTATTTTATTTTATGGGCCAATTCAAACCTGAGGAGGGATCGGATTACATCTTTTTTTGACACATTTTGACACTTACCATTTTCAAAGTCCAAATAGTCAATTCAAACCGTTCAACATGATGGATATATTAAAATGTGCTTGGAGATCAAATTTTATATATATTTTTAATTTTTTTACTATTTATTAAGATGGTTACAAAATCGTTGTTTTCAGACCATTGAAAAACAACGATTTTGTAACCATCTTAATAAATAGTAAAAAAATTCAAAAAATATATAAAATTTGATCTCCAAGCACATTTTAATATGGTGATCATATTGAACGTTCAAATCGATTGATAGATTTTGAAATTGTAAAATTGACCTATAAAAAAACAGTATCAAGATGTGTCAAAAAAAGAGTGTAATTAGATCCCTCATCTTTAAACATATACTCACATAATCACCGACAATTAGAAACTTTAAATCAGATGCGGGTAATGTATAATATATACACAAGCCTTCAATCCAGTTTTATCTAAGAAGCGTATCCACAGAATACTAGATTTATCGGACATGAAAGCTAAATAAGTCAAATTATTGAGTAGAACTAGGGTGCTCCTAAGCTCACCAAGCTCTTCCGTGAGCGTGACTCTAAAACCTATCAAATTGACTTCAAACGACATTTTCAAACCGTTAGATGTTCAATCTATATTAAAATGTGCTTGGAGACCAAATTTTACATTTTTTGGAATTTTTTTACTATTTATTAAGATGGTTTGAAAATCGTTGTTTTCCAATGGTGCAGAATTTTAATAAAAACAGCGATTTTCAAACCATCTTAATAAATAGTAAAAAAAATTCAAAAAATGTAAAATTTGGTCTCCAAGCACATTTTAATATAGATTGAACATCTAACGGTTTGAAAATGTCGTTTGAAGTCAATTCGATAGGTTTTAGAGTCGCGCTCACGAAGCGCTTGGTGAGCTTAGGAGCACCCTAGTTCTACTCCAAATTATTTGTTGTTTTCAATGTTTAAGAGGAGAGAGGAGGGTTTTCCAGCTGATTACATCAAATACTTTCATGGGAGAGGATCTTTATATATGTAACCTTTAAACAATTCATTAATACAGTTTGTTAGAGGGCATTTCTCCCGCTGACCTTCAAAAATAAAAAAATATAACTTTACATAAATGAAATTATGAAATCTATATCTTGCTCTTTCTACAACAAGGTGAAAATATCTTGTATTTGTAGATCAGTCCTAACTCCTGGTAACCAAATTTCAAATATTCTATTCTTGAGTGAATCAATTGCTGCTGCCACAGAAATGTGGTACCAATAATGTGGGTATGCTGAGATGGGCTACGGTACATTGTAATGTATAGACCCTCTTGTGTATTGGACTTTAAATAACTGGATTCAAATTTCAAAAATTCAATTTGAAGCGCTTGACATGTTCTCCATACTAAAATGTGTATGGATACCAAATTTTACATTTTTTGGAAATTTATTATTATTTTTTAAGATGGGTACAAAATTGCTGTTTTTTAAAAGATTTGGATCATAAAAAACAATAATTTTCAAAAATTCTAAAACAAATAGTAAAAAATTTCCGAAAAATGCAAAATTTGATCTCCAAGCACATTTTAATATAGATATCACGTTGAACGGTTTGGATCGACTGTTTGGGCTTTGAATCCAACGATTTACCATCCAATGCATAAGATGGTCTATACATTGCAATGTACCGTAGCCCATAGTAGCAACATATATAATATTGGTACTGAACAAATCAGTATATTTTGTACTGCCAATTTTTTTAGCCAAATTACATTAGAGACAAGTTGTCAACTTGTGTTTTAAACTTTTCTCCTAACTATACCAGCTCCTTTACTAGAATATAAGCAATCTTTCATCTTATAATAGGGATGAATTAGTTTCTTCTCTTCTCTTACAAATTTTCAATTCCCTTAGACAATCGGTATATCTTTTAGGAACATCTCGCAGTGAACAAATCTGAGCAATTCAGAGAACAAATCTGAGCAATAATTCTATTGGATTTTTACTTACAAGTAAATTACATAAATATTGCTTAGTTTTGGTAAATGAGGAGGGCTCAAATTAATGCCCCATTGCTTCATGCTCCAATCGTACTCCAATATCTTTATCTTTAATTTCAAAGTTCAAACAGACGATCTGAACCGCTCAACATGATATCCACGTTAATATGATTGGAGACCAAATTTTATATTTTCTGAAAATTTTTTACTATTTTTTAAGATAGGTACAAAATCATTGGTTTTTATCGGTGTATTCTTTTGACAATATTTTTTGTTTTTTGTTTTTATGAAGGTCTAGTCACAATATTGTTATTTTCGAGTCATTTGAAGTTGTATACTGGCAGGATGAGCACAACTCATGTCCTTTTTGTCGGCACAAGGTAAGAACTGAGAATATATGCATATCTGAGCATAACTTACGTTTAATGTAAAAAGAAACAGAGTTAATTAACAATTTATATATATAGTTCGCTTGCTAAATTTTCCAAAATTTTAGGATTACTGGGTGTGATGGATTGCTTGCGAGAGTTATGCATGACTGCATCAGGCAGGCAGTGTATCAAACATACATAGATTAACGCTTCTTAGGCTTTTCAACCTTAATAGACTTAATTGTAGGCGCAAACTAATAAGAGAATGACAATTAAACAAGAAAATGCAACACAATGATACATGTGCATATACTAATTCATCATATTGCGTTATTGATCACTGAAAGCATGATCTATTCGCCAATTAAAGTGATGAATCGTCAGCATAATAGCAACTGAGTAATATAGTAGAAACCAGGATCAAGTAAAAAAAAAAAGTAAATGTTTCAATCAATGAAACGGGCCTAGCAGCCTTACCTTAAAAAAAGAAGTAAAAGACAATTAAGTAATGTTGTAGAAAACTGTCATTAGAAACAGAAAGTAAAGAACATTAGAGTAGCCTGATTTTCATTCTCTATCCCGGGGTCGATATTATTTCAAAATCCTACAAGTGCTGCAGCTAGCATGAATGATTAGCCCCCCACTTGTTCCCACATCCATAGCAAAACTGAAAACCACACCTAGTAACAAGAAATAATATATATGTTTCAGAGAAAACCTCAACTACAAACTTAAAAATTCTTCCAAAAGAACCAAACCATGGATTGGTTGCCTTGAGACACAGTTCGTTTTTTTTCTTCATGAGCTAGACTGAACCTGACTTAACCAGTTAGGTCAGCTTTTTCAGATTAATGGGTTGGGCCTGGCTTAATGCTCGTTCTAAGTGCTTAATTTTAGTTTTTATTGGAATAAATAAGAACAGAATCTAAAAATTGCCAAGAATTAAACAATTTTAAGTTTTAACATTCCAACAAGAATCCGAAGCTATCTGAATTAAACACTTCTAACATTCCAACTGTGCGGGGTCAGACCATCAGCTAAATAGGAACCCGCTTGTACAATGATTTTGAATTGTTAAGTCAAGTACCTGCAAGTGATGTGCTTGCAACCCTCTCTCTTCTCCACAAAGTACTTGCAACTAGGGCACCTCCTCCATTTCTTCTCCTTAGCCACTTGCATCATCAAGAGACCCTCCTTTGCTCTCTCATCTTCCCCGAGTTTACCGAACTCCTCGCAACTCAAGCCAGAATGCCATACAACTTTACATGCAGCGCAAAACAACCTCCGGCAACTGGGACACTCAGAGCTGGTAACAATTTCTTCTCCATCATCCACCATCAGTTCTGAGCAGTCCTTGAATGGGCAGTAGAATTTCTGTGCATCTAGCAACATTGATTCACATAATGTGATCCCCCACCTGTTATATGCAATGGATATATAGTTCAACTTAAAATATAGAAATTATTCAAGACAGTACTTGGCAGCCACTGCTAAGCTTTAACAAAAGAAGAAATTATTCAAGACAGATTTGCATTATGATATATGAGAAAATTTGAGGAATTTATTTTCAAATTCTCAAACTGTACTTACAAAATGACTTTCAACTACCAACTTACAAATACTAATAGCCCGTGTTACTTTAAAGTTCACAACTCACAACCAGGAGTAAATTAGCTTTAGTAATAGCATCTATAAGTGCACAAACAAATATATATTGCAATAGCAGATACATAATTTCTTATTTATAAAATTTGTTAGCCTAAAAAAAAGCAGGTACATAATTGTGTTCGTAAATGAAAAGTGATTAGGTTAAAAGGATTGTTAGATCACCTTTCAAAAACCTCAGAAGGAAGTAATTCCTGGTACATTCCTGGTTCCAGTACAACCTTGCAATTCTCATCGGGGCATTTGACAAACGAGATATTCTCTCGGATTTTGGTGCCAAGATAACTCGTAAGGCAACTACTGCAGTATTCATGGGGACAAGCATTGCTTGTCTGGAACACCTCGTCAGCCGGTACATTCTCCATGCATATCTTGCAAAACAGCTGAGACTGAGATGAAGATGAAGAAGTAGAACCTCTGTCCTTTGTTGCCCTCTTCGTAGGCTGTGCCGAACCGGTGGTAGCTGAGAAGATTTCCTGGAACTGGGACTCCAGTAACTCCACTGCGTGGCTCTCATTGGAGATGGGTATCGGATCATACATCTCAACGCCATGGAAATCATCTATTTGATCTGTGATATCAGAAGAAGATAGTTCCATGATAGGTAAGCCAGATAAACCATTTATTTGGTCTCTGATATTAGCATAGGATGGTTCTCCCATGGTATGATATGAACCATAGAAATCATCAATTTGCTTGAAAGGCAAACAGACATGTTGCTATCTGAGAGCGTTTATATTGAAAAAACAAAATTGGAAGCCCAAAGGATCATGGAGGACAGTTAATGTATGATCTCAAACGGTAGGAAATATTTCCAATGTGATTACAATTTCCTAGATGTGGTATTAACTTGCTTGGGAGATTGTGAGGAACTGAATCTAGTCTAATAGATTTATTCAAATTCTTGTTATACTCGTGCTTAGCCGAAAAGAGAGATTAATGAGAAATTGGAATATGAATAGACCGTTTATTTCCTTTCTCCATTTATACAATTTTTTTTATTATACTACTCAATTCTCATATTACCTATAATGTCAATTTGAATCTATATTAGAAAGCATATGCTACAATCAGCTTATAGAGTGGGTATCATATTTGACATTTGTACCGAGTAGTTGAAGCCATTTTGTTTTAATAAATACTTGACGCTTTGAAATTTGGGCCGAAATGCATAGTTGCAGTTTATTTTATGGGCCAAGTCAAACATATACTCACATAATTACCAAAAATTATAAACTTTAAATCATATACAAGTAATATATACAAGCTTCAACACAGTTTTATCTAAGGGAAGTGCTATACTGAGGGCTTTTTTTGTGATTTTAAGAGCTAAGATAATTTTTTTTCTCTAAATACCGATTTTGTCCTTCCACTTTTCTCTCTGACCAATTAATAAAGGGAGGTGCTATTTTGAGCTCAACTTTTATAATATTGAGCATTGAGAGAAACTTTTCTCTCTAAATGCCTGTTTTACCCTTCTACTTTCTCTCTCTTATCTGTCTCAATTAATAAAGGAAAAATAATAATAATGGAAGGTACTTCAAACAAGTATTTGTTTGAATCCAAAAAAATTAATAAACAAAGGTACTACAATGCCGTATTTGTTCTAGAATAAAATACAAGTAATTATTTTCTTTACAAATGAAATATGAAAACAGCTGATTCGAAAAAGTTCCTCAAAATTTTATCTAATAATTCACCGCTGGTGATAAATTCCAGGATTATGTAAATCTTTGGTCAACTAGCTCTTTGGAATTGAAATGGCTAGTGTAAAACCCAATAACACAACAAGAGCGGCGCAGTTGCTGATATATGACTGATATTCGGGAACTCATTGCGAACCAACTACAATCCATCCTTTCTTCTTGTTCATGTTGGATGCTCTGTTTCAAACAAAGAAAGCCAGAGAATGAATAAGCCGGGCGAAGGTTGTGAATTTAATAGGTGAAAATCTTCAGCATATTTCCTCCACCTCAACATTGGCTTCCAAGTTCCAAGTTTATTATCATGGTATAGTTATTTTCAAGTCATTTTAAGTTATTGTTTACTGGCAGTAGGAGCACAAGTCGTCACAAACTGAGAACATATGACTATGCAAATAGGAGCAGGAAAGAGAGAGAAAAGGAGGCCGAGGAAGAGAGGCAAATGCTGTTAGGGGTGGCGAATTTATGTATATCTGAGCATAGTTTATGTTTAATGCAAAAAGAAGGAGATTTAAAATTTATAATAATTACTGATATTTCAAAATGCCTTAAATTTTTTTTTTGAAAACTTGGTAGATGCTACCAAGGTGCCTTAAATTTTTTTAATTTACAATTTTATATAGTTTTCTTGCTAAATTTTTCAAAATTTTAGGATTACTGTGTGTGATGCATTGCTTGCGAGAGGCAGTGTAAAAACATATTTAACCTTAACACCTTGTTTGGATGGAGAGTAGAGGAAGGAAGGGGAGGTGAAGAATAGAAGGGAATGGAATATAATAGAAAAGAAGATTAACATATTTAATCTCTTCGTGTTTGGATGATTAATAAGAGAAAATAAATTTAACTTTCCTTTCCGTCTTATTTCTTGTTTGGTTGATTAAAATTTAGAAGGTTAATGAGAAATTCGTTGGTTGTTGTAGGTTTGTGACAAAAAAACTTGTATGAGAAATATATAGGTAATATATAAGGTTGAGTATATGTGCTATTTTATTTTAAAATATTTGTAACAAAATTTATTTCCATTCGTTACACTTCAAATTAGGAGGAAAACCAATTCTATTGATTACAATAATACAAGGTTAAACCTTTCACCTCTTATACCCTTCACCTCCAACATAATTTTATCAACCAAACACGATTCAAAGTTTTATTTCTTTCCATTCCCTCCCTTCCTCTACTCTCCATCCAAACAAGGTGTAATAGACTTAATTGTAGGCGCAAACTAATAAGTCAATGACAATTAAACTTGCAATGCAATGCAATGAGACGTGTGCACACTAATTCGTCATAATGCCTTGATCGATGAAAGCAACCAATCTATTCGCCAATCAAAGTGATTAATTGTTAGAACAATAAGCAACTGAGTAATATAGTTGAAAGCAGGATCAAGTAAAACAAGTAATGCTGTAGAAAACTGGCATTACGAACACAAATTAAAGAACATTCGAGTACCCTGATTTGCATTCTCTATCTCTGGGTAGATATTTCACAATCCTTAAGTGCTGCAGCTAGCATGAGTGATGCCCCACGTGTCCCCACATCCATAGCAAAACTGAAAACCACACCTAGAAACAAGAAATTATATGTTACAGAGAAAATCCAATAAGCATACAAAGCTAATTAAATTAAACAATTTTCTATGACTTTGTTAACAGATTGCATGTGTGCGGTGGGTTTTGAGCATGCAATGAGAATTAATAATTAATAAGAGATATAATGGAGTTAATAATTTTCTAGAATATGGCATTTGATCAACAAATCTTCGAATTCTTGTCAATTCATTATGCGCATTACAACCAATAACTGAAATCCCTTCGGATCGAATTTCAAAATAGAATGGTTTTTGGAACATAGTCTCTTCTAAATTTCTAAGTTGTTCAAGGCAAAAATAAAACAACAGAGTTACAATGAATTTGCATTGTTATGTCAACTACCTGCAAGTGATGTGCAAGCAACCATCTGTCTTCTCCACAAAGTACTTGCAACTAGGGCACCTTCTCCATTTGTTCTCCTTTGCCACTTGCATCATCAACAAATCCTCCTTCGCTCTCTCATCTTCCCCGAGTTTACCAAACTCCTCACAACTCAAGCCCGAATGCCATGCAACTTTACATGCAGCGCAAAACAACCTCCGGCAACTGGGACACTCAGAGCGTGTCACAGTCTCTTCTCCATCATCTATTATTAGTGCCGAGCAATCCTTGAATGGGCAGTATAATTTCTTTGCACCTAGCAACATTGATTCACATAAAGCATTCCCCCACCTGTTAAATTCAATAGAAATAATGTTTAACTCAAATTATAAAAATTATTTAGGACATATTTACATTATGATATATGAGGAAGTTTAAGGATTAATGTCATATTTTCAAATTCGCAAACTGTACTTACAAACTGACTTTCAACATCCGACTTCAGATACTAATAGCCTGTGTTACTTTGAAGAACACAAGCAGGACTAAATTAGTCCATTGCAAAGCATCCATAAGATAACAAATATAGTGACGTCACGGCACGTGATCAAAATATATTTTCACGTGACATGACATGACTGATCATCCATAACGAAAAAGTGACTTGACTGATCATGTTTAATCAATATTTTTTTCAGGATTTTAGTTCATAGTAAAAAAAATAACAAAAGATACTAAAAAATAAGAACCTATTACAAATTAAATTATAGTAAAGAAATAATGTTAACAAAATTGGTCACGTAATGTGTCACGTGATGTGACGTGACCAGGTCAATTGGTGTGACGAGCCATTTTCCACTGAGCCATTTTCATGTAATGTGTCACGCAAATGGACACGCCACCCGACACGCGAGTTACATCACATGTGTCGTGTCATGACGAACCAGTAACAGCGTGACTAATTTTCTTCACCAAACAAAAAGTATGTTGCAAGGATTGTTAGATTACCTTTCGAAAACCTCAGGTGGAAGTAATTCCTGGCACATTCCAGGTTCCAGTACAACCTTGCAATTCTCATCGGGGCACTTTACAAGCGATATATTCTCTCGGATTTTGGTGCCAAGATAGCAACTAAGGCAATTACGGCAGAATACATGGGGGCAAGCATTGCTTGTCTGGAACACCTCATCCGCCGGTACATTCTCCATGCATATCTTGCAAAACATTTGAGACTGAGATGAAGACGAAGAAGAACCTATATTCTTCTTTTCTCTCTTCGCCAGCTGTGTTGAACCAGTCTTTGCCGGCTGTGCCGAACCAGTGACGGCTGAGAAGAGAACTTCCTGAAATTGGAGCTCCTCTGCATAGCTCTCGTCAGAGATGGGTATCAG
Organism: Carex kokanica; assembly: GCA_025461125.1. Lineage (NCBI taxonomy): Eukaryota > Viridiplantae > Streptophyta > Magnoliopsida > Poales > Cyperaceae > Carex > Carex kokanica. The sequence continues at coordinate 1,396,633 of JAJGRX010001338.1, read as the reverse complement.
ATCATGCGTCTCGTCGCCATGAGAAAGGGCGGAGAAGTAGAAATCATCTACATGGTGTGTGATATTAGCGGAGGATGGTTCTCCCATGGTATGAAATGAAGAGTGATAGTACAGAGACATTTTACTCACTGAGGGGGTTTATATTGAAATAAATATTCTTGGAAGCTGAAAGGTTTTTTGAGACAGTTAATGTAATTGGTGCTTTCAAAGGGAAGGAGATATTTCCAATGTGATTTAAATTTCCTATATGTGGTATTAACTTGCTTGGGAGATTGTGAGCAACTGAATCTAGTCTAATAGATTTATTCAAATTCTTGTTATACTCGTGCTTAGCCGAAAAGAGAGATTAATGAGAAATTAGAATATGAATAGACCGTTTATTTCCTTTATCCATTTATACAAAGATAAACATCTATATTAAGATAATTAACTATTAATGAGAAATTAGAATATGAATAGCCGAAAAGATAATTAACTATTAAGATAAACATCTAACTATATATAAAGTTATACCGGTTATAAACAAAATGCTATATTAATGAATTCAAAATCACAAAATCAAGTTGTTACCGTATAAAGTTATACCGGTATACCATATTCATTAATTTGTGATTTTCTAACTATATATAAAGTTAGAGGATTCAAATGCACCCAAATTTCTATGCTCCCAATGCACCCAATCTTTTTTCTTCATTTTCAAAGTCCGAACAGTCGATCCGAACCGCTTAACATGACTTTTATAATAAAATATGCTTGGAGACCAAATTTTATATTTTTTTAGAATTTTTTTACTATTTTTCACTGTAGCAATTACTGTAGAGTTTACTGTAGCATTTACTGTAGAATATACTGTAGCGACCCTATGAGGATTATATATATATAATAGATTTGCTAGAATCAGCTTATAGAATCGGTACGGTATCATATTTGACATCTGTACCGAGTAGTTGAAGCCAATTTGTTTTTAATACTTGACGCTTAGAAATTTGGGCTGATATGCATAGTTGCAGTTTATTTAATGGGGCAAGTCAAACATATGCTCACATAATTACCGAAAATTATAGACTTTTAAATCAGATACAAGTAATATATACAAGCTTCAAGACAGTTTTATCTAAAGAAGCTTTAACCACAGAGTACTAAGATTTAACAGATATCAAAGCTAATGCTATTCTATTTTTTTTGCTGTTTTACAATCTATATTCTATCTTCAATCAGAAAACTGAGATGAAACCAGGACACGCCAATGATAACACTACACGTTTACTCTTTACTGAAGCTTTTGATCTCTCTACATCCCTCAGCTCACGAGAAATAAAACAATAAGAAAAGGGAAAACCAAAATACAGTAAAAAAGAGAACTAATCAAATTAAGCATTGGTTGCTACAGTTCGCATGGTTGATAAACCATTCGAAATTCTCGCCTTTTTCTTGACATTTGTTACGCTACAATGGGGGCATATGTACTCCAAACCATCAGTCTTTGCATAGTCCTGTAACATGAAATCAGACTTCAAATTAGATACACTAGCATGATGGCTAAACATTCTTTTCTTTTTATCTTGTGTTCCAAAAAGCAGCTCAAAGTTTAAAGCACATATAGCTGATTCTGAACATCCCATATGACCTATACAAAGGGGTGCCATGCTCCACTTTGGATTAAGCCTCAAGTAAGAAGGCACAAGTGAGTGGGTGTATCCTCTCCAAGAGTGGAGAGATGAGTGTGTGAGGTGATCCTTTCCATGAATATGGAAAGATGAATTATGTAGTTCAAGTGGTGTTGTAATTTTGAGTGTTAGTTGTATGTACTAGTGTTGTGGTAAGACGTGTTTATTGTATTAGCATCTCCGATGTGTCAAACTCAACAAGAATTATGATGTCATTGCTTCTTAAGTTCTATAACCCAACTACCCCAACTGTGCCTTGTTTTACCTCAATGTGAATCTTAACCTAATGAGACAAATTTTGGTCAACCAGTATAGTTAATTTACTGGCAATTATGCCCATGTCTGGCTTGTCCTGAAAAATAACATTTGATCAAGACTGTAGTTTTTTTTTAAACTCAAAAGGAATAAACTAAAGCATGACTGACTTTCTTTTTTGTGTGCATTGAGGGTACGAGTCAAAAATTATGTATAGATGTGCACCTTAAAAGTACCCAAGCCTTGCCGTCTATCGCATCCGAAATGAGCCCATTCACCACAAAGCCCACAATTTACCCAATCTCCAGGGGCGCTACTGCAAAATAAGCCAAACTATTTGTTAATTTCAATATTTCCAAACGCAAGCAACATCTTCCTATTATTCCAAGGGATCAATAATTGCAATTTTTGCCTCTGCAACTAACACATCCCATTTTGTCCTCAGATCAAAGTGTAAAAAAATATCAAGGCTGATAAATAATTGGGTTTCAAGTTCAGATATGAACCAACAATAACTAACACACAAAAATCATCTCGGTGCTATTCACAAAGAAAAAATGAATTTTTAATATGGTAAAATGTTGTATTTGATTGCAAAAAGGAGAATAAAGAAAAATCAGGGGGCCCTCAAACCTGCGACATAGCAAGCAGCACTCTCCATCCACATCGTCATGTGCCAGTTCATACTCCAAAAGGTAAGTTTCGTAATGCCGCTTGAGTGTGTTTCCAACTCCCTGAAATTAAAAAAATAATCATTATATACTAAAAGAATTTAGTTCACCACTCTAATAAGGGTTATATTTATAACTAAAAAATAAAAATAAAAAGAGTGATCCATACAGAACAATTTCAAATAAAAAATAGCAAAGAAAAACTAGGTTAAGCAAAGGAGAAAAACAGCAAATTTGAGATAAAAAATTCAGCAATCAACAAACATGCATTCTAATTGGACAGAATTACACTTTCATGGATATGCTAAAATTGGTGAGAATTATTTGATTGAAGAATATCTTAAAACAAAAGGATACCAAAGTTGACTAAAAACGCAGATCAGTCTTTACCAAGGTAGAAATAAATAAGACATAATTGTAAGTTCCACCCACTGTTGCAACTAACACAATAATTTTTTCACAAGCAAGTAAAAGTTCAGTCTAAAAAATAAGAACCAAAAAGATTTACACTATTAGATGATAAAAAACAATGTAAGGTACAACAAACAAAAGTCTTAACAATGTAATAACCCAATTGAAATATAACTGAGCCAAATAAATTTCTAGGTGTTAAGGTTCCAGCTTTTGAACCTGCCAAGTTGAATTTATTTTATAGTCCTGGCCAGCATAGTCATCTTTTATTGTCTTATGCTCTTAGCCTTTATTTCAATTATCAGTATTATTGTGATACAACAAATTAATCCATTTGATACATGATAATATGACAAGAGAAGCAAGATGTTAACAAGACATACAGTCATTCTATTGGAGATAGTATGGTTGCGCATCTTTGAAAAAACTTGGCCTTTCCAATTTATGCCATTTCCCACATAGAAACCTCCTCTTGAAACCACCTGAATATCAATGGGGAACTCTTGAATCATTTTCAAATTACATAACCCATTTAAAAATAAAAGTTTATTGAACATTATGCAGTATTGAGAAGTACATAATATTGCAATGCCCGCAATTGATTTGTTTCTTCTGGTAAACACCAAGATATGTGGAACGCTAGTAACAGAATAACTTGTACGTCATATTTTCTTTCCCTTTTGATGGTACTTCATTTAGTTAAGTTCTATCACATAACTAGAATTCGAGACTAATAACCAAACTATAAGGACTCAAAATATCCACTTAAGTATAATTTTATTTTACAGTTTGATGGTGTTATTTGGTTTCCGTGAAAATTCTTAAACTTGTGGGTGTATTATTCAAAGAGCTTACAAAAGAAATTAAAAAGGAGGATAGGTGGTACCTCTTTATATAAGTTATAAAGATCAAGGCGCTTCGCATTTAGAATGGCATCAGGAAACTCTGACAGGCCACCTTGTGGAACCAGCTTGTTGTGCCCTCTTTGTACCAGAAACTGCATCACATCATTCATAAATTCCTCCTGCCACCCAAAAGCACATAAAAGATTAGCTAGTGAATTGTATCAAATTTGGAATTTTCAAAGTTTATTGTATATATCACACCTATAGCATAAATTAATCAAAAAGAAATGGCTTTACAAACAAAGGAGAAGTTTTGAATCAAAGGAAAACCAACATACTTGGCATAATATGAAGATACAAAATTATTTAGGGGAATAGCTAAAAATGAAACTTGCCAACCACTAAATCAGCATTTGAAATTGAATCAGCATCAAATCGATAAAATTCTTAATTTGGATTATCAATGGTTATTGCTGATTCATTTTCTAACTTGATTAGGTCATAAACTCAAACTAAAACAGGTAGTAAGATTCAAAATGTTGACCTCTAATTCCTGTAAACACTGCTAGTTCAATGAAAATTCATTATGATTTCAGTCATGTCTTCTGCCAAAACACATCTCATATGGTACTAATTTATCATCACCTTTTGCAGGGTTTCTCTGATACTCCATTGCAGAAGTGATTTTACTAGTTCCATTGGTTTAAATTGATAAAGCCCGGAACACAATTAGAAATATTACAAGGCACATTATACAATTAGAATTTAAACAACGTAAAATTGGACCAAATCAATGCTTGGATGCAGAAAAGAGGTTAATTTTGAATCAAATCAGGGCTAAATTGCACTGCTGGAGGAATAACACCATACCTCAGGGCAGATTCGAATTGGCGGACGAGTGCAACCATGCTTCTTCTTCATAGGCAAAGGATTTATTGGTACCACTGGCTGAGACAATGGTTTTCTTTGTACAACCTTAGGTGCTAATCGTACCGGGCTTTTCTTCACAGCCGGTGCAGCAACTGGTGCTAACCCTAGTTTATTCCCATTGCTTACAGCAGTCCTCCCTTCATGCCTACTACTACTACTCTCCTCAGAACTAAAGTAAAGACTAAGCTTATGCTTCCTGGAATGGGGTATGGGCCTCATGCTACTAACCAATTTTGAGTTAAGACCTCGTTTTGCTCTCTCCTTAGTGGGACAAGATGAACATCTCAAGATAGAAGGGATGATGCTTTGTGTACTTTGTGAATCTTTTTGGTTCTCTCTGCTGAAGAAAAGGAGGTGATTTGCATCTCTTTTGTCGAAAGAAGCAACTGGTGTTCCATCCAGACTGGCGATGCCTAAAGCGACTAGGCCTCGGTAAGAAGCCTCCTTTGCAACATGTTTCAATACCTAAATATTTAGAAAAAAAGCAGTTAGTTTTTGAGGTCGAATGTGAAGTCATAAACTGCAAAGTTGAGTTGCATTCAGGATACTTTTCCATGGTAAAAAATGGTTTGATTCTTTCGTTAATATGGTTCAGTGTGATCGGAAAAATTAAACACGTTTCTTTAGTTTAGCATTGATAAAAGAAGACCATAAAGAGTAAAGATTGACCAATAACTCGAGTTAATAACATACTAATGTGTGCCAATGATATATTCTTAATAACAGATGAGAGATGTATCTGCATGTATCATTTTAATGCCAAGCATGACATATTCTTAAAAACAACAAATCTAGCTTCAGTGCTGTCAACAGCTTCAACTGAAAATTTTAGTTGCAGCTTTCAGTCGAGTTCAAACCAAATAAACCAAATCATACGATACATGTTATGTAGTATTTACTGGTAAGTTGCAATGACTGAATTTGAAATCCTTGTTAAGGAGAAGCAAACCTGTGAGGCCCATTTGGGGACAACCATGCGAACCTCATAAACAGGGGCCCCACATGCCACTGACACGGAAGGCTGAGCCCCATAGCTCTCCCCTGAGCTTGCCACTGCGCGTACTAGTTGAGTCTTCTCTATTAACTCGTTCTTTATATGCTTCTCTAATACCTGCACCATAATTATGTAAGTTTTCTTCGACATCTTATAGCACTTTTAGTAACTTTTTGGTTGTTTCATTTGGTCCTTAAAGAATTGATAACTATTCAAGGTAGGATGGACCTAATTAAAGATCAAATAAACATTTGCAAAGCCACTAAAATTCAGAAGTTGATACAGAATCCAATCATTTCTTAGTTCATTTCCTAATGAACCTAAACACAATTGTCAAAAAAGAAAAAGAAAAAAAAAAAGATAATAACAAAATACTACCTGGTCATCAAAACAAGTTTGAGCACCACCGGAGACTAGTAGAGAGATGTGAGCAGAACTGCAGGTTGTGATGTCACATCTCATAGTCACTATGCCATGATCAAGTGTTCCAGCTTCAAGAGGTGGGGGCGCACTGTGAGAGAGTAAAATATTTAGATGGCCTTTGACCCTTTAACTTGTCTCCCAAGATTTTAACTCAAAAGGAACACACACACACACACAATAACTCACCTTACTCGGTTCTGAAGCTTGCTTCCACGTATCTGCACCACCAAACATGAACAATATGTCAAACACGATACAGACAAACATATAGAAGTAAACTGCACATGGATAAGGTTTTCTAACTTACTTCAACATTTAGAAGAGCAGATAAGCCATCTTCTAGAGAACCCAACAAGAATGCATCCTGGAAAACAATATAGGTTCGAAAAATTAAACAGAGTAGAGGACAATGTATTTGAAATCATATAATCAATGATCCGAATCGGTCAATCACATGACACAAAAGAATAAGAGAATCAACCGAATCATGTGATTCAGTAGCATGATTCCCAATGTGAAACCTTCAATTTGTATTTAACATGCTTAAACAGTTGGACCAGATACTGACCCCAAAATTACATCAAAACTGGATTTTTCCCTTCTCTGCCCACCAAAGCCCCATAATAGTGCAACACAACAATAGAACTCACATTCTTTGCCTGGAAAGCCTTAAAAGAGTGTAAAATAAATAATGGTTTCTACCACTACATTGTGTAAGCAAGTATTATGCAGAGATAAAAGTTTTTTCAATAAAAGAAAACTATCAACAACTAAAAAAATGCTGAAAACAATATTAAAGTACCTGTCCACATGAAAGACCACAAATTAGGAATCTTACATCCACATCCTCTTTATAAATTGTTATGGCAGGTGAAGTCTCCGAGGAATCTTCTTCTATCTCAGCTTTTGGAGCAGATATGTGTATTTCTGGAGCATCCCCAAGGAGGCGGGGTCCCTGCTTGATGCCGACCCTTTGACTGTTTGCTTCTGTAGATATGCAATTGCTTTGCGTGCAATAAAGCTGAAATGATGCATTTGCGAGTTGAAATGCATCCCATGTATGGCTAAGCGAACTGCACCAAGACAATTAATTCTTAATATCACATATAGAATTCAGTAGAACAGAAAATTTAATTTCATTATGACCCTACAAAAATTAAAATCTAATGAATCCCCACTGCATGTTATCAAATATTGCACATACCCTGTTTAAATTTTGAAAAATCATGTCCATTACATACCTACTTGCTTACTTTCTTATCTATGCACGCTGAGGAAGAAATACAAATATTGATCATTTTTAGGGGAATGGGAAAAAGGTATATTTGATCCTTTTCATGTTTTCGACGGTCATACAGGATATTCTCATCTGCGATATCATGCAGGGCATTATTATTTATTTTCTCAATAGTATTATCGGATAGAGGACATTACCTTTGAACAACAGACACCAATGCCTCAAAAAAATGTGAGGCTGAATAAGATGAGAATTGTTTCTTCCAATATATTACGTAGGGTACACCCTTTGAATGCAAGCTTTGTGCAGTTTTCTCACCATTGGGGACCTCTAGATAGACCTGTAGGATGCCATAATGATTTTAAAAGGCAGTACCAATCACAAAGTTCAAGAGAAAAATAGAAAATTTGCATCAACCATACCAGTATAAACATAGTGGTTTAATACACAGCAAGAAATGAGGATTGCAACCTGTGGTTTTAATCTAGAAGGGAATCAAAGTTTGAACTTCACAAAATAAAAGGTTCTTTTGCAAATAGTGGCAGATAGTATAGTACATTTGGAACTAATACCATACAATTGTACTATATGAAACTAACACCCAATAGTTATCAAACAGAATAATAGTTCTGTGTTGGATGCATATTTCAATAGTTATTAGCTTGTAATTAGAGAAAAATGTTATATAGAAGCAACTTACAATTGTAGGTAAAGGAGGGTCAATAAGAGAAGCAAGGTTATCAGAGGCATCAATGGTGCCCCAAATAAGAGAACCAATCTCTTCTTCGTCAGAAAGCTGTTCTCCTTGAAAAAATAATATAATGGGTCGCACCGACCTCTGAGCCTCTTTAAATTGATCGAAAGATGGATTCACAAGCTTATGCACCTAATTTAAAATTGCAGATAATGGGTACGTTAAATCAGATTCGATTCTAGAGGTTTAAGGAAGAAACCACAACTAAATTACCCTTAAACTAAAAAAAAAATCTTAATAATTCATATATACACACACAAAAAAGACAAAATGTTGCCCGCCTTTCAAAATGACATTGTGTGCATGCTTATTGTACGCAAAACATGAAATGCTCTCGGTAAAAGCACTAAAAATTTATTTGGTACCTCCATGATCATGTCTGATACTAGTATGTAACTATCTAAAGAAATCGAATTCATATCAACAAATTTGAAGACTACCAACACTTGTTTATTTAATCAAATGCAAAGCAATAAACTGGTATTTTCGAGATCTCAATATGACCTAATATCAGAATACTCTTTTGTTCTCTCCCCACTAGGTCAGAGCATTACTGACTTTGCCACTCAACTGTTAAAGAACAGAATAATTACAAAAAAAAAAAAATCTAACCTCAACACGGCCAGCTGAAGCTATTTCAGGAAAGGGATATGAAATTATCTTCTCTGTCTCTCCAATCCGTCTATTGACACAATTCCCGCACAGAACAGCTAGAAGAGTGCATGTTTCTCTTGCTAAGCTCTTAATATTTGACATATTAACCCCACTCAGCAAAATCAGCTGCTCAGAGAAAGAAAACAACTGCAAAAGAGCAGTTGAAAATCCTCTCAAATGGCTTTGAGAACTCTAAAATTGAAGGAATCAGGCATGCTCCAATGCCAAACTAAACAAAATTCCACGAGATAACGAAGAAAACGAGGATTATCAGAGGAAATAAGAGCGCTTATGGCCTCCGAATCAGGAATCGACGAAGGAAGAAAGGGGAGATAGGGATTTAGATTGGGGAAAAGAGAATAGAATAGAAGAGTAAAGTCGAGAGCGAGAGATAAGCGAGCCCTAATTGGACCCTTAAAAACCACACTGAAATTAAATTAAAATAAATAAAAAGTGAGAATTAAAGATATTTATTTACAAGTAACCTCTCGTTATAGAAAAGCACGAGAGGCAACTATTTCTATTTCTAATCTCTATCCAAAGGTGTATATATACATAAAACCTAACACGAATTAAAACCCAACCAAACTATAAACGGAGGCCAGATAAAATTGGAGCAATAATTTAACCAATTAACAATCTGTGCCACCGACAAAACTACTATGCACCCACGCCAGAAAAGAGCACGAAATCATGATCTGTGGGTTTCGAATAAGCGGAGAGAGAAACAGAGAGAAGGTGGGATCTTTTATTTAATGAAGAGGAGAAAAATCTCATCAAGCTGTAAAACTGGATTGATTTTTCTTCTCTCTTTTCTTTTTCTTTTTTCGGATTCGATTCATAGATGCTAGTACTAATCCCATGATGGTGATGCCACGATAGAGGAGAACAACGATGCCTAATCTCTGTTGCAATTCGTAGATTCTCCGAGTGTTAATCTGAAAAGTTGAATTATTGATTTGGGTTGGTTCGAAGAACGGTCTTGATTGAATAGATTGGAGTTTTAATTTGCATGGAAACGAGACAAATCAGTGGTCTGGTCTCAGAGAAATTTTGAGCTTCTTATTTGATCGTGGGTTTCTCTTGCAAAATTGCTGTATAAAGAGGAGCGCACGTGCTGAATTCCATGTCACGTGACGAAATGCTCATTTATGCATATCAGTCCCTGAAGTCATAGTTTAATTATAAAAAGTCCGTATTTGTTATTTTCAGATCAGCACATTAATTTGTTAGGAGCTAGAATTTTTTATTTAATCTGAATTGTGCCATTGAAATTGTGCCTTTTCATTGCCACAATTGCATTATATAGTATTAGCAATAGATGATATGAGGTCGATTCTAAAGTACAGATGTATAGTTTAGACAATTTAATATTTTACAAATTAAATAATGATTCTAACAATTTGAATTTTACAAATTAAACTAATGATGTTAAAAGTATCATTTAAATGCTCTTTACCCAAATGATTTTCAGAAAGAATCATATTGAGAAATTAACGAAGAATCATATTGAGAAATCAATTAATAGTAAACTTAGTTCGACTTGTGAGTAAATATTACTCGCATTAAATTAAGACTCGTACCACAGGCTCACATAATTAATTATGAACCGGTTTTATTTGAAATAAAGTGGAAGAAGTCAATGTAGGTCAAGCATGTATCGGCCTTGTCTCGGTGTGTCGTACTATTTTGGTTCTCAGCGACAACATTCGTGTAGTCATCCGTGTATTACTTTTCTCCTTTAGTCTTTCTATTTTGATCCACTACACGCTTTGATATATAACAGTTGATGTAAAAAAATAGAAAATCTTTCGATATCAGATCACAATTCACAACCCCATATCTGTCAACGTCGTATATCATGTAGCTAATTGTGTTTCCATTCAGCTTCCAATTTAATTCGATTGATTTGACTCATTACACGATAGTTTTCATCCGAATAAACACTGAAAAACGCAAGCATTAACTGTTCATGCACACAAAAATTCATCACAAAAAGATGGAATGAAAAAATAAAATGTAGCTGGCGAGAGTTCATAATGACACCATAAAATTTGAATAGTTCTTTTTTTTTAATTTCTTTTTGGATTTTTTGTTATAATTGCTATGCTAACTATATCACTTGCTAGTTTTTTTACAACTTGAATGAAGTTAGGTTGAGATTAAAAAAAAAAAAAGAGGATTAGGACCAGATTTGATTCTCATGAGAGGAACACATGAGACACGAGTTGCATTCCCGGACTCTAAGAATTTTTTTTAACAATTCTCTGCTACCAGCTATTGATCAAAGTATTGTTAATAATTGGTCTTTGCTTTGTAAAAAAATACAAGACCAATGTGAACTTGTTTTGTAGATTTGTTCGTGTTTGTGGAGAAAAGACAGGCTCATCGAAATATGAGCTACTCTCCACTATGGAAAGTAAGACAATTTTATCGCCCAAAGAAGCAATCGATTTTGATATTATTGATCGCGTAGCGAACATCAGAGAAGAAAATGAGAATAGGATCTTAAGCACTCTTAATCCTATTTGTGAAAATCTATTTGAAAGTCGATTTTTTCTTTTTTGAATAGTCTACAATATTATACATGGTATCAAATTATCCGTTGACTTACTATGATTTTAAATTTTTAATATTAAGATTTAAATTACCATCTTAAGCTATTCAACATAAATAATTTAGACCCAACATAAATAATTTTTTTAACAAGATTTTGATTTTTTTTTGTAAAGAGCATCCAAGTTTATCTTCTTACATAAATTTGAACCATCTTATGAATTAGAATGACTGCACTATTAATGTAGAAGAAATCAAAATATGAAATTCTTATCATGTAAAAGATTCAATTATTTTTTAGCGGAAACTACATTATAGACAAAAAAAATTCCAAAATAATCGATGTTTATTTTTTCAATTTGTGGCTTTTGTATTCAAAATTCTTTGATAAATTAGCCTTTGTTCTTTATTTTTGAACTTCTCTCTTCTCCGATAAATCTAAGAATTTTTATAGACTTTTTCTGAACTTTTTTACTTTTTGTGGCGGTTTTCTTGTGTGTATTTGTGCTTCGGTTCAAATTCATGTTTTGGCAAATTAATTTATTTTTGGTGAGATGAAGAGGTCACAAAAGATCTCATAGTAAAATGCTACCAATATGAATATCACCATTTCTGAAACTGAAACAAAAACAAATTTTATTATCATGTGAATAATTTTAGCAATGAGCATTGAGCCATCCATAAATTTCATACCATCTACATTCTTACAATTTCATATCCATGTGATTGCCAACTTGCAAACCGATGTTACACTTTTAGACATATTACAAATTTAGCAAGAATACCAAAGTACTTCTCATTTACTCTTTTAATTTTTAAACCACAATTAGATGATGCAATGCAGCCCAGGACACTTGCAATCTTCTTCCGCACGTGATGCTATAGTTTCATTTTTCTTACCCAATCCTGTGTGATATCAACTCGTTATACAACTGACTATATAATCGCCACAACTGAAATTTTGAAAAAGCAACACTATACCTGGAAAATTGAATGAGACTTCGAACGGGCAAGAAGTCGTCCAGTCCTCCATTCATCCTGATAGTATCCCTAAAGTAACTCAAATTCTGAGTATGGATTCGGGCCGTCCGATCATCTCTGGCACGATATTAAAGAGAGCCATGCATTCCAGCTCGCGCCGGATTGGCCCGGGTTCTGATCGGACGGTCCAGACCTAAACTTAATATTTGCATTACTGTAGGGGTTTCGGGTCATTTCTCCAGTAACGATTGCGTGACACCTGCTATTTGTTGACAGGGTGAAAGTGGACCCCACCACGGTGAATCTGTTGTGGCAGTTTAAAGAAGGATACATCCACGGAGTTTCAACTTTACACCCATATCTATTCTCGTTCGTACTCCGTTGCATAGTTTGCTTCATCGGTTGCGTCGCAGAAATAATTTTTGAATATTATGAGGATTCTGAACCGCTGGATCAAGCTCCCTGTGCAGATCATGATCAAAGAGTGAGGTTATGGTACTCGTACTATGCATAGCATATAGATTTATATTTTGAGTGAGGCTATGGTGCTATGCATAGCACCAATGGCTAGTGTACTACGGCTCAATATGGTACTTTTTAAAATTCTAACGGTCTATCCGACCGTTCAATGTGATATCCATATGAATATGTACTTGCAAACTAAATTTTATATTTTTTTGAATTTTTTTACTATTTTTTTAGATAGGTAGAAAAATCAGTGTTTTTTGACAATTCTGGACCATCAAAATTCTACCTATCTGAAAAAATAGTAAAAAAATTCGAAAAAATATAAAATTTAGTTTGCAAGTACATATTCATATGGTTATCACATTGAACGGTCGGATCGACCGTTAAGATTTTAAAAAGTACCATATTGAGCCGTAGTACACTAGTCATCCGTGCTATGCATAGCACCATAGCCTCACTCTTATATTTTTATTTTTAAAATTTAAATAATTGATCCAAATTGTTTATCATAATCTTCTTGGAAACTAAATTTTAAGTACATTCACAAATAGTGCTCCGCTGAAATGAAAAGAGAGGAGACTTCTTGAGCCGATTGTTTTTTTAATATCCAACATTAAATATAAATTAACAAATCTGACCAGTTTGGTTAAATATTTTTAAAAATGTTCAGACTAGTCAAACTTCGTCCGGCCAAAGTTTGACCAGTCTGGACATTTTTAAAAATATTCAATCAAACTGGTCAGATTTGTTAATTTATATTTAATGTTGGATATTAAAAAAAAATCGGCTCCTTGAGTCCCTGTTAAGCTGCTCCGTTATTTTAGCGTGAACACTATTTCATCAGCAATATGCACGAATAAAAAAAATCAGACGGTACTGAAGTTAAAATTCACCAAACTAAATAAATAGACAATATTTCATTAAACTATATAAACAATATTTCATTAAACTAAATAAATAATGCATCATAAATTATTACTAGCAATACTCTTGAACTTACATATAAATACATAAAATGTGGAGACATTTGAAACATCAATGTAACACAAAATAAATAATAATTAAATAATTAACATTAAGTTGTGAAATAATTAATATCATAATAAATTAAAGTATTTAAAAAACGGATACGTATTTCTGATAAACTAACAACATTTGTACGGTTAACCTAACACAATTAAGAAATTTACTTAATTAAATATTTTTAAACTTAAAAGTGCTAAAACGTGTGCAATGCGACTTATTTGTAAAATCAATAAATAAATTAACGTTTTAAATTTTATTAATCCACACCAACCCGAATATGGTAATTACCTTGATTAAAATCAATAATAGTTATTATTATTTGTAATGACTCACAACAACTCGAGTAGGGCAAATTATATTGATCTATAATTAACTAATCGAACAAATAAACCATGATATATTTATTTAAATATATCATTAATCCATGATCTCTTTGTCAGGTACAAAAAAAAAAAATCATCCAATCTAACTGAAGCTTAATTATTCTAGGGGCACTTTTATTTCACCAGTTCACATGTAGGAATTAAGCAGTGTTTCCTCCAGATTTTTTAAAGCTTAAGGTTATTGTCTTTATCTCGTCACTTCAATTTATATTCATTTAATTTAATTTATTAGCAACATACACGTGTATAACATATGGATAACAATATTTATAATAATATAATTGGGTTTAAAATATGCATAACAACTTTTCAATAATAAATTTAAATACAAATTTGCAATGAACGAAATATTAAAAAACTATTTCGGAGTGTCCAAGTACCTTCTTAACATCCACATTTTCAATTTTTTTTAATACGTGTTGAAATAGAATGAAAATTTAGAGAGAGTTAAATTATAGACATAAATTAATAGTCCATGAATTCATAACCCCTAGCAGTATAATATATTGATATAAAAAACAAGTGAATGAGAGTATATTTAAAACTAAATGAAATGCAAATTAAACTCTTGTACGTACACTAATAACTGCAAAATAAAAAAGTGTAAAATGAAAGGTCTCATGCAGCAATAACGACCAAGTTTCTTTCTCTTGTGAATTAAAGTTTCAACGTGATCTTACTCCTTCACCTTGGTATAAGTAGATGTCATCCACCACGCGATCTACTACTTGGCAGAATGAGCCCATAAGAGTTTGAGATTCAATTTTCTCTAATATCTTAATAATAATTATATTGTTTGATAAGTATAAGAAATGGATACATAATCTCTTATTGAAATTTCTAGTATTTTGTTTGCAATTTTTGTAAAGTTTGCGGTAAATATACTATTACGATCAACACAGTTGTTATTAGAAACTTTTGTTATATATTCACTTCTGGTGAATAAGTTTCACATGAATAGAGATCACACATAAGGAATGATGATTAACATTAAAATTTATCATCTAAAATACCAAGGAGCAAATGATACATGACTTAATCCATAATAGTATGCTAAATTGAAATTAAAACTAAAATTACAAAAATCCATACAAGAAATAAGAAACCATCGGAGAAATAGCATTAAAGACAACAACAACAAAATATTCAAATATTTAAAATCCAGTTATATTGTGATAATTTAATTGGTGACAAGTGACAACTCAACAATAGAAAAAGAAGGGAAAGGAATCGCGGTACAAGTTGTGAATGCATAGTGCCTGATAACTGTATCACAGTAACACAAAAAGCATGCAATATAATTTGTAATTGTGGTGTCCTAGTATAATTGATATTTAATTAATTATTAGATTATTCGTGTTTGATTATTTTCATATAGTCCTTAAATAATTAAATAGAGAATTTAAATATCCATTATTGTAAACACTGATAGGTACTGTCCTGTACCCACTCCTGTGAATCTGTGATGGAGATTCAGATTTAAGTTGCAATTCTCCAAAGCACTTAAGCACATATGTTTCATTTGTCAAACACATGGAATATTTAGTAACTATTAGATGACCGCTTTCTTAATTTGTCATTTTAACATTATGAAATACAATTCATTTAATTTGTAAAAAAAAAAACATAATATAAAGGTGACGAACCAACAACTCATACATACATGCATACCAGATATATATATGCTAAATATTTATAACTTCAGCTTATAATAGAGTCCGGCTAGCGTCCAAACGTTTGAATAGAGACCTATATCCAAACGGTTTATTTTTGCGATTTCAAAGTCCCAAAAGTCGATATGAAGCTCAACATGTTTGGAATATTAAAATGTGCTTGGAAACTAAATTTTACATTTTTTGGAATTTTTTGCTATTTTTTTCGAATATTTAAAAATCGTTGTTTTGATATGGAAAAAAAATAATAAAAAATTCATCAAAACAACGATTTTCAAAAATTCTAAAAAAATAGCAAAAAAATTCCAAAAAATGTAAAATTTAGTTTCCAAGCACATTTTAATATTCCAAACATGTTGAGCGCTTCATATCGACTTTTGGGACATTGAAATCGCAAAAATGAACCGTTTGGATATAGACCTCTATCCAAACGTTTGGACGCTAGCCAGACTCCTTATAATATGCATGAAAAATAAGAATTCACATTTCATAACTTACACTACAAAAAAAATGTGAGTATTTGCGTTGGGTAGAAGTACATGACAGTGTCGGTGTCCTCACGAATACTCTCGTCAATAATAACATTACTCTTGAGAATAACAATTTCTGTCTGACTTACCCTCAACAATATATAGTCATTTTTACTCATCACAAATACTCACGGATTTTTTAACCATAGCAAAAGTCATTTTTTATCATTGTAAAACTTAAATCAATACATACTCCACTATGCTCCTCTAACTCTCACCTTGCTACTAGATACAAAATAGAAGTTACTTTATTAAATTATACATAATATAATAACATTTGCACGTACAAATTAAAATAAAGAAATAGAAGACTTGTTAGTAGAATTATAACAAATTACTGAGTAAATCAAGGATGGGGAACAAATCTTGTCACACTCTTTCTAAAAAAAAAAAAAAAAATCTTGTCACACTAGAACACAAAAAACTTTATTTAAAGCGCTAGCTAGATCGAAATTATATATTACTCCAGAGATGGGAAGAGAAAATGTAACTTCTTGCAAGAATTTCAAAAGTAAATCTCGACCATCTATTCTCGATTGGACGGGCCTCGGCCGACATAGCATAGATACAATCTAATGAATTCTTAACATTTGGGAATCTAAATCCTGATTTAAATTTAACAGTCCAAATTTGCTCACATCCACATTTTCCCAATAATTGGAGAGGAGCATGCCCCAGAAGCAGAGAATAACCCATTAATTAAGGAATGTACTATGCTGCTTTTCTAGGAGAAAAACAGGATCCACTTTTCCAAATCTAACCATTCAAATCGTTGAAATTTGTACATGAAAAAATTTATTTATTGAGACACGCGAATGAAAATTTTTGAATGATTGAATTTGAAAAGGCAGCCATGCTTTCTCTGATAAAAGCAGCAGAGTCGGATCCATTAATTAATGTCTACCAAGATACCAAACAAAGATGCTCAAATTCAAAAATTGTCTTTCAAGCACCAATGTCTACTATTAAGGTACCAGCACCACAACCCATGTCTGATTTAAGCAGGTCATCTATAGCATTACCACATACTCATTTATTTTTGGATTCATCCATAGCGCTATACTAGAATCATTCATGTTATATTACAAACATCCAAGCACCATATGCTAGTCCCTAAATTCTCTCATAAACGACTCATGAAATGCCTTGAGCCTTGACACGATAGCAGGAATCTTGTGTTCTTCAGGGAGAATGGTTGTTCGAACATGCCATGTATCGGGGGCCTTCAACACAAAAACATAAATATAAGTAAATAAATGATGAACAAAAAGGAAGACGACATAAGCTAATATGCTTAGCCCCCAATAAACAAAATTGGTAATTAGTACTTTAGTGAGGCTATGGTAATATGCATATATATTACACAGTGACCTGCGCTATGGACTCATATCTTTGTTTTTAAACTTCAAATAATCAAACTGAACCGTTCAAGATCTTCATGTATAAATGCACTTGCAGACCAAATTTATATTTTTCAGAATTTATTACTATTTTTTTAAAAAGGTAGAAATTCACTTGATTTGAAATTCTGAGCAGCGATTTTCTACCTATCTAAAAAAAATTCTAAAAAATATAAAATTTGGTCTAAAAGTACATTTTGATATGAAGATTATGTTTAACAGTTCAGGTCAGTTGTTTGAACTTTAAATACAAAGATATGAATTCATAGCACGGGTCGATCCGTAATATCCATATTATCATATCCTCACTCTTAGTACTTCTATGGTATGTAACTCTTATGTGGGTTCAAATTTTTATTGGATCCTTAAAAATCTGTCATAGCCTTTAATTCCTTTCCTTGAAAATTAGGAAAACAAAATATCTACTGACCTGTCCAAAACCGGAGCCCGGGACAAGAACTAAACCAGTGTCTTCGAGGAGCTTGAGTGCATAAAATGTATCAGGTGCCATGTTGACCTTTTTAGCGGCCTCAATTGCTTTCTCAGGCAATTTAATTCGAGGGAAGAGATACATAGCACCCTCTGCTTTCTGGCATAATACCCCTTCCATGCTGTTAAAGGCATTTTCCAATGCCTGCAAGAAATTGAAACAATAAATAAGACTAGAGAAATTCTTTGGAAAGTTATCTTGACATAGTACATCATCAAATCCATGTAAGCTTGGTATCGATTTAGGAATGATGAAATTCACTTACCGCTACTTGGGAAGATTAGTAAAATAATGAACACAGAGGTAAAATGCAGATTAGTGGTCACTGTTCCTGATGGCCAAAGAAATTTTAATTGTCCTCTTAACTAACACAAAGTTGCTACAAACTATAAATGACCAAAAGAAATTATGGACGGATATAATTATACAATTTTTTGACCCTGATATTGGGGTCATAATATTTCAAAATTCACTTTCTCCTCTAGTATAGTTTGAAACTTCTAAGTATATAACAATGGAATTTTCAAACCAATTTATTAGACAAGGTGAGGTTTATCTAACCTTGGCACGTCTTGCTAACGATGAAAGAATCGCCTCCTTTTCAGCAAGGAATAATTCATGTGACTCCTCCCCTGGCTGCCAAATTACATAATTTATATACTTAATTCACATGCTATCATTAGTTAAGTTACAAAGATTATTTGCAAGATCAACTATTACCATTCAGATTTTGACATCTTACTGGACAGTTTCATCTAATAATCACTTGGATTTTGGTGGTCCTGTTTCGTTGTAGTTTTTAATTCACAGCTGTGGATAAATGCTAAGTTCCAGACATGTCTTTGAGTATCAATTTTATACTTATACGAGCTTAAGCTAACATCCTGCACAGGGTGCAGTTTCATATAATCTAAGTTAGAATAAATAAATAAATTACCTTTGGTGGGTTCATGATCAAACTTGCTAGAATCTGACCAGAGGTGTTGGAGCAAAGATCTACAGAAGCAACCTTGTAAAGTTGATCTTTTACATCCTCACTGAAGCCACATAGCTCCATATACCCTCCCCTTTTTCCACATTCTCCGTAATACCCTTCATTACAGCATGAATTAAATACTTCTAGTTAGGTACAACTTGTCATTAGTTTGGCAAAATGACATTGCAATTTTGTTGATAGGTACTTCTTAAACTTCATACAAGCTCTTCTAATGCTCTACTAAAAAGCTAAATATGTAACACCAAAAATAATTTCGATGCAAATGATTATCTGGTAATCACTGGACCAGCTACTGGTACTTACTAAAACCAGTGATGCAGTTGAACACATCAAAATATCACATGGACTCCTTTTATACAAGGAACTTTACCAATAAGGGAGAAACAAAATAAATGTTCCTAATACCGCCTCACCTCCAACACAAATAGATTATACAAAAAGAAAAAAAATCTCATTTTTGTCCTCAATTCTGATTTCTAATTGCTTCCTGCTAAAATTTCCAAACCATCCCTGTTGATCACTATTCTCCTCTTGAAGTAGTATAACTTTGGTTCTGCTGATGAGGTTGTAGAATATAATAGGTTAAAGGAGCAACCAGAATTTGATTGCGAAGATGTTTGCAAACCATATACTGAATGTGAATAATGGGTATAGCATGTGATGGCGGATGGATATAATTATGCCTATGTTTATTCCTTTGTATTTTGGTGCAGGAATTGGGTGCTGGGCTATGATAGTGATATTTTGAGTATTGCAGGATCAAATGTGAAACATAGAAGTTTACCCTTGGAGATGGTTTGGAACGAAACCAAGGAGACCTCATCTTCCTTATAGTCAAGGGATCTAGCAATCCGCTTGAATGAAATGAACTTCTTATTCTTTACATAAACATTTTCTTGGTAGACCTGCAACAGATGGTATTAAGCATAACTGGTCTAGCTAGTGCCACAACTTGAGACTACAAGCCTTGGTTAAATTATAAAAAAAAAATACAGATACATATCGACGATGCATCCTAAAAAAATCAACACCCCCCCTCCCCCGGTAGTAAAAAGTCATAGCAAAACCTGTAGCTACTTGTTATGTCAATAATAGAATATTTTTCATGAATGATATTGAGATTTTTTTTTATCTTCTTCATTTTATCATTGTCAAGTTGAACGTAAAAAATGGTTCAATCAAATGGAATCTTGTATCTTTATTTATATTTATATATTTTTGCCCTCTTTTTCTTATTCTTTCATTAAGACCAATCTTTTCGGAAATCTTGTCATAATTGGCTAAAATCACTTTAGTTGGTTAAGCTTTCCAAATCTATAAGAAGCTGGCTTTTAGTACCAACATTTATAAAACGCTGCCTACACTGAAATTATAAAAATGTACTGGACTTGTTTGCATATTCAACAAAAATAAAAGCAAGAGTAGATACTGACCTCATCTGCTAGAAGTACTAATCCTTCCTTCCGGCACAATTCCGCAATTTCCTGCTGGTTTGATTCCGTGAGAATCTAAGAAGTAAAAGAAATACATCTTAACATCTATATATTTCTCCCAATAGTTAAATGGTTGTAGTAGCACAAAGTGACAGGGTAGAAGCATGAACCTGTCCGGTGGGGTTCCCAGGATTTATGACAACCAATGCTCTCACACATATGCCATCTTCTCGAGCCATATCTAACCTTCGTTTGAGCTCAAAAACCTCAAGTCCCCATCCACTTGCCTCGTTAAGTTCATATGGGATCTGACAACCATCGATGATTGCACTTAATTTAATATTTGCTGTGAAGTGTTATGCAAATTAGCTAATAATTGTCATTGCAAGAATATGAATGTTTAACAGTACAATTGTTATTTGAATGAATTGCAAAAATGATGATTTGCATCAGTAAATTGAGCCATGTTGAGTATATTTTATGTACCACTTAAATGGCTAATTTAATTTGTCATTAGGGAGAGTCCGTATCATTCATGACTTGAAAAGCATGACTCTGTTTTTTATATCCAGTTCGTTCAATATGAAAAGAACGACCCGATCCAAGTTATCCAACAGTGGTGGATCTGCTCTTTCAGTTAGAGATAAGGTGGGCCTCATATGAGAAGCAGGGCCTTGCTTTTCATGGTATAAATAACAGCATAAAAGAATTCCATATAGGAATGCTTACTAAAAGTGCACCAAAATACTTACAAGTTTACCGCCATGAAGTGCTATGGATGCAGAGTATAAAGGATATTGAGGAATGGGGCACAAGATGCCATCCGTCTCCGATCGAATTAACAGCTGCATTATCATATGCACCTGAGATAAAAAAAAATACTTGACAGGTTAAAAAATTAGATAAAGAATAATTTAAGGTCACTATATCGGAGGACTTGCCATGGGAACCTGGCAAGTTGAATAATGAAAAGAAGATAATAGTTTAGAATCCAAACAGAGGAATGAAATTAGGTACTCTAATCCATTTTTTTTTGGGATTCATTTACTTACTGCTGAACTAACACCATCAGTTAAAAAAATATCCTCTGCATTAGCTGGATAGCCATCACGAAGGGCTATGCCGGCTGCTATCATCTCACGCAATCCCTTTGCACCCTAATAAAATTGCAACAATTAATGAATAGGAGAGAAATCTTAGTTATTGTTTGAAAGCTAGTGCATGGGAATTCAACATTACTACTCGATGACACAATTATTTTAGACTATGAATGTGTTTTAACCAAGCCTTTTCCTACCATTTATTTTTATTTTTGGCATGTCATTTAGGAACACTAAGACTGTATTTCTCAAAAGATAGGAAATTAAATTAAAAATAGAATAACCTGGAAAATGCTTGGTTAAAACCTGTCACATTATGAGTTATGTACATCACCATCCCTTGGTGGTATGGGCGAAATACATGTATCTTTTTTTTTTTTATGGTCGGTCAGCAAGAGCTGACGACAATTATATTGATTAAAGAAAAGGTTTATTTACATATGGGCCCTATATCTATAAAAATAATCTAACTAGCACTAATTGCCACAATCATTTTACAAAATTCAGAGCCCTCAAGTCCCTATCCCTCCGTCAATTACTGTTAAGCCCAAAAGGTGAAATACATATATCTTGTATTGTATAAGAACTATATCCAAAGTGTGTTCTCACCTTACTATGAGTGTACGCACCGGTGCTTTTTCCGGACAGCATAGCACAGATCTGCCTTGCTCTACTTATGGCATCTGAACTACAAGAACATTTAAAAACAAATTTTTTGATTTAATTTCTATTTACGTAGAAAAATAAGTAATCACCCAGGCTATATGTCAAATTTGCTCCGAATTTAATTACTATAAGAATTTGAGTTAATAACCAGCAGAACAGAAAACTTTTGATTTAATTTAAATTTACTTAGAAGAAGTAATCACCATGGCTGTGTGTACAAATTTGCTTCTAATTTAAGTACTATATTTTCAGTTAATAACCAGGGGTATGGAAGAACTTTTTTTATCTTCTTTAGAGAAGGAATTTTTTCTCCAAGATTGTTGTCCGAGGGGACATTTTGGCTACTTTTTTTTTCATAGAGTTGCTTCAGAAGCAATTTGATAACCTCACTTTTTCATCGACCCGGTTTAGAGATTGTGAAACAAGCTTGCTTTAGGCAGCCTTGGTTCCCGAAACTTCTTTACCATATAATGTGCATGTATCAAGCTTAAACAAAATTCCAACTGTTGTTTTGTTAACGGTCAATGAGAAATTGAATAAGATGCATCTAATTACCAATCAGGTCTGCGCATCAAGCTAATAGAGATTATTAAGTTGTGAAGGATTAATGAAAATTCGGAAAAATTAATACATCTATTACATCCAAACTAAAAAGCCAACGAAGACTACAAAAAGCTGGGAAATTAATTACATTCAGAACTTAAATCTAGCAGGAGGAAAGAAAATCAATGTATATGGTAAATTGTAACCTGAACAACTTGGGGGTTTCTTCACTATCCAAGAGAGCTGGATACTCACATAAAGCAAGAACCTATGAAAGAAGCACAATGTTAATATTATACAAGAAGTAAACTGTCATGAATTTTCCAATTGCAAAAAGACTATATACTCAAAATCTACAAAACTCAACATTAAGAGAAGAGAAACCATGTATAAATGATCAGTGACCAGATTCATGTGATATTAATTGTCTTTTTGCAAAATTGTTACCTGGGTGGCATATATCACTAAATCTCAAAATTTAAATCATACATAGTTACTTTACTATAGATTAAAATAGACTCAATTTACAGACTTGGCGGAAGAATGTTATCGGCTGTTGATTCAAAGCTTGGGGATTTCCAAGATTGCAATATATTATCTGCCGAAAACAAAAAGTAAATGAAAGAGAATTTAGTATCAACACGGAGTAAAAAAAATTTATATTTTTGACGTCTAGCAAAAAAACTCTTCATCTACCTCGTCGAAAGGATGAGATCCTGGATTCTTTTCCAGCTCCTCCTGCAACCGCTGGATTAAACATTTTGTAAATCATTTGTCAGATTGGAATTTCAACTGATTTTTTCATAGTTTTATGCAAACATGCAACTTTATACTTTGCATGTTTGTGGAGGCTCAGTTGTAGAATCACAAAGGTACCAAATTGAAAGTGATTTGGTAAAATGTAATTTTTTTCAGTTCCTTTTCTTTTACTCTTGGCTTATTAATTTGGTGTTTAATTACATAACTAACATGTTAATCTCAAGGGTCCAAAACAAGAATTTCTAGACAAAATATTCCAAATAATACATCTATGTCAGTATGGAGAGAGTTCCACAAACCAGATAGAGGGCTACTGCTATTTCTATAACCATTAACAGAGGAAAGCAGAGAAATATTTACATAAAAAAAATAAGTAATTTGATCCATACCAGTGCATAATTAAAAACCTCACCACGAACAGCGTATTCACAATTCTTAACCTGTTAAATTTCAAATATGATATGAAATATAAGTTGGAAGCTCAGCACAGTCTAAGAAATATATCAAATTCTAAGTTTGGATTAAAAACTAAATACCCAAATAGGGACATTTTGATAGGTATACCTAGATTCTACCTTTTAAATAAGCATAATCAACTGGCAATAAACTTGCTTAGATCCCATTTTGTGTTTATTCTTTTAAAAAATTAGACTATTATTTTGTTAATATGGAAACTATTTTGCTGATATGTACAATATAATACTATGTAAAATTGTAATTTAACTGTAATATAAATGTAATGGGTCATTGGAATCTAGAATTGACTCTCTCAAGTGCAGAGGGGCACCGTGTCCCGTGTGTCTGATTTCTTAAACCATGTGTCCGATTTCTTAATTGAATTCTTAATATAATGAATCTTCTCCAAAGGTTTGAACCATAAATTCATATTTAACAAATATTTAATAAATTTATGTAATAAATAACTATATACAAATACATAACTGTGATTTTACTACCAAAACGAGGTACCGATAACTTAATTTAATAGCATTAAAAATGATTCCACAAGCATGATTTTTTTAACAACCAAACAAGGCCATATGAAAAAATACTACTATCTGTGTTTGAGAAATAAAATGAAGTTACGACATGCATTAAAAATAGCTTGTGCACCTTTGGATTGATAGACTCGATGGGGACTGCAGGGTATCTGATGAAAGACATGGCCACACCTGAAAACAACCTAGAGAGAGAGAGAGAGAGAGAGAGAGGAAGGAGATCAAAGGATACAAGAAGTGCTCAAGTTCACTTCACTAGTTGTAGTGCTTGCGCAAGTAAAGCGAGCTCTCGTTGCCACGTCGCAGCAACGATCCTCGTGTCAGCGAATCCTTGAAAAGTGTGCCGTAATACACTTACATCAATCTGATTGATTCTTTGTGGCACCAACACTGCGGTAATCTGTATTGTCGAATGTATTTTTTTAATTTATTAGTTTTTTGTGGGCTCCTTCGTAAGCACTAATATTGTTATAAGAGGATTTAAATGTCTTTATTTTATATATTTTTGTCATGTTTTTATTTTTTTAATTTTAAATAACAATTTTTTTTAAATTTATATATTAAAATAAAATTGTTAGATTTAATTCTACATTTATTTTCTTTGCATGTACCTATAAAAAATTATTTTTTAGATTTTATTTTATATAAATCAGTAAGTTTAAAAATTATCTACATTAGTGTATTTTTATAAGTTCTTGATATGAATAAAAACAAAAGTGAAATGTAATAGAAAAATAACATATATTATATCTAACCGTTTTATTTTAGCATTTAAATTATAAATTTAAAGTTTTTAAAAGTTTAAAATAAAGAAGGATGAAAACAAAAAAATGATTACAATTGAAAGTTTGAAACCCTCCTCTATTATCATATATGATAGTCCAAATGTCAATAACATAAAGGAAGAGCCAAAATATTTTTTGGTATTCGTAATATATTTTCAATGTGATGATAAAATGGAGTCTATGTTTGGACCATAATTTTAGAATTAGCTCAAAATACCATAAATTGTTCTGGTAATTTAATTTTAAATATATAATGAAAGCAAAAAAAAAAAAATCTTGAACCAAAATGTCCTACCTGCCCCCAAATTACTCCGTTACCGATATAAATTAGCTACACGCACGCAGTCTCATTAATATTTATTGTCCTTTCACTAATTTTAGGAATTTTTTATTTATAGATTTTTTTAATAAATAATGACAAGGACCATATATAGTATAGTAATCGTTCATGTAAATACGATAAATTGAATTTGCGAGTGTATAATTATATACCGCTAACTAAAACAATGAAGTTGGTGTATAATTATGATAATTTTATTAAATTGTCTTTTGTTATTTTTGGGTGTAAATTTTATTGGATGATAATTTTGTAAATTTAATTTTTCAAAATAGATTGACAGACTGTGTTCATAATTTTTTTGCCACAAATGCATTCTACTAGTACGCAGGTCTTGAGCTCCATATGACAATGAACTTTGATATTTCTTCATATTTTATGATTCAGAAATAATAAAAAACCGATTCCAGGATGGCACAATCAATTGCAGATCCTAATTAATTAATCTGTGAAGAATTATGATTTAAATTTAGTCGGAGGTCACTAAATTAATTTTTTTTTTGTCACAAATTGATCATTCAAGTTTAATTCATTTCTCTTTAGCAGTTAAAGTTTCATTTGTTCCAATCAAGTTACTCCGTTACTTTTTTTCATCCAAAACACCTTAAGTTCAATTGTCACTATTTACTTTTTTTACATGAAGATAAATGAACATATTCTATTAATATTTTAGACAAAAATAATAACAGAGCGACTTGATTAAAACAAATTAAGTTCAATAGTTACATAGGAACAAATCAAAATTTAGTAACCAATTGGTGACAAAAAAAAATTAGTGACCTCTAGCAAAATTTACCCTTAATCATATATCCTTTATGACAACACCTATCGTTACTCGCTATAATAAAAATGCAAATGAAAAAAAACACATTCCAAAAATACGAATATTAATTTACAGAACAAATAGAATGTATAACATGGATTCAAAAAAACTTATTAATAAACTAAACCATAATTTATTTTAAAATTAACTATATCATTTAAGAAGTAAATCGCACAATTGTACCTATCAATATATCATTAGATTTTTGAATCGTACATAATTATCCTTATTTTATCAATTAACTAAACAAATATAAAATATGCACTGATTCTTGTTTTTTATCCTTATTTCATCAATTAAAATTTTAGATGGAAGTTAGCATGTCTTTTATCGACATTAATTAAAACATAAACTTTAGTACAAATTATAACATCACTTACCATTATAATATTCTCAAATTTAAAAGTTTGTAAAGCAATACTGATTATATGTAAAAAAAGGGCTCTTGATGGTTCTTGACATTAATTAACATTATTTTATTTATTAGTTTTTAAAAATAACAAGAATAGTTGCAACTTTCAATTTCCTCTAATATTTTATCATAAGATTTTATAATCAACATATTCTTAATACTTGCCAAAATAGTAATGAACTTTGTCATTTATTTAGTTTTTCTTGTGCTGAAAATTTATTGAATTATAATCATACGAGCCATAGAGCGTTAACCTTTATATATTGAAAATATTTCACATTATTGTTGCATGTCACACTTTTTTGCTTTTAAAGTCACACTTTCCAAACACATTAGATAGAACACTTGTGTTTTATTTTCTCATGATGCACCTTTTTGTTGACAGTGAGTCTCACTTCTGGATAATGAGTCGTTTTCCTTTTTCTATAATGTAATAATGTAATATTTTTATTGTAGAAAACTAGAAATAGATTTTCAGCAAAATTATCGTATCATTTCTTCAACATGAAACAAAATAAATAAGAACATAGAAATTCTCCAAAATATATACATATAATCAATATTATATAAAGAAAGTAATTTGATAAAAGAAGCGTGTAGCAATTTTAACAAAAATTATTCTTTTATAGTACATGTAATAAACTTAGTCTATAAGAACTAGATATATTATAGTTAGAGTACTAGGATGTTCTTCAGCTCACCAAGACTCTTGGTGAACTTAGCTCAAAAACTTATCGAATTAATTCAAAATCACAAATTCAATACATTGTAACCGATTTACTTCACGAGTGATGCATTTAAATGCAAAGTTTTAACAAAAAAATTAATTAAGTACAAATTAAGTCAAGTAGTCAAAATGAGAAGGTTTATAAATTAATTTTAATGTATTAATTTTTTATATATTTTTTACCGCTTGACTACATACTAAATTAATTCAAAAAAATAAAAACTTTGCATGAAAACTCATCACTTGTGAAGTAGATCTGTTTTAATCAAGGTTCTAAATAGCGTTTATAGCGTCGTAGCGGGAAGGCTAAAAAAAAACTATAGCGAATAGCGTCGCTATAGCGGAAGCTATTCCAAATAGCGTTTTTTTTTTTACATTTCGTATATTCAATATTTGTACTAAATATCAACATTATCTGGTCTCATAGAACAATAAATAACACAAAAGTAATTAAGAAATTATAATATTCATATTGAACCCGTACAAAGTCCAAATTGCGGTTCAAAATATCCATAGTAATATCATAAACTATCGATTTTTCCTATTAAAAATATCTTAAGTATCATGATTCATGACATAATCTATTTTTTTTTCTATTCAAATTTTAATTCCGGTTTGGACTTTTTTTCTATTCAAATTTCAATTTCTATTCTCAATTTCAAATTGATTTATTTGTAGCAAGTAGCAACAAATTCAATTTCGGTTTGAGATTTTTTTATCTTTATTTAAAACCCATATAAATTGCTTAAAAAAAAAAAAAAAAAAAACCCATATTGTATAGCGCAAATAGCGCTGTAGCGGCCGCTATAGCGGCCGTAGCGCAAATAGCGCATTTTGATGTCGTAGCGTAGCGTTTGGGGTCCAAAAACGCTATAGCGCGCTATTTAGAACACTGGTTTTAATAGACTTAGTGGAAACAATAATGGAAATCAAATTAAACGACCAAGACATGAGATCACCCCTCTTGACCCAACAAAAGAAGCCAAGTATCTGCTTTGATTTAATAGATAGTTCTACTCGATTTAATAAAGTGTAACAACAAAGATATCTTATTTTACCTCCTTGATATGTAAGAAATATTTCTTGAAGTTTCTATGTATGTTTCAATTTGTTGAGTGAAGAACTAGATTGTTGTTGTTTGCATACTTTAGAGAAAAGAAAATATAACAAAAACACAACGATTGATTTGCAAAAAATATAGTTTACCGGGAGCTCTTGAGCGAGGAATAAGGTATGAACCATATTAATTTAATATTTCTAATTTTATTATATGTTTTCAATTGGAGCAATTATAATCAACTTTTCATATTTTGTTTGTCCATTTTCAGAAATGTTGGACTACATCGAAGAGGATCACACATGCAGTGATACTTCAAGATTTTTTTTATTAATGTTATATTTGATTTTTTTTTTCATTTGTTGTTGTTTCTTTTATTATTTATTATTTGTCTTTCTTTTTTTTTTTCATTTGTGTTTTGCTATTTTCATTTTTATATTTTTTCTTTCCTTAATTCTGTGTGAATATCAAACAAAAAAAATATCTTCATATTCTATTCAATCTTATCATATGTTCCTGTTGCAATGTACTATTTCCGTTGCAACGCATGGGCACAATACTAGTAACTCATTAAGTAGATGGATTTCAACTGTTTGGATTCGTCATTTGAAAACAATTCGATAGATTTTTGAAGTTGTACTCACCAACTTTTCTTAGTGAGTACATCACACCCTAACTTTGCTCTATTTTTTTTAACGATACCTACAAAATGCTCATAAAACATATTCAACATTTTATTCGTTTAACTCATAGCGATTTTAGAAATATTATGAAAAAAAAACTAACTCAATCGGATGCTCGTCGTACAAGATATAAGTGTTTAAATATTTAAATCAACTTGTGTAAATAATGTTTTTTTAATATACTGGAAAGTTTAGGGTTGCTTCTGAAAATTACGCTTGAAGTATCAGTTTTCCTCGTAGTAGAAAGGAGGTTGTGTCGCTCAATATGTAATCTTTTGTGTTGTTTTCATAAAAATAACTTATTACAGTCTTCTACACGAAATTTACAGATGTTTCAGCCCACTCGAGCTTGTGGCTGCCACGCTTTAACGCATTTTCCTGAGCATGTCGATTACAAACACAGTGACAACTTAATTGTTCGGAAAAGGTCCGGCGAGGTCAAAAATTTGTGATTCGGAAATAATTTGAGTATAATTTGGGAATGATTCAGAATAATTCAGATCAGAGATCTCAGTCTTACAAGGAAGCCAAAAAAAAAAAAAAAACCAAAAAAAATGTTCTGGAAAAAATTCAGGAAAAATTTGCGAATAATTCGTAAAATTCAGGAAAAGTTCGTAAAATTCGCGAATTATTCGGGTATAATTTGGTCAAAGTTCGGTCAACCGAATAATTTGGCGTTCGGTTTGGCATCACCAAAAAAACAAATTATTCGGATATAATTCGCGAATCTTGTCACTATAATTACAAACCGTCGCCGACAATTATATTAACCGTTACAACTATATCTGCAGAGTTTGCATTACAGAAGATCTGCAGGAATAAATCGGAAAATTAGAAAAATTCTTTGTGGATTTAGTAGAGAAATTGATTGGATCATCATGGGGAAAAAAAAAATCTGAGCTGTTAGGTTTGGAGACTTGGGATTCAAATTCAGCAAGACTACCCTACTGTATAGAATAAGAATTTGGTTGCTAATGCATAATGCACAATGCACGGCCCAAGTATTTTCTTTTGTAAAATAAATGCTGCTTATCGATTTAAGGGGCCGCGGCGTGTTAGGCTTAGACAGGCCGTAAGGCCCAAAATACTTGAGCATCTCTCCATTTCTTTGATTGTGATCTCCGCAGGCCCATGCGCCGATGCGCCCCATGAAACCCTAAATAAAGGTACTTCCCCCCCGCCGCTGTCTCAGGTTATCAGGTATTATTCTTCAGTATATTTCGCTTTCCTTCCTTGATGAACATGAAATCTCCATCTCTTGTGTTCGCATTTGTTGTAGCACCATCGCCTAACAGTGCGCTGTTTGATCTCTTGAATATTTCATGTTATTTTTTTTTCTTTAACAAGCTTTTGATAAAGAATATTTCAGTAAAAACTGAAGTTTTTCTTTTGTGATCGGATTTTGTCCGACATGGTCATGCAAGTGATGAAGAGAATGTAGACAGGGATTCTGTACTCCTTTTTGAATTTCCAAAAAGGGATGAAGACTTAATCTAATTGGGAATCTCTCTGATGCTTTATCTGTTTTCTTCAATCAATTTTCACAAGCCGCTTTTGAATTTGCTATTTGATCTTCCCATGATAAAATTTTCTCTTTTTGTTGTTGATACAAGCATCTACAACGTAGTGAATCATATAATCTGTTGTTTATTGCATGTTCTTTTCGGTGTTTGTTGTTGTTTAAAAATGCATTGTATTTTTGGTGTTAATTTCTCTTCTTCTCTGCTTGCGTGTGCATGGAATTCACATGACCTAATGTATTTGAGTTTTGATTCCGACCGTCCCATCTGCTTTGAGTTACTTCAGGGGATGAGGACTCTGTGTGCATGTGTGTGTGTGGAGTGTGTGCGTGTGGAGTGTGTGCATGTGTGTGTGTGGAGAGAGACAAAACATAGAAGACGGAGCACACATCTGCGGGAATTTTTTATTTGTAGAAATTATAATAAAATAATATAGGTTATTAGACTGATTGTCCTGAAAACACACAAAATGGAGCATGTGAATTTAACACTTGAGTGTAATTTAACACTTGCAATTCAAAAAATATGGTGTAACTAGGATAAGAACGGAGATCTGAAAATTTGTTCTGTTTGAGACCGATAAGAATGTGTTTGGTGAGAGATTAGAATAAATAATCATCTGATCTCTCTCTCTCTCTCTCTCTCTTGAAAGCTTCGCAGGCTGCGAAGTCATGAGAGGAGCTCAAACTTTCAACCTTTGGGTAAATCTTCTATCTCTCTCTCTGAATATGTTTGGATGCATGAGAATAGCACTTACCTGGGAATAGTGTTTATTTCAATTAAGCTACCTCAGAGGATATGAATTTCTTAGGCATTGACACATTTAAATTTGGGCTCCAGAGACCTTGTGTTGAAAACTTGAAACACTATCAATTTGCTGAGGGTCTTCATAATATATATTCTCTATTTATTATCATTTTTGTGATTCTTTCAATCAATATCCTGCGTATCTGCTACTTTCTCTATTGAGAATAATAGTATTTTATTTGGTTTTGTTCTTTACTGAGTAGAGATTTGGTTTTGTTCTGAGTTTTCTTTTTTAGTACATCTGTTATTTTCATGAAGTTGATTGTTTCTCTTGAAAATTTAACCAAAGAGTAATATTTCTGTTGCCAGTAAGATGAAATTTACTAATTATAATTGATGAAGTTTGTTTAGATAGAGATTTAGCAAAACAGTGTCAAAGCAAAAACCAGCTTTAAGTTCAACTCATGTGAATATCCTTCCTATAATTCAAATTTGAAGGGGTACATTACAATTTTTTTTATTTGCGTTAATGATTTTTCTCTCTATATGTCAGAGTCATAGTTTTCAGGAACAGTATCTATTGATTACCAGTAATTATTCTGATGGTCCATTTTTCTATTACTGAAAACTTAAATTCTTATATAATTTGAAGGGGTGCATTACATCCATATGTTGGACAAATATTACTGTGTTATCTCATAATGGCCTATATATGCCAGAACAATTTGATTATGTCCAGTACTGAGTTAATTAGGTCATTTCATTTGGAAGAAAAACTGTCTCCAAGTACAGTTCATTAACCTTTTTTATGGTTATTGGTAAATACAATTTATTATCTCTAAAATAAAGAAAAGTGTTAATTATTAGAAAATTCCTTTGTTTTGAAATGCAGAGCTTGCGTTGTGCAATTGCAAATATAGATGTTAACATATGGTAATTGGTAACGGTTTGATCATTTACACCAATGAAAATTGTTAACTGTTTTGATTACGAAGCATGATTACACAAGAAACAAGACTATAATTGAGTTTGATTCCATATTTCCGTAGAGCATGCTTCAAATAGTTCTATATATTTCACTAGTTGAAGAAGTGTGCATAACTGGTAAGAAAAAATGACATAAATTATTACTGAAAAATAACATTTTTTTTGTTTTTCATACTAGCAGCATCCTTTTGTACTCTATAATTCGTTAATGTAAAAGATCGAGTATATAAAGCTTATACCTTTATGCATTGTTGGTGACCCAAAAACACAAAATAAGAAGAAAAGGTAAAAACAGTAACATTAGTCAGACTACACAAGAAATCATCAGCACAATAGCAGGCAAATGTATAGGATATAAATGTGCTGTTATTCCAAAGGGATCACAGGACTCTGTTATTTCTATCCCAACCGTTCAAATTTTATCATGCGCGAATATCAAGAAAAAAAATTTCCGTGCTCGAATCTCAACAAAGATCAACGGCTGGGATCGGAATAACTGGGTAATCCATGCTCCAACAGCAGAGTCTTCATAATAATGGGTTGTAATTATGATTTTTTTAATCGACAAAGAGGTTTATTCGGCCTCAAACTTAAAAGTCAGATCCTCAATTAGTGTATATATAACGTCATTCGAAATCCCAAACTGTACAATCCAAAACAAATCAATCAATAAATAAATTTAATAAAAGATATATAGTCTGATGATGAATGAATGAATCATGATGCGTGCAAAACCTTACTCTTGTGCGGCACCGACAACCTTGGTGCTAGAATGATATGTTTTCAAGTACGCGAACACTACTCTTCAAAGTTCGAACCTGTGACCTCTTTCAACCATGAGGTTCTTGAGCGGGATGCGTTCAATGGATATTATATTCAAATTGATCCGATTTCTACTTAGAATCGTCCGATTTGCTTTATAATTTATATGTGCTTCGTGATTTCATCAATTAGATACATATTCGTAGAGTTTTGGATTAAATCCAACACAATATTACAAAACATTACAATCGATGGAATCATGAAGCGCACATAGATCATGAAGTGAATTGAACAGTTTCGAACGGACATCGAATTGATTTGAGTTTGATGTCCATCAGACACGTCCCGCTCCTGAGGATTAATTAGTGGAGTGAGAGAGTCTGATGGAGATCGAACTAATGCCTGATTGGAGCCATTCAAATCGTATCGAGATGCGGGAATACATAATTTGCACGGAGACGGCAACCCTGACTACGCTAAATTTACTCAGATAGAATCTCTCTAGAATGTTTTTATCAAATTAATTTTGTTCTTTTTTTATATTTGTCATTTTTTTAACACAATTATATATTAACTCTGTCCTTATCCGGATATACTTTTTTCTACTTGTCTTATCAAGCTTTCCTATAAAGAACAAGTGGCACACCTCTCTGCTTCATCTCATATTTAAAAGCTCGATTTGATATAATTCAGAAAAAAAAAGGGAAAAAAAGAAAAGAAAAGGAACTCGAGTGACAAGTACACATAATTTTTTTCCGTTTCTTTTCTTGATAAAAGGCGCCACGTAGAAGGGACTGTGATTTACCCCAACCACTTCTTCTTCTTCTTCATGCTTTTATTCCGTTGTCCAACAAAGAAGAATTATTAATCTAATACCATTCATGGCAAACACCTGTCGTTATTGGCTATAAGAGCAATGCAAATGGAGAAGGGGGCATATCAATGGGATGTTGATTACACATAAAAATAAACATTAATACTAGGACAAATTGTAATGTTTCAATTAATTTCCGACTTTTACAAGTCGAGAGATTAACAGTAGTAACATTGAACCAAGAGCATTATTCAGAGAACAAGTTAATATCAAATACATTATTTAATGAACTACAACCATGATTTTATTTTAAAATGAACTACAGCCACTAAAAGTACAACACAGCTAAAATAGCTAAAATAGGTACATCATATATTATTCATCAAACTAAACAAATGGAATCATCTATTTTGTGCTGCTACTTTGCTAAACACATCTAATTTTTGATGGGGGGATGCCACTATGCCAGAACAGGTTCACTACATGGCAGAACATATGAAGATATGATTCAATTTGCTTGCCAGCTAACTAAACATAGAAGAACTGCATTCTTACCAGTGATTAGTGCAACTATTTGGTC
This sequence comes from Carex kokanica, assembly GCA_025461125.1. Classification (NCBI taxonomy): domain Eukaryota; kingdom Viridiplantae; phylum Streptophyta; class Magnoliopsida; order Poales; family Cyperaceae; genus Carex; species Carex kokanica. Next base: position 1,361,555 of record JAJGRX010001338.1, on the reverse strand, counting down.
CGTTTGGAAGCATAGATACGATTTATGTTTTAACAATGCTATTAGTCATTCTTCTAGATGCATGTCCTCTGAATGAAGTTGTCAAGGAACATACTAGAGAATAGATGCCGGCTGACCTGGAGGCGATTCCTCTGCAAGGGGCCAGCCCAAAAGACTTACAAATGGTACAATGGGTAACTGAAGATCAGGAGGAGAGGAATCGACCTAGCTGTGCAAGTTCTACGTTTGTTTTTTGTGTTTTGAATTACCATAGCCCTATGATGTGGCTTAGAACTTCAGTTAGGTGTTTGAGTATTATCTTGGCTAAACTTGGATATGCTTTTGGTGGCTCCATGCACTGGTTTTGTGGGGTGTTCTATGATGTCTTGGTTGAATGTGTATCAAGCCAAAAGGGCTGTTATGGGGTCTTTTGAACTTGAATCAGTGGCAGTCGTTAACTAAACTATTTAATCCGCAGATTTCTTATTAATGAAACAGGCTTCAGCCTTTTAAAAATAAATAAACAAATGGGAATTGTCCACTGAACTTACTTTTATTTATTAGTTTGACATGCTCAAAATTTTACGATAATAGTAGATTACTTATAAGTCATGACAAAAGTCAAATAATTTATTGAATTTCCCATTTGAGAAATTCATTTGGGGACAAAACTAGATTACACTAGGATAGGCACCAGCACAAAGGGCTGTCTTTTATCTATTTTAATAAAAACACCAAACTTTGTGCTTCTTACCACAAATCATGATGTTTTCAACTTAAAATTTTGCCAGGCAACACAAATCATAGGTGCAAAATGGCCTCCTTGACTTTCCTTGATATCCTTTCATGAATAGGCCCCTGAAATTACAAAATAATTGACAAAACAAATTTTTGTGTATTTATCCAGAAAAATAGGATTGAAAATCACTCTTACATACCTCACGTCCAGGAAGTTCAAACTTGGAACTTGTGATTGTCTCAAAAAGAAAAATGTACCTAAAGGCAATAGAAAAGATATGGTACTTCATTTTTAAATCACTAGTATGTTGTACAGGAAGTTAATGATCTGTACCAGGTACAACCTATTCTCCAACTTGTTCATATATTTTTTGATTAATTTGTTGGTCTTGTCATTGATTTTCGCTTCGAGATTTTTATTATTATTTTGAACTAGCTAAAGAGAATATAAAGTTGACATCATTTTCCTTTAGTATCAAAACATAACAAAAGTGATGTACCGCCATGCAAGTTCACACACAAGTTCAACTGGTGCATCTGGCAAAACCTGAAATACAATTAACAGGTAATAAAAAAATTATCAGAAGAAAAGAAAACCAGATATATTCCCTGTTTTAGAGAGAGAGAGAGAGAGAGAGAGAGAGAGACGTACTTTATCTTCATATGGGTTACAATTGTTCTTAAACCATAGCCTTAGAAACTCCTGTGATAAAAAATTAAAAACAACAAATATAGGAAAAGGAAGTAATATGTAAGTTTATCAGACTAGCACAAATCATATCTTGCCCTGTCATATATGACTGGAATTACCTTATCAACATTTTCAGGTTCAAGGCCAGATTTAAATCTTTCTTCATATGAGTTTGCAATCCAATATCGGCTGGAATCAGGCGTATGTACCTGATTAGAACAAATAAAATAAAGTAAAACAAAACCATCACACAACACATAGGACTCTTGAGCACAAAATCACGCAGAATAATAATTAATGCATACCTCATCGATCAACATTATAGTCCCATCATTTGCTTTCCCGAATTCATATTTTGTGTCAACAAGTAGTAATCCATGCTCCAATGCCACTTCCTGTATATTGGAAGAATATTTTTATGAGTTTTATTTTTATGAGAGAAACAAGAAAAATAAAACTTAATTTTCAATAGGTAAGAAATAAAGGTATTGTTCACCTGACCAAATGCAAACAAGTTCATAGCCTTCTGGCTCACCTCGTCATACTCGTCTTTTGTCATCAGACCCATTTCTATTATCTGTACATAAACAAATTATAAATTAATGTAAAGACGTGAAAACACAATTAAAAAGAAAAAGAAATGCAAACCTCATTTGGAGTTACAGGGACATCATGATCAACAGCCTTGGTTGTAGGTGTGAGAATATTTCTAGGTAACTTTTGGTTTTTTACCATTCCCTCGGGAAGAGCATTACCACAGTAATTTCTCACACCTTTGTTATAAACCGTCCAAAGAGATGTATCTGTACTGCCGGTTACAAATCCTCTAACTACAAAGAGATCAAAAGGAATTAATAAATTTAAGGATAAAAAAGCACCAAATGTGGTTCCATTGTAAAAACTTTTACATCAGTTGCATACAAAAAAAAAAAAAAAATTATTGTTGTACATAGTGGTAAACAATTACAATGGTGCGGATTACTGTTTTTCAAATTTAAATATAATACAAGAAAAGGACTTGCTGACATTAATGACCAACATATTCTATCGTGTTTGCAAATTGCAAAACTTTTTCTCTCAAAATTGCAATAAATGTGCAGCTATTTTGTTGGTGACAGTGATACCAGATGTATATTTTTTAAAACTAAAACTAAGCCCTCAACTCCAAAATGATCTTTGCCCATATAAAAAATTTGAACTAAATAAAGTAGAATCAATGTACAATATGTATTCGTACTTTACATAAACTTCTTATCAACATATTTGCATGGCTAAATATGATTTGGTCTAGGGTACTTTAGTCATTCTTCAAAAACTTGAACCTTTTAAAAGCTGGGTGTTTTTTGCAAGCCAAAAAGAGGCAGCATTCTTTGCAACTTGCAAGAATGAGAAGTATTAGGATTAATTGTAAATACAGCAATATTTGGTCAAAAAACACATAATATACACTCACCTACAAATTCTACAGGGAAGACACAGCATTTCTTGGCAATGGTAACATTTTTGTCCGGAGAATAAATGACAGCATTTGGAGTTATATGCCTAGTCTTGTCGAACCACCATAGACTAGTTTCGTTGAGGACCTACAATGAAGTTATCTATAGTTATTTTAGATAAGGGCTTAATTTGCAAAATATGTACAAGGCATAATCAGACACTAATTAGTTTTCTTTCTTTTTTGGGCAAAATATATCCAATATTTTATTGTGTTTGTTTAACTAAACTCGTAATTTAAAACCATTTAGTAAAGGAAAGGATCAAAACCTGGCCTTTAAAGGGGATAGAGGCAAGGATCCTATCAAAAGCACTCTGACGATCAGTAGTAACGAGTACGAGATAATTATCTCCCTCGTAGACATCTCTCACCTAACAACAAAGAAAAAGCCCAGTTCAGCTCAAGTCAACAAATATAACCAGAGAATTTTGCAAAGAGCCCCTCAGTTATGTCTCAATAGTCACATCAACCCTTCGAGTAAATAAAAAAGCAGCTTCCTGCAGTAACTTTCTTTTTAATTATCATTTATTTTTCTGTAACAACATGGTGGGTTGTATGTCATTACCAATATAATTATCTTACAAAGGACAAAGTGCAAGAGACAATGCAGAAAGACCCCAAAAAGTTTGTCATGTAACCAGAAAAATTTATCATGCCACTACAGGTCAGCAGTATCATTTGCAGATGGTACGAAAATGCAGTAATTTATCAGAAGTTAATTGCAAAATACTACATTAATATCAGCATAACATGCTTGGTATTCTAACCACAGTGTTACAGTTTATCTCTTGCTTTAAATTGTTCGATAAATAAAAACATTATTCATTGGAATAAAAACAAATTGAACAGGTTAACAACTAATACATAAAAACAATAATTTCCAAAATGAAGCTTAATTACAAGTATCCAGGTTATTCACTTTAGTAAGAAGCCATTACATAATATCAAGAGCAGAATTGAGAGGGCTTCTCTTGAAAATTTCTTTCTGGGTAATAACTACGAAACAGAAACCAAAGAGGAAGGTGGCGGTGCAACTCACCTTGCCCCTGGCCTTTGATTTAAGGCCGGGAACAGTTTCATCGAGGTACGTCTCAGAGAGGCAGTTGGAGAAGGAGTCGAGAGCGGCGGAGAGCACCTCGTCACGGCGGCGCGGGTCGGTGGAGAGTAAGGCGGCGGCGGATGAGCGAGGCAAGCGGGTCTCCGCCGCCATCGCTACCGTCGGCGTGGGCAGTCGGAGGCGGGAGGGGGAGTGGCGAGCGGTAGAGGAGAAGAAAGGGGTTTTGGAGAGGGTTTTGAGCTGTGCTGAAATCTCCATTTCTTTTCTTTTTCCTTACTCGCACTTGGTATGAATTCGGCGATGGGGGAGCTTTACAAAAAATTAATTTATGGGAATAGAAAAGGTAAAGTAATGGTGAATAGTAATTATTAATTTTTAGCAAGGTTCTAAATAGCGTTTATAGCGTCGTAGCGGGAAGACTAAAAAAAAAGCTATAGCGAATAGCGTCGCTATAGCGGAAGCTATTCCAAATAGCATTTTTTTTTTACATTTCGTATATTCAATATTTGTATTAAATATCAACATTATCTAAAGTCTCATAGAACAATAAATAACACCAAAGTAATTAAGAAATTATAATATTCATATTGAACCCGTACAAAGTCCAAATTGCGGTTCAAAATATCCATAGTAATATCATAAACTATCGATTTTTCCTATTAAAAATATCTTAAGCATCATGATTCATGACATAATCTATTTTTTTTTCTATTCAAATTTTAATTTCGGTTTGGACTTTTTTTCTATTCAAATTTCAATTTATATTCTCAATTTCAAATTGATTTATTTGTAGCAAGTAGCAACAAATTCAATTTCGGTTTGAGATTTTTTTTATCTTTATTTAAAATCCATATAAATTGCTTAAAAAAAAAAATCCCATATTGTATAGCAAATAGCGGATCGCTATAGCGCTGTAGCGGCCGTAGCGCAAATAACGCATTTTGATGTCATAGCGTAGCGTTTGGGGTCCAAAAACGCTATAGCGCGCTATTTAGAACACTGATTTTTAGGGTTGTGTTTTTGAGTTGAAGGAGGTGAACGAAGGAAAAGAGATATATTTAATTTTCTTTTAAAATTTAATTTTACAAGATATAAAAAGATAAATATATGAGAATTTTGTTATTTTTTTAATAATATTAATTTTTATATTATTACAGCTATATATTTTCTAGTTTTTGTTCCGAAAACATGATATGTGTATAGTATTTAATTTCAAACAATGGCTCTTATTTTAAAATATTTCAACAAGGTAAATCTAAATCTACAAGTGAGTGACCAACTTTCAATAACCTATCCCTTTTTATTTTCCTCAATTGTAGATTGGATGTAGATATTGTGAAAGAAAGAGTCATAGTTTGAAATTGAATACCACAAATATTAATTGCCCAATACTATTTTTTTATAACTCTTAATTTCTTTATTTTGAGTTGCTTTCCGGTGTTTGCTATATTATGTGTGCTCTTATTTTGTTAAAAAAAAAATTATTTGTTTTGCTATGTTCTGCTGCATCCAATCCTCTTATATAGTGTGTTCTTATTTATTTTTTTTTAAGTTCCAACAAAAAATAAAAAAAACCCTTTAATAATGGCCATAATATGTTTGTTACATGTGGATAATACATAAAAGTTTTTTCCTAGTTTCCGAATCTTTTTAAGCAAAGAAGTTTGATATACAATTCACATTTGTAACAGTAAATCAAGCATTAAAATGCACTATTGGGTTTGTGAAATAGTTAACTTAATTGGACATATGGAATTTCTTTTAATAAAAGACTAAAAAGAAATTAGTGATTTTTCTCGCACAATCACAAATGCAAAATCACAGTTTTCTATGATGAGTGAAACGAATAATTTTCATGTACTTACTAAATTTAAGGACTTGTAGTTATCGAATTTATTTCAAACAAAGAATTCAAGGCTAAATTGATCTACTTCACAATGATGTTTTTTATATGCAAAATTTATAAATTTTTGAATTAATTTAGTAAAAAATTAAGTGTTGAAAAAAGATTTATAAGTTATTTTAATGATTTATTTTTCATTATTTTTTGTCCTCTTAAATTTATACTAAATATAATATAGAGCTCCTTTCAAAATTATTAAACATTTTTTTTTTTATTATGCGGTTGGATCGGACATTAACTATATATTTTGTAAAATTTATAATTAATATCTATTAGAATCAAATTTGCAGTATAACCAAATAAAATAAGTTCGTTTATTTTATTTTATTTTGTTAGTCAAGTACTCAAGTTAGACAGATTGATTAAACTAAACGAATTATTTATAAACTTATTGGATAATTTATATCTCCATTTAAAGAGGGGCTAGTTTTTACCATTCCATATTAATTAACCGCCGACTAGAGCTATTTTTTATCTCTATCTCTATTGGCGGGAAGGCACAAAGCATATAATTTCTTATTTTCTGTAAGATTAGCAAGAAGCCATAATCAACTAACCTAGCAATTTTTAAGGTAAGAATCGATTTGATTTAATCTGATTCAGTTTTGTCTCTCTCAGTCAATGATACGTCACTGGTATATAGAGTTTTGGTTGATGCGTCAGCGTTACTGGTATAATCAAGGGTATCTGTTACAAGATCGAACAGTCGATTTCATAATCTGATTCTTCTCTGCGGTATTTGTTGTTTCAAAACCCAAGATCTCTGAATTATTATTGAACAGAAAGCATTTTCTATCCTTTGTTGTTTATTTATTTAATCTTAGCTTTTTTGTAAAGTAGTGGCTTCAATGAGCTACTGAGTCAATAATTACAAGTTTTATTTTGAAATAAGAAATAGAGGGATTGATTTAAATATTTTCCTGTTAGAAAATAAGAGGAGGATACCTACAACTTCTAACTAAATGTTAATAAATCCTAATAAAACGGTCTCTTAAAAAACCATGTTCTTTATGATGTGCCTTGTAGCCCTGTTTTTGCTCATGGAGAGTTTTACTGCTACAGACTGAGCGGTGAGCTTTCAGTTTACAATCCAAAAGAGAAGACTCTGCGAACGATTGAAATAAAAGCACCACTTAAGATGGATCTATTTACTTCAAAACTAATGGATTGCCATTTGATAGAGTCAGAGGGGGGTTTTATCCTGTGTTCAGAAATCGTTGGAAGGATCCTATACGAGTTTTCAAATTAGACCAACCAAACATGGTTTGGAGTGAGATAGATGGTATAGGGGACATTACAATATTTCTTGATCATAGAACATCTTTTGCAACTTCATGTCTAGAGAAAAGGTACCGCAACCTGATATACCTCTCAGGATTTACTGATGACTGTTGCAGTAGTAAAACATTATACTCCTTGGAAACTAACAAGTACCATCCAGAGATTTGTTACAATCTCAAGCAACCTATAAATTGTATTTGGATTGAGCCCAGCTTGACAGATAAGTAATTGTTTCCACACATTAATTACTGCGACCTTGTTGTACTCAGGGGCAAAACAGTAAAATTAAGATTGGGAGACTGAATTAGCAAGTGTCATCTAATTTCATTTTATTGTATGAGCGGGGGGCCTGACTGTATTGATATTTATAAAAATTAGAATTTTTAAAGGACAAAAATGAAAATTTTAATTCATAGGTGTTGCTAGCACTCCTTTGCTTATACATTCTTCAATCTTCAGTCCCTGGTTGTACCTGTGTTACCTTTTTTTCGATTTTCTTTTATTTTGAGATTGATAATGTTTGGAATTTTAGCTAATTGTTTAATATATCCTGAATTCGGCACTAATGAATTACAATCCTTTCAAGTAACATTACCATTTTTGTAACAATTGTCAATCAAGTTACATTGTTGAAAATATGATCCATTGAAGAAAATAAAGCTAGCTCATTAGTGCTGAATCTGTAACGGGGAAAAAGTTTGCGAAAGGTAAGCAACGCCTATATAATCTGCCCTCATTAATCCACAAATATAATGTAAAAATTATATAGCAATCTGTCAAATAGAGGAATTCCAACGGTTAAAAAAGATGTAAGTGTACATGAGCCTGTAAAGATTGTATTTAAATATCACAAATGGAGATTTTAAACAAATATATTGAAATTTTGAGTTTTCAATTTAAAGTTTCAACACAAAGTTCTATCGATCTGATAATAATGACTACAACTTCATCAAAAAGATATAAGCAACAAATCTAACAAAAACTAAGCTGGTGGATAGATCATATTGCCACAGTCATCATCACAGCTTTTACTCATTTCATGTCCATCAATGGGTCCACTCGTGACCAGTTTGAGGCGTTAATATAGAAGTAAAAGACACCTTCCCGGTCTTCGAACTCCTGCCAGATTATACGCGTTCCAAAAGGAGCTGCCATCTTGGATCCAAGTAGTTTGTTCTCCATATCTGCCCATGATCTATTGCTCCCCTTCGGAACGAGAAATTTCATCTCCTTCAGCACCTTTCCGTTTGAAAGAAGATATCTGGCAAAGTCGCTTTCACCTTTCTGGTCCTTGTACTGGTGAAATATTACACGCTTGAGGTGATGCTCAAGGCACTGAACATTTTCCAAAAATTCAAAAGATATGAATACCGGCACTTTAGGAGGGAGAAGCTACAATCATAATAGAAAATATATAATTATTAGAAAAAAATTAATAGATAATTATCTACTTGGTTCTACTCCTGTAAGATCATTCAATGTCATTGAGTGCTGAAGAGGTAAATTAATGACTACGTGGGAGAATACATATTGCATGTGCATCTTGCAACACAATACAATCTAAATATAATTAATCTGTCCAATTATAAATGGCACATGGTATTATGGTAAACCATCGGCATTAGCTTCAAGAAATAACACCTGTATGTGGAGTGTTTCCACAAAACGGAAACATTGCAGCAGTCGAAGGATGCTGGACGCATGGATGTAACCGTCGATCGCCACAGCAATGCCTAAGGTCCTCAAAGTATGCACTGTAGATCCAAAGCTTTGTTGAATTCCCTATATATCAAATTTTGGCATAGCAATCAAACAATAATTATCATATTATTAGCAACTCATAGTATTAATTAACTATTAAGTAATTTACATAAAAATACAAATAAAGAAGTAAGGTTGTTGCACCCAAAGATCCTTTTTTAAGGAAGTTCAGTATATATATATATATATATATAGAAAATAGAAACTCTGTTTGATATGAAAATTACCTGTCTGAGGTTGTTGCCAAGCTTCGACAAGTAGGAATCTATATCTAAATATCCAACCAACTTCAGCTGTGGGGCACTTAGGATCTTAACTGACATACCCAATGCAAACTGTGGTTCAATGAGGCACCGCTCCAGATTTGGAGCGTCGATGAAAAGCTCCGTCACTGTTCCACTCACAATTGTAAAGCTTCTAAGGCTCCTCGAACGAAGATGAAAACGCCGCTTACCACCAAATTTTCCCAAATCTGGCAGAGCTGTCAATATTGACAAGCTCCGAAGTGCATGAAAGCCCATCACCAATTTCTCGAGATCGCTATCAGTTATGATGACTCTAGACAGTGTCAGCTCCAATAGACCAGAAAATGTAGGTGAATCGACGCTTAGATCAGGGAACCTAGTATTTTTTAGCGTAAGAAGTTTAAGTGATCTGCACTGCAGAATGTAGGTAGGTACAGGATGGGTATCATGACACATACATAATTCTAGTTCTCTAACTCCCTTTTTAGTGACGGTATCAAGCCAATTATCCACAAAGGGATCTACAAAGTTAAGATCCCCATGTACAAGGCAAAAGCGATTCACTGGACCAGGGTGGGACTCGAGAATCTTGGTCACTCCCCACATACGGTCATAAGTGCACAAAAATATATTGAAGTATCGGCACATGTTCCTTGAGTCACATAACTCGACATCGATTAGGTTAAGAGGTGTGGATGCCCATAACGGGCGCCACCTTTTGGAAAGGATGGTGGTCCTCCCGGCATCTTTTGCTGGTAGGAGGGAAATAATGGTAATGAGTAGTGCATCGGGGAGAAGGCTGATGTAATCCACATTTGTGTCTACTACGTTCGCATTAGATGAGTTGCTTTTCCTCTTTTCGGTAGAGCCTCCTGGTGCCATTATCCTAGTAAGGACTGCTGCATGTAAACAATGATTCTTAGACTTGATCTGCTACAGTTTCCTAATCTAGAAATTGTCATTTCAATTTAGGAGATTAAATGGTGGTTATCTAAAAACCAATACAAATACACTATCTTTTGCACTTCATTCTTTATCGGATTTTAATTTTAAATGTTCATAACATAATGAAGAGGTCTTATCTCACTTTATTTTGAACATTTGTTTTATTTAATGAGAATGGTGGTCCTGTGAGATCACTTCCTTTCAAAAGAAAATAAAAGAGCCATGACATAAAAGTGATTTCATTTAAAATTTGGAAAACTAAATCAGTTCATGTATTGTAGATTGATTTAAATCTTTTGATATCTTACATTTATCGCAAACAATGGTTGCGCAGAAAATAAAATTGAGTAAAAAAAATAGTTTCTGTGCAAACAACGTTTGCGCAGAAATTTTCAGTAAGATATATTATAGGACCTCAAAAAAAAAAAAAACATGCTTACTATATTTTTTCGTTCAGAAGGCATGCTTAAATTGGTAAAGTTTTGGATTTTCAGATTACTAAAATACATATTGAACCGTAGGTTTTCACAAAATGACCGTTTACAATAAAAAAAAAAATGTAAAGGTAAACACCCCTGCTTCAACATCTATTTCACTATATATTGACCTTGCTATGTACAATACATGTTGAAGCAAAGGCTTTCACTTCCTTCTACAATTCTAAGATGTCATTTGTGAAAACCAAAGCTTGATAATGGAAAAGCTCAATAAAGAGGAGCAATAGCTAATCACTTTGCTCAACGTTACAGCAAGAGAATTAACAAAAAAGAAATGGTGTTGAGGAAATGTAAAACCATTGAAGAAAATAATTATTCTTCACCACGATTGGAAATGATAAGTGGATCTAAAATATACAAAATTACAGAATGAAAACTGACCTTGGAAAAGGCTACTTCAGAAAGGTCAGTTGATATCTTTGAGCACCTGATTTGTGTCTAATAAGATAATTATATGGCGAGCAAAGGAGATGAAAGGAGCTAATACAATATCTCTAATATAAAGAAATGAACGACAGAATGCATTATAACATGAGAGATGCTTCTATGGACACAAGGACCTATTTGTAAAATGAACATATTTTCATTTTCAAAGTTCAAATAGTCGATCCGACCGTTCAACATTATCTCCATATTAAAATGTACTTGGAGGTCAAATTTTACATTTTTTTGAATTTTTTTACTATTTATTAAGTATTTTACAAAAACTAGTCAAATTCAGACCATTGAATTTTGTAAAACACTTAATAAATAGTAAAAAAATTCAAAAAAATGTAAAATTTGACCTCCAAGTACATTTTAATATGGAGATAATGCTGAACGGTCGGATCGACTGTTTGAACTTTGAAAATGAAAATATGTTCATTTTACAAATAGGTCCTTGTGTCCATAGAAGAATTTGCCTTATATAACATACATGCTGAATATAGCGGTAAAAATACATTGAATATTACCCAAAATAATAATGCCAAAAAATTGATGATGTACTCATTAATTAGCGTGAAACGAAGCCAGCCATTGTACGTTTCATATATACATGAATCTACTTAATATTTTTATGTCATGTCGAGTAGAACTAAGGTGTGATGTGCTCACTAAACTCTTTGGTGAGCACAACTCTACACAAACTATCGAATTCACTTCAAACGAGATGAATCCAACCGTTGAAACCGATGTACTTTACGAGTGATGCGCGTACATGCAAAATTTTGAATTTTTCGAATTCATTTAGTCTCAAGTCAAGTGGTCAAAATTGATGATTTTTTGAATGCATTAAAACAACTTCATTTTGGATCATTCATTTTTCATCAATTTTGACCACTTGACTTGAGACTAAATGAAGTCAAAAAATTCAAAATTTTGCATGTACGTGCATCACTCGTAAAGTACATCGGTTTCAACGGTTGGATTCATCTCGTTTGAAGTGAATCCGATAGTTTATGTAGAGTTGTGCTCACCAAAGAGTTTGGTGAGCACATCACACCCCAGTTCTACTCATGTCAATATATAGTTGTCCCTAATGCATATATATAGTAAGGATCAAACGACCGGGTATAAAATGTTGTCAAACACACTGTATTTGCAGGACCTGGCCCAAATTCAAAGGACCAAAAAATATATTATTTTGACATGGAAACCGGACAGTACTTTCCGAGTTTTTTTCTTTTTTCTTTCTATGGAATTTAAAAAAAAAATGAATGCCATCCGTGCATCTGGAACTGCCAGCACAGCTATTGACTACTTAATGCTAGAACTGCAATTGAGAGAAGAACATATATATCGTTTAAATGTAGGGTTCAAGGAAAACATATTCCATATAAGTAATATTCATACGAAAATATGAACAGAAAATAAAATTGCATGTACATATGCAATAAAAAACAATCACAAGCACCGAACCCAGACACTTTTCGCAAAGATAAAAAGTGACTTTTCGCGACGGATTACCGTCATAAATGTGTTTTTTCTATTTGCGACGGTACTTTTCGCGACGAAGTCCCGTCATAAATGCGTTTTTTCTCTCGCGAAAAGTGCCTACTTTGTTGTTGTGAGATATCACTAGTCAACAAATACTGCAGTCAAATTAAAAAATTGAAGCTATCACGATTTAATAACATATCACAATTGAAATAAGAGCTGAATAGAATTCATGTGGCTTTTGACTTGAAAATGCATGTCTGTGAGACAAAAGCTAAATTTGTAGTTGTAATTTAACTGAACTGAAAACCTGTTAAGTAATGCAAGTACACTGGCTGCATGCGCTGCTCCAATGTTTTCCTCTTTATCTTTTTCATGTAGCCATATTAACAGTAATCTGTCTTGTGTGCTGATTTCCCTTTAGTTATCAATGAATGTGCCTATGGTCTTTCTGCCAAAAAAGAAAACAAAAAAAGAAACAGAAACAAAAAGCGCCCTAAATGCTTCTTAAGGTTTTACTGTAACAAATTGCACCGAAGATCTACATTGACAGGATCTGACCCCTAAATTCAAATCCAAAGAAATAGTTTTTAGTGACAATTATACTGGTTCTGACGCCTAAATAACATTAATTAGCGCAATCGTTACACAACTTCACAAGATAACTTATATTATATAAACTATGAGATAAGAGAAAAGAGAAAGAAATAACAGAATGTTTCTTTATTTCATTTGTATTTGTTGTAATTGTACAAAGGTGTAGTCTCATACATTTATAGCTCACGGCTAATCATCATCTCAGCACTATTTACAATAATACCAATCTAACTAACTATGCTGTTAACTGATTCAGTTATAACCAAAACGGTTACAACAGTCTCTAGATTTTCTTATCATCTAATATCCCCCCCTCAAGCGGAAGTGGATGCACTGTGAGCTTGTGTCGAAGAGCAGCAAAACGAGGTGTAGGCAGGGGCTTGGTCAGGGCATCAGCTAGCTGGTCGGCAGAGGAAATAAATCGGACAGCAAGCTCTTTAGAGGCAATACGCTCACGAACGAAGTGGTAATCAATTTCCACGTGTTTCGTTCGAGCATGAAACATAGGGTTGGATGCAAGGTAGGTCGCGCCAATGTTGTCACACCACAATGTAGAAGGAGAGATTGTGGGAATGTTGAGTTCGTGGAGTAAGTAGCGCAACCATAAAAGCTCGGCACATGTAATGGCAAGACTACGGTATTCGGCTTCAGTGCTAGAACGAGAAACCGTAGCTTGTTTCTTTGCACTCCATGAGATGAGATTATGACCCAGAAAAATGCAAAAACCTGATGTGGAGCGTCTATCATCGAGGGAGCCGGCCCAATCGGCGTCGCTATAAGCGTGAATAGAAAAAGAAGAAGCGGATGAGAGGAATAATCCATGATGAAGAGTGCCATGTAAATAACGAAGTATTCGTTTAACGGCTGCCCAATGAGACACGGATGGTTGGTGCATGAATTGCGAAACCTTATTGACGGCGAAAGAGATGTCGGGCCTAGTAAGGGTTGCGTATTGGAGGGCACCAACAACACTCCGGTAGAGGTGAGTATCTTCAAAGACCGGTTTATCATGAATAGAGAGGGTAATATTTGCATCCATGGGAGAGGCAACAGGCTTGGAGAATTGCATTTTGGTGCGTGTAATGAGGTCAGCCAAATATTTAGATTGGGTGAGATGCATTCCTGTAGAGGTTCGGTGTACTTCAATGCCCAAGAAGTAATGTAAATCACCCAAGTCCTTAAGAGCAAACTCGGTTGCAAGTAGAGCAATGCAAGACCGAATAGACGAAGAATCATTACCGGTGATGATAATGTCGTCTACGTATACAAGGATAAAGATGACACGACCTTGAGAATGAGAAAAGAATAGAGATGGATCGTGTTGAGAACCATGGAAACCGAACTTTAAAAGAACCATTTTCAGTTTTTGAAACCATGCTCGAGAGGATTGTTTGAGGCCATAGAGTGCTTTGGAGAGTAAGCAAACATAGTCGGGATGTTGAGAGTCTACGAAACCGGGGGGTTGCTCCATGTAAACTTGTTCGGTGAGATCACCATGCAAGAACGCATTTTGGACATCCAATTGACGAATCAACCAATTGGATGTGATGGCAATGGAAAGGATGAGACGAATGGTGGTGGGGCGCACAACGGGGCTAAAAGTGTCGAAAAAATTGATGCCCTCGGCTTGGTGAAATCCTTTCGCAACAAGTCTAGCTTTGTAGCGTTCAATTGTACCATCGGCCTTACGCTTGATTTTATAAACCCATTTGCACCCAATAACCTTTTGGTGAGATGGAGGAGGGACAAGAGACCAAGTACGGTTTTTGTGCAAAGCATCAAATTCCAATTGCATGGCTTCTTGCCAATGAGAAATCGATTGAGCTTGAGAAAAAGATCGGGGTTCTGATTCAAGAGAGACTGTGAATGCCACATGATTGGGGTAGGTACGAGGTTTTCGAGTGTTGTCACGAGTTCTGGTGACCATAGAGTGTGTAGAGGTGACAGGAGGTGAAGAAGAAATGTGCTCGGCTGGTGGTGTAGGCGCTACAGTAGGAGGAGATTGGGAATCAGATGTTGGGCCAGTAGCCGAAATGGGTGAAGAATGAGGGGAATTGGGCTGTATAATCGGCTCAACAGTGGGAATGGGCTGTGTAATCGGCTCAGTAGAGGGAATGGGCTGTGTAATCGGCTCAGCAGAGGAAATGGTGGTTGCATCATGGGCCAAGAGAGGAGGAGTAGAATGGGCCGAGGATGCAGGCTGAGGAGATAAAGCAGCAGGTGAGTTAATTCCGAGCCAAGTAATTAATGGTTGTGCCGAAGTAGATGAATCTGTTGGAGAATAGGTCCGAAAAGGGAAATCTGATTCAACAAATTGAACATTACGGGAAATGTAAATTTTATTGGTGGGAAGATGCAAACACCGATAGCCTTTTTGAGTAGAAGCATATCCAAGGAATACACATGGTAAGGATCGGTTTTGGAGTTTATGAGCATTGTAAGGCCGAATGTAAGGGAAGCAAAGACAACCCAATACACGAAGTGAATTGTAATCGGGATCTTTATGAAAAAGGGTGGTGAAAGGTATGTGAGTAGAATGAGAAGGAAGGCGGTTGATAAGGTATACAACACTAGAGAAGACTTCATCCCAATAATCACTTGGAATCGATGCATGTGACATGGAAGCAAGAGAAAGCTCGATGATGTGGCGGTGTTTGCGTTCGGCAATCCCATTTTGTTGTGAGGTGTATGGGCAAGAAGTTTGGTGAGTGAGTTGAGGGAATTTGGCAAGGATAGGCTTGTATTCGGTCCCTCCATCGGTGCGCAAAATTTTGATTGTGGTGCCTAAAAGATTCTCAATTTGGGCCTTAAAAGATGAAAAAATCTGAAGCACATCACTTTTATTACGCATGAAATATAGCCAAGTAAACCGGGAAAAATCATCAATAAAAGTCACATAATACCGAAATCCATTTATTGAAGTAATAGGAGAAGGTCCCCAAACATCGGAATGCACAATTTGTAAAGGAGAAGAAGAAGAAGAAGTAGAAGGTAAAAATGGTAATTGATGAGATTTAGCCATAAAGCAATTATTACATGGGGTTTTTGAGTACTACAAGGCAAATTTTTGGAGTGAAGTAAATGCAAAGTAGTTTGTGAGGAAGGGTGTCCCAATCTTGCGTGCCATAGGTTTGCGGTAGTACGGATTCCATAAAAAGCTTGTGGAGAGGTAGAAAGATGCTTTAAAGGAATGATGAAGAGGCCATTAGAACATTTCACTTGTAGAAGGGTACTCCTCATGAGGGGGTCCTTAAAAGAACAAGATAAAGGAGTAAATTCAATGAGCAAATGAGGATTGTCATGTAATAATTGCGAAAGACTAATGAGATTCTTGGAAAAATTGGGTACATGGAGAATTTTATGGAGTTGAATAGTATGAGTAGAAAGTTTGAATGATGCAAAACCGATGTTTGAGATTGAAAGACCTTTACCATCACCAATTTGGAGATTATCGGTTCCCTCATAGGCATAGAAAGAAGATAGGTTGTTGATGTCACTAGTGACATGATTGGTTGCCCCCGAGTCCAAGATCCATTCGGTGCTTTCATCAAGATATTCGGGTGAGGGATGAGGCTCAGCCGGCTATGCTACATAGGCATGAAAAGTGGATGGAGGTTGTGCAGCAGGACCATTTTGATCATCAGAAAACCTGTAGTAACAAATCTTTGCTGTGTGACCAAATTTCATGCAAATTTGGCATTGAGGCTTGGGCGGCCTAGGTCCAGAAGGAGCTCGAATCTGGTTTGCAGGAAAGCCCTGTGGAGAGGGAAAAGCGGCTGAGTGAAATGGAGGAGGCCCAGAGGAGAAGTTAGGCCTTGTTTGGGCTTGAGAAGGCCTGGGATAGGAGTAGTGATTCTGCTGCTGAGAATTGTGAGATGGACGCTGGGGGCGGTATGATGTACCCGTTTGGTTATAACGGGTTGCAAAAGCAGCTGGTGTTTCAATCGAAGGAAGAGAAGCAGCGGTGGATTGGCCTTGAAGAAGATGTTCATGAGCAAGTAATAGGCCATGTAGATCGGAAAAGGACAAAGGAGAATGACGGCTTGCAGTGGTGACAGCAATGACGAAAGGATTGAATTCAGCACCTAAGCCGTTCAAGACCGACGAGACAAGATCATCATCAGAAAGGGGCGATCCGATGAAGGCTAATTCGTCAGAAATTTGCCTCATGCGTTGGAGATATTCAGAACAGCTAAATGCTCCCTTAGTAGTAGTTTGAAGCTGTCGGCGCAGATCTGTCAATCGGGCTCTGGAAGTAGCTGAGAAGATCTGAGTTAAGCTCAACCAAAGCTCGGCTGTGGTGCTGCAGGAGACGACTTGAGCTTGTATCGGTTCAGTCAGAGAAGAGCGTATCCAGGCCAGAATCAACTGATCTTGGCGATCTGAGAAATCACCATTGTCGTCTCCAGCTCCGTCAATGTACTGCCCTAAATTGTACCCCTTGATGACCGGTAAGATCTGAGATTTCCAGGTAAGGAAGTTTGTGTGGGATAGCTTGGTAGAGATCGGTAAATTCAGAGTGATTACCGATTCAATTTGGTTTTGAAGAATTGGGGGATTTTGAAGATTGCCATTTCCAGCCATTAGAGGCTCTGATACCATATGAGATAAGAGAAAAGAGAAAGAAATAACAGAATGTTTCTTTATTTCATTTGTATTTGTTGTAATTGTACAAAGGTGTAGTCTCATACATTTATAGCTCACGGCTAATCATCATCTCAGCACTATTTACAATAATACCAATCTAACTAACTATGCTGTTAACTGATTCAGTTATAACCAAAACGGTTACAACAGTCTCTAGATTTTCTTATCATCTAATATAAACATACAAATGCTTTCACAAGACTTGCAAAAGTATCCTCATGATACAAAAGCACATTGCACGTGCTACCACAATCCAAGAAACAACCTCAGCCTCAGGTTCTGGGCTGAGAATCTGATCAGACTCTCATCTCAGCCCAAAATGTGAAACACGTGGTATTATTAATCGACTTCTGGTTGCACGTAACAGAGATTGATAGGCTCGTCAAATTTGTTGTTGAATCTATGTGCACCACGTGGTAAACTTTGCTCTCTTTAAGAAAAGATTTTAGGCCCCGTCTAATATATGTTCTTATAAAATGTTATTTTAATCAAATTTTATAGCTTCAGTTCTTGTTTTTGCTTTTACAGAGAATAAAGATGGATCTAGATTAGAACCCAAAACAACAAGTACTGACTTGTCCAACACGGACCATAACAACAATAACAAAATTATAAATTATATATAAACCGAATAATTCTCTGGTCCATCTGGGTCGGGTTTAGGGGAGGAGCCAATTCTCTGGTCCATTTCAATTCTCGTGGGGTGCTGCACAAACTCATAAATGTGCATACAGAAAATGACGATCGATGGATGGTTGGAGTAAATGGGTAAATGTGAAGAGAGTGATTATGAGTACTGTGTGAACCTCATACAATCGATGGTTGGAGTGTGAGGGCACATTAAGGCCAACTTTAGGGTTAAATTTCTAACATGGTCTAGTTTGTGGAAAACACAACAAGAGAGAAAGGTGGTTAGTGTATTTTATTTCCTAATGACATATTTTGGAATTAACTACTATTTCTGAAAAAACTATACATGTTGAAGGAAGCTGACATAATTATACAAATTAAAGCAGGAAGAAAAATGATACATTATTACTAAAAAGAATACCAAGAGAAAGCCTTCTGAACAACATCAAACTATAGGAAATCAACATGAACATAATGTGTAAGGTACAAATACTGAGAAATTTTAGAGAAAATAAAATATACAACCGACCTAATATGATAAGAATGTATGTGTTGTTGCGGGGACAATACATGAAGAAAATGAATCCTTATTAACGACCCACTAAAATGCTCTCCTCAGCTTCTTCATCTCTATTGAAACAATTTCTTGTATGCTCAATCTCTATGCCATGATGGGATCTTTCTTCGAGATTGTACTCTTGTCCCCGAGGATGATGCTTAAGCTTGCTGATTCGATGAAGATCTTCCGCTACTTCCTTCATCATAGGTCGCTCTTCCCCTTTCATACTTAAACATCCCTTAGCTAGCTCAGCAACTGCCATGATTATTTCCATGTCATCTTCAAGTTTAATTTCATCATCTAGAAGTTCTTGCATACTGTTCTTTTCCATAGCAGAGAGAAACCGAGAAGAAAGACTCCTCTCTTCTTCTGGTACATCAAAATCAACTGCAGGTTTGCTGGTTAGAAGCTCCAAAAGAACCACACCAAAGCTGTACACATCGCTCTTTCCTGTCAGTTGGTAAGATTGCATGTATTCTGGATCAAGGTATCCACACGTTCCTTGCACAAGCGTGACGAATTGCGCCTCATCTGTTAGAGCTAGAACGGAGGCTCCAAAATCGGACACCTTCGCCATATAATTTTGGTCCAAGAGAATATTTGCAGACTTCACATCTCCATGGAAAATCGGAGGAGATGCTGTATTGTGCAAGTACGCAAGTGCTTCTGCTGACTCATGAGCAATCCTAAGACGGGTTGCAAGAGAAATGTGTGATCCTTGATTTTTGTGATGGATATGGCGATATAAAGTACCATTAGAGATGAACTCATATACTAACATAGGAACCTCGACCTCCAGACAACAGCCTAAGAGTTTTACAATGTTCTTGTGGTTAATTTGTGAGAGAATAAGCATCTCTTTTCCAAATTCTTTTTTCTTGCTCTCATCAAATATCTTACACTTTTTAATGGCAACTGTTTGTTCTCTTAGTGTTCCTCTGTAGACAGTGCCTTGGCCTCCATGACCAAGAATATTTGCACTGTCAAAATTGTTTGTTGCTTGTTCTACTTGTTGCTTCGTGAAGATTGTAAAACCAAACCCTTGGTTTGATTTAATCTTCTCCAGGAGAATCCATCCACCGTGTTGTTGAAAGTACTTCTTTTTTACTTTAGAAAGATTTCTTCTTTCCACGATCACATATATACCAACTCCAAGAAATGATAAAACGACAATACCACCACCAGTTCCTACAATATTTAGTGCAAACTTTAATTTCCGGTACAAAAGTTTGTAATGTTGCTCCCATTACTTGTATATATTTATTTCACTTCATTTCTGATCATCTGACCTATGTCATACTCGAGTTATATATATGTTTTAGTTTTTAGTTTTTAAATAAAAAGTACATGTTAAGTAACTTCTATTTTTGAACTTTCATCGAAAATTTAGATGAACTGTCTTCGAAGTGCCAACACAAATAGTAAAAGTTTTGTAATATGTTGTTATAGTTATTTTATATAGTTCTATTGAGATTAATTATACTAGATCGATGATTATATGCATAAAGCCGTTTATCATTAGTGTAACTTGAACAAAAAGCTTTTATAATTTTTCTCTACATTTTAAGACAAAATACAAGCTATATATATTTAAAAAAAAAAAAATTCAAGTTTCCAATTCTACCTAGCCGATTCTCACGGAGTCATCCCATTTTGATTAAACAAAGTTATGGTCCGGACAAAATCACTTTTTTGAGCTGCTATGCAAAACTTTACCCCACATGCCCGACATTTTTATTAATATCCGAAATTAAATACAAATTATTAATTATACCCATCTTAGCTGAATATTTTTTAAAATGTTCAAACCGGCAAAAAAATGGCTGGCCTGGATTAAAATTAGAACCGGCCATTTTTTCGCAAGTTGGTATTAAAATTAGAACTGGTCAAAAATTGGCTGGTTAAGAATATATATATTTTTTTCTGTTTCAGATCCTATAAATACCCTTTTTTCTCTTTCCTCCCTATCACAACTCACTCAAAATCATAGAAGAGAAAAAGAGGAAGAGAAAGAAAGAAAGAAAGAAAGAAAGAGAGGAAGATAAAGAGAAGGCGATTTCTTAGACGAAAATGGCAATTTCGAAGGTGATTTTTAGGGTTTTTTTTTTTAATTTTTTAATTTTTTTTTAAATTTTTTCAGCAACTTATACATTTAAATTATATTATTTATCATTTACAAAAATGTAATTATTTCTCTCTTTCTCTTATGTGATTTTGAGTGAGTTGTGAGAAGGAGGAAAGAGAAAATAGGAAGGTATTTATAGGATCTGAAAAAGAAAAAAAATATTTCCAACCGGCCAAAAAATGACTGGTCTAATTTTAATCCTGACCGGTCATTTTTTAGCCGGTTTGATTATTTTTAAAAATATTCAGCTAAGGTGAGTATAATTAATAATTTGTATTTAATTTGAGATATTAATAAAAATGTCGGCCCACATGCAGTAAAAAGTTATAGTTTGAGCGAGCTATATTTTAAATTAATTATCCTGAAATGTAATAACGTACATACCTATAACTAGTGCCACGTTGAGAACGCATTCAACCAGACCCAGATTGTTATGATTACTACGCCAGCCGAAAGGACAAGAGCACCGAAATCCTCCTTGTAAATTGTGACACTTTGCTGGCTTGGAGCATGAATTTTGGATGGCACATTCGTCGATGTCTGAATGAATATAACACAATTTATAATTAAGCCTCCATCATTCTGAGTCCTCTCTATTTTTCTTGCAAAGATTAGTAGAAAAATAAAATAAATAAAAGAGAGCAAGAGCAGAAAAGAGTGAGAGAAAGAAAGACCTTGGCATCCTCCATCAAGGTAAGGATTGCCTTGATAACCATGAGAGCAGTTGCAGAGATAACCACCATGACCACTGGTTGAGTTTAAACAAACACTATGATCGCTTCTGCATGCATAGGAGGATTGGTTTGTCTGCACGTCTTCGCACGTTCTGTTTCCTATGGCCCAATCAAGCACAATCGGCACTCTTTGACCCTTGGTAAGCAGCTCCTTGGTGGTGATGTATGTGGTGTGGAACTTGAACTCAGCTTCCTCCACCACCATAGCATAGCTGCAAGGACTAAAGTCATACACCCCCGAGTAATTGTACCTCTCAATATATGGATAAAAATAGTTTGCTACTTTGGAGATAGCTGTTTGGCAACAACCAATTCCAGAGCAGGATCCATACGTACTCAGGGTATCTAGACTATCACACGAAGAAAGGCACCCTACTGAGTAATTAGTAGTATAATCAAGGAGGAGATAGCCAAGTGTACTACACCCGATGACTGTAAATTTGTTCATCTTGGTGTTCAGCCAAAATGGTGTCGCATTAAAGCCCATTCCAAAAAGAATGTTGTGATCCACTTTCGTTGTCTTGTTGTAGCACAGGGTAGATATTGCACCGGTTATACGTGCCTGGCCCAAGGACAGGGTTATATTCAGAATCTCATAGGGAATCCACGTATTACTTATATATTTGCTCCAAGCCAAAAAATAAGGACTAGAGGTACCACTAATATATAATTCATTGCATTTGATATTGAATTCTTCAGACAGGGAGCAATTTGGACCAATACCGAAAGGGTAAGGGATGGGGATACCACCGCAGTTGTCTTGGCACCCCGGCAGAGCTATGGTGTTTGCAGCTTCAGTGGTTTTGAATTGGATCAGGAGGAGGAGTATGAGTTGGGTTAGTATCATTGCCCCCACAGTGTACAAGGGACGTACTACTACTTGCAACGAGTTTCTTTGTTTTTCTTTCATTATATTCGTACGCATGCAGCAATGTGCTAATTTATCTAACTAGCTAGGTTCTATCAATGGATCGATACAGCATTGCTGCACTTCGACGCTCTTTATAAGACATATTTACATAGATAATTAGAATGAGTCAGCACAACATTAATTAAATCCCAATCGTTAGTCTGTATGACACGTGGCAGTTGAGTATCATGAAAATTAAAAATATGTCGCAATCAGTTGATGCATGTCGCACAGACTGGGCAAATATTCATAACCGCACAGACTGGCCAAGTCCTCACGGCAAAGACCAAGACTTGGAGACTAATTGAGGGTTAACCGGTCATGGTCATCTTCCAAGTTTATCTAGCATCTTAGCTGTACCCTAACGTTCATTGGCGCGTCTGTGCTATTATATTTTTCGTCCAAATTAATATTTTAAACCATTTTTATGGCCATTATCGATAATAATGATTCTATCACAAATGGAAGATGAAGGAAAAATCCAAGTCAATGGTCTACGTTTATAGTGCCAACTAAGTTGTTGCTATTATTGCATATCCTTGTTAGAGTGGAAATATGGAGCCCTTGAAAGTTCTTACCTACAGTAACAATCAGGTAGTTAAAATTTTCCTTTTGAATTCAAAATGTAATTAAGAAACAAATATCATGGAAAGATTTTGGTCCTTGGTTGTCACTATATATAGCAGTATTATATAATTAATCTTGAGAACGAAATAAATTGGAACAAGTCAACCATGGGATCCAACCTTTTCTGAAAAATATGTCCGCTTTATCTGACATACATGGCTAATTAACGATATATGATGCATTCATAATTA
The DNA here is from genome assembly GCA_025461125.1 of Carex kokanica. Taxonomy (NCBI): domain Eukaryota; kingdom Viridiplantae; phylum Streptophyta; class Magnoliopsida; order Poales; family Cyperaceae; genus Carex; species Carex kokanica. The sequence goes on along the minus strand of JAJGRX010001338.1, from coordinate 1,338,026 downwards.
AGTTAATAAAATAACGTATTGAGCTAATTTCACACTTATTAATATCTCGAGCTGAATAATTCAAATGCAGATGATTTTTTTTTTTATGGTTAGTGGGAGGTCCACTAAGAAATATATTGATGCTAAAAAATTAACATAGTTATTGCTAAGGCCAAGTGGTCTTTAGCAATTGTAACCAACAAATAATTACACAAATTAATTGGAACATAACTCAGCCAGTAATACTAAAAAATCCCGTAATATATCTCGAGCCTCCCTAACTTCTCTATTTTTAAATAAATAGAGACCAGTTGTGAATATCCATTGCTGCTGCATTAATTAGTATGTGCTCAGCCATCCTCTTTTGAGAGAATGTTCTCCTGTTCCTCTCTTTCCATATTGCAGATGATTTAAAGACTATATTACTTGCTTTAATATGTTACCCTATTAATTTTCATTAGTAATAAAGTATTTCGTACTTGAGGTTTTCTCAAATTAAATTTAAACGGAACTTGAGGTTTTCTAGACACCTTGCCCCTCGGTCAGGTTACTTCTTACCAATTGCTACGCTATGAATAAATAGGTAGTTTTTAAAAAAAATCAGCTGTGTCTGTTCAAATGTGGAATGATGAATAATGCGAAATGAAAGAGAAGTTTGCTAATAAATCTCGTATACTAGTCTAATAAGCTGTGTTGCGTGGGCTCTACTGGAAAAGAGCTTTTGCTAATTAAAAATGAGAAAAATGGACAAGTCAGGTGGTTCCTTTGAAAAGTTTGTTTTTTAACAGAGAATCTTTTGCTTTGAAGTGAAAATTTACGTAGTACTACTACATATCTTAGATATGGAGCAAAACCGGACATGATTTCATAGCTATATGCCTCATAATGTGAATATATAGATGTGCAAAGTCATTGATATAAATCTTGTTATAATGTTATATATAACACCATAAAAATATGATATATGTTGGGAAATCATAAAGATCAAACAATTACGTCTTATCTAGATATACTGCATTGCTAAATATTTTTCTGATCTAGTTCCTTTTGGTTGTCACCTTATTACATGTTTACATTTCCTTTATAATGCATAAATTAATTTGCTAAGTCATGCTCTTTTTTCTATTTCCTTCTGGGTTTCATGGAACTTGTATGGTGCCATTATACTAAATCAGACTTGCTAAGTCAGTACAGACCAGGTACAAGTATGATCTCGTACATGACTGATACTCTTCCTATCTTAGACCTGTGCTGAACGTGCATAAATGCCCAGTTTCACAAAATTTTGATTAATGATTAGACGGATGAACTTCGGAAATGGGTTCAAATGCTGAAATCAATGACCATGTCACCAAAGTTACATAATGAATTTGATTTGAGTGTTGAAACCTTAGTTGAAACCAAATTACCATTTTGCCCCTGCAGAGTGCAGATTGTGTGTCCCTTCTGTTTGATTAGTGACAGATTGCGAGTAAAATTTGGTAGTCTTGAGGAAATGCATTTGCATGTATGTTTTTAACTAGTCCTACGAATTTGTATAATCATTGGGCTCTAATTCAAGGGTCAAAACCGTGAAATGGAATTTCTTTGGTATGAAAATTTGAACATAAATGACAGTATATTGGTTAGTATAGTTTATAGATACTTCACATAACAAACACTAGAGTTATATTCATTTCAACCTAGATAATACATAGAAAATGTATGAAAATGTGAATTCCTTGCTTGTAACAATCATTCATGTAGGGCCGATAGTTTTACTCAATTTGCAGAATTATGTTCCTGATGAGAATCGAGGTGACAAAGGTTCAGGATTATGTTGTCTTAGATTCTACAAGTTGCTCATGGTCATGTTCTATCAGGCTTCTGTAATCTTAAACCAATCAACAAGCACTGAATATTGAAAGTGTCTAGCTAAAGCAAATTTTAGACTGACATCAATTTAAGGTTAACTGATACTCCCAACTCGAAAGCCTTTATGAAATCTGATGGAAATCATAACCATAGCGAAGGGAGCACAGTCAAAAGGCATTTAACCATATGCAGCACTGATGACAAATTAGTGTTTTTTTCTTTTGTATTAATCACTATTCATCATGCTTAAATTTTGCATTAATTTGGTGGCCGGTAATTCTCATACCACTTGGATACCATCATGTGTTGTACCAGTCAGAGAATTACCATTTGTATGAAATGACATATGTTGCAATCTTGAACATGAAACAAAGTACCATTTCATATTGAACTGAAAATATAGACCATTATGATTTACGAAATGGTATCTCTACCTCCTCTTGCATCTACTTTTAAGACCCGTTGATCATTGGTATTTATTTCATAATTTTAGAAGAATTTTCATGTTTGCACTGGCAAAAAAAAATAAAAAAGAGATTCTCCAATTACACTTTCTACTAATTCAACCGATGAGTCAGCTTATCAAGATTTTTATGAAAAAAATTCTGATTGTACAAATAGAAACTTCACTTACATTGTCAGATTTATGTAATGTTTTGCACTTGCTTGCTTTGTCGTTAAAAGTTTAGTATTAGTCTTTCCATAAAAAGTTCACTTAATTATTCAGAGGTGAACCAGTGCAATAACATAATTGCCAGTAAGGTGCAAAATCATGTTAATTTGAGGGTACATATGAAAATTTGAGCGATTATGGCTATGGTGAAAAACCCATTATTTTGAGGGTAGATATGTAAAATTAATTTTGCTATTGAAATTAGCAGCAGAGGGAATTCTTTCTTTATCCAATGTATGAAATCTAAGTTAATTTCTATTAAATGCAATACAGATAACAATATTATTTAGTACCTTTACATTTGTTCTGGGATTAATTTATTTTTAATATTACCCAATAAATGCATAAGCCTCACAGATACCGCCTTACTGGAAACCACTCTTCTTACCAGAAAAAAAGATGCGTACATTTTTTGAAGATTTCTACAGATTGTAGCACTAGTTAACCACTAACTTTAGTCTTCTACTGGCAGCAACTATAAATTGAATTATGGATCTCCTAGTAACCCACCCACAACCCATTAACAATTCAACCCTGCTCTAATTCCACTGTCTCAACCTTGACACTGAGCTGTCACACAAGGCAGCACTGATGCTGCACACTCACTGACAGATTAGCAAATGAGTAGAGCAGCTCCTGCAGTGGGGATTATTGCATTGGGCAAACAGTTCTGGTTATAAATGGACCACCAGTCAACAATTAATTATTCCTGAATAAAAAGGCCCCGCTTCAACCCGAATTCTGATCGCTAAAAGTAATCCAAAATTATATCCGGACCATCCGATCAGAATCTGCACGAATTTGAAGAGGTCAGTGAATTCTAACTCGGATTCACTTGAATTCTGATCGGACAGTGCGGATCTGAAATCATATTTTGAGTTACTTTAGGGAATCCGGCCCAATAGACCCACAGGTGGCCCAGTTGCAGTCTTTACTTCACGCAGCAGTGTTTATAAAAGTAGATGTTGACTTGTCAAAATAGTTTGTAACAATGTGTTTATAAAAATAATAGTATTAAAATATATCAACTCCTATTGTGACAAACTATGCAATTAAGATCTAATAAATTATTTAATAATGTATGGAGCACTGTTCTCACTCATGGTCCCAACTAATTTAAAAATATAGCACTATAGCCCACTAGTCAGTTCTTGACCTGTTGTGAGATACGATCGAATTATGGTTGCCCCACCTAATACTGCGTAAACACGTCATAAATTGTCAGTATTATGTCAAAGCAACAGGCTTAATTAAACAAAAATTAAAAATCTCACCTAATATTGTGACTACCACTATATATCCTTGGAGATTAGTGGGGTTTTTTAATATCTAAACGCACTTCCTTTTTGGCTTAGATTGGTATGTGTTTATCATGTGCACACCAGTGATTAGACAAAAATATCTATACAGCATTTCTAATGCTTTTCAATTAATTAAATCAATTACTTTATTTTTATTTCTGATTTATTTGTGTGTTCTAGTTATTTTGGTTAAGAGAGACATTTATTAATACCATAAATAGACAAACTGCCTTTGACATGACGTCCAGAGATGCTGTATAGATATTTTTTTGGCATGAAAAGCACGTAGCACATCTGCAAATGTAAATAAATACATAACTTGCAATTTCTATATACAATATTTTAATGGACTCAAAATGAGGTTTGAAAAGGACATCCGGCAGAAGCCAAAATGAGATCACAAAATGTCATGTGAAAGATGTGATGGAATCCTGTGTCCACAAGGAATTCAGATCCAGTGAAGTAACTCAAAAATTGAGTTTTGAATCGGGACCGTTCAATTCGAATCCGTAACCATCTAACTAAAGTGGAACGCACGCATTCTAAGAGATAAGGTTTGAATTCTGAAACGATCTCGAGCGACGGATTTGATTTGGACGGTCCCGATCCAAAATCCAAAAATTGAGTTACTTTAGGGGATCCGGACCCGTCCACAAGTGGATTGTTGTTATTTAATATTGCTTTACAAAATAAATTTGTTTAATATCCATCACTCGTTCTGACCCACTTCCCTCATCTCTCATTGAGTTCCTTATTCTCCATTTTAGAAGAAACTGGAGATAACCATTACTAGAAAACTGCTCACGGAATTAAAGAAAATGTCAATATAAAAACTTAATCTAATATACCGTGCAGCAAATTGACCACGATTAGTAAAGTAAAATATTCAATTTAGATAAATTTTTTTCAAATAATTTTAAATGATAATGAATTATAATGCGCATAAGACAACAAAAATACTTTTAATTTATGTACGGTCAAGCATAAGTTGTTCATATGTAGATAAAAAGTTAAAACCTTTTCACTACAAAATGGTTAACTGTACAAAACTATTAGTGAATTTTATTTTTCTTCTATATTTTGTTTTTACTTATGTATATATAAAAATCAGTCATTTAATTTCTTAATAATATAATTTCAGCTCTATTATATTAGAGACAAATATAACCTTTTATCCCAAATCTGTGTTTTAACATACTGTTATTATATGATGATTGTCATGGTTATAACTAATTTTTCTAGTTTATAGATCTTCCTTCTTTGTTGTGTAATTTTCTGCTTTTTACCAAAAATAATTTAGTAAGATAGCGTCAGTTATTTCAAACACAAACAAACCTATCACAACAAATGGAGCAACTACTCCTTTAACAAGAAATGGAGAGCACTAATAATCCACTTCTCTTTCTCAGTGCTTTAAGTGGCAACCTCTCCCAACTGATTTCAGTCTCTCCACCCTCCCCTCAACATGCTTTCAAGCAAGAAAAGCATATTCCATGTAGGGGAGGAGGGTGGAGATCACAGTACAGCAATCAGGACCCATGCAAAGAAAATCTTGGCACATAGGATCATCAAAGGTGTGGTTGCTCAAGTTCGATCCCCGGTCGAAGGCCATGTCGGCCTTCGGATAGTGATACAGCAGCATATTCATGGATCAAATATAGTCTTGAAGCCTATGGTCAATCCTTGCAAATTTAAAGAGCTATTGAAGGCATGTTATCTTTGCAAAAAGGTGTTAAGGCCTAACATGGATGTTTATATGTATAGGTACCATTTCCAGACTGCTTGTCACAATTTATTTTGCATTTATTCTTTGGGTTTTGATTCTGATTCTGAATATTTAGTTTTCTTTGTTTTTGTTCTGATTCTAATCTTATTGATTTTGTATTTATTATATAATTTGGAAAATGATTTCAAGATAATTTTCAAATTTTGCAAGGCAAGTTAGGAAGTTAGGTGATCAACTATGTGTCAGGTGACAGGAACAAAAATATTAATGGTTTTTAAATTTTACTAATTAGACCTTCTCTTTCTTTATTCAATTCATCAAGCCTTTATTTTGTAATAAAATTACATCCAGATGAAAATTGATTGAATCCTTTAATTTTTATACAGAGGTGACTTAGGATTTTGCAGCGAGGAGTGTCGGTGCCAGAAAATTTTGAGTGACGAGCAGATCGAAGCCGCCTCCAAAAGGAAGAGGCTCGGTTTGACTCATCAACGCCATCAACAAGCTAACAAGTCCAATATCAAACCAACATACCAACATAAAAAGATTTTGCTCATGGCTTAATGCTCAGAGTTTATAGCTTTTACAGTATCTGGATTGTTGGGTTATATATTGCTTGTTATATATACGGGAGTCTGCTTTCTTCCAGAGAAATACAGAGTCGTATACTTCATAATTGTATGCAGCCTTTCAACTTTTTTTTTTTTTTTTATAAATACAAGATGAAGAGGTTTTATGTGTGATAATGTTTCAAATTCATGGTATATCGTGGAAAGATATATCACTGAAGTGTGAAGAAGTATCTCTTTCATTTGGGCACCGTTAATAGAGTCTGATAATTCTTGGATTGTAAAATTCTTTCTCAAGGGTTATCATATTTTAGTACAAATTTTTGGTTCAGGTAATTATATCTGTTCTTACGTAAGGCGAAATCAATGAGAGAACATTCGTAATAAAATATCCATTAAACTGTTAAGTAATGCTTATTTTGTCTAAAATATTGCCAATATCTGTTCTCATATATTCATTTTCTGTTTTAAGTATTAAGAAAAAAATCATAAAACTATGCTCTGTTGCTATGAAAAGCGTAAAGAAAAACACCTATACAGCATAAGTTCACAAAATTGAACAGTGGAGGTACTGGTAATCACTATCACAAGTACAATAAAGTTAACCAAAAAAGCAAAAAGAAAAGAAAAGAAAAAAGAATATGGTGCAACCGATTTCAAGGAAAGATGGAATCATAAAGAAAAAATTGGAACTATATGAGACTTTCGAGTTGGGACTGTAACTCTTGTATAGATAAGATGCCTATACTCTGTATTTCTTTAATTAGTATTAATTGAGGATGAATTTTATTAGTCAGATTGGATCATTAAGGCCGGAACTAAGGTCTCCGTGCACAATGTTTAGTTGAGGCTGAGTTGAATTAATGAAGCGCATTGGATAATTAATTGAGGTTGAATTCAATTAAGAGGAGGGATCCAATTACACCTTTTTTGGTGACACACTTTGACACCTACCATTTTTAAAGTCCAAATAGTCGATGTAAACCGTTCAACATGATGAATATATTAAAATGTGCTTGAAGATCAAATTTTACATTTTTTTGAATTTTTTTGCTATTTATTAAGATGGTTCCAAAAATCGTTGTTTTCATACCATTGAAAAACAGCGATTTTGTAACCATCTTAATAAATAGTAAAAAAATTTAAAAAAATGTAAAATTTGATCTCCAAGCACATTTTAATATATCCATCATGTTGAACGGTTCGGATCGGCTGTTTGGATTTTGAAATCGCAAAATTGACCTATATAAAAAACGGTGTCATGATGTGTCACCAAAAAAGGTGTAATTGGATCCCTCCTCTTCAATTAATTATCATGGTTTCATTGCACACCTGAGTCTCTGTTGATAACTTGGGGTTAATTTAGACTAAACTAGATAGTGATTATGAAAATATTTGAGAAAATGTCTAGACAGCAAAAGTAGATATGCATTTTTTTTTTGTTTTAATAAGAGCTCACTTGATGGGTTGATGGATTTTGCAAATAAAGCTTCATGACTTTGTGTAATTCTTATTTCTCAAAAAAAAAACAAAAAAGACTTTGTGTAATTCTTGCTCAATTGCATCCCTAACATGGTTCTCTAGAATTAAATCAACAAAAATTAAATTAAATTAATATTAAAAAAAAAACTATAATGGCAATCCAAGGTTGTGCCTGTATGTTGCAAATTGTAGGCTGATGACAGTATCATCACGTCAATCTCATTTTTCCTATTAAGGTTGTAACTTTTTTCTAGTGGAAGTTATCCAGGCTTTTTCAAGGCTTACACAATGAACGGTGGTAAAGCAAAAAAAAATGAAAACAAATTAATCTCAACTTTCACCTTTTCTGGTTCACTGAAGACAGTGCTGTATATACCGCAATTACCTTGCAATATACAAACTCATATTAGCGTCACCACAATTAAGTAGCACGGCAAGAAACATAATTTTGTTTATTTGATAAGTAAATGAAAAATAAAAAATGCAAAGGACTACTTTTAAACATATTATGCACACCCTTCCCAACCCTTGATCCCTCCCATATTTTTATATTTCTGTTGCACATAATTCAAACATCTTGGTATGAGAAAAACACAAAATCAAAGTAAAAGATAAATATAAATAATATAAAAGTCCTGTTTCAGATAAGCAAATCATTTTTCTTAACTACAAAGTATAAGGCAATTATGGAAGCTGATGTGTTTTGAATAGTTCTTGAGATAGGAGCGAGTTGCATTATTGACACACTTGTAGGAGTCCGACTCCGCTGCTTTTCTTGGAGAAAAGGAGGAGCCTCTTTTTCTGAATCCAACGAATCAAAATTTCCATTTGCGTATCTCGATAAAGAAACTTTTTCATGCACAAATCTCAACGAATTTTGAATCGTTCGATTCAGAAAAGGAGGGTCCTCCTTTTCTTCCAGAAAAGCAGCGGAGTCCGATTCCACTTGTAGAACATTCCCTGTACTTATTCAGGTCTGGTTCCACTACCTGGTGTTAAAAGTAAATTGGCCTAATAAACAAAGCTAGATGCGCCAACTTGTTCAAATTCTGATCTACATAATGGAATTGAACTGGAATAAGAATAATAATTCGAGGGAATAAATGAGACAGCATGATGAGACTGCCATATGGATCTTGATAGCAAAGGCAAAACAGAATTTTATTATGATCAGAAGAGGGACAGGAACATGAAAAGATGACTTTTGCAAAAGAACACCCATAAATTTCACACATTTTAACCAAAGCCTAACATTTTTTAAGATATTTAAAGATAACAAAATTGTATGTCAAGTACCTAGAAAGATGTATTTCAACATTTTCACCTCATATATCCACATATTGAAAACCAAGCTAGGAAAATATAGATCAGATTTCTAATTGACACCCTAGAATATTTTAATTTGGACTGATCACAAATTGAAAACCAGAAAACCATGTTTAGATCAGATTTCCTAATTACATCTAACCTTAATAGATCTGTAACATTTATTTCAGCTTATATGAAACTTTATGGTAATTAATCAATCTTTTGCTAGACTTACATCAGTAAAACCAACTGGGCATGTTTGCAATAAAGCCAAAAATGTCCAGTTGGGTGTTATTTGCAGGAGATTAGGAGTGAAGCCGAGCATCTGTTCTGGCACGAATATTAAAGAGATCCGTACATTCCACTTCGGACCGGATTGTTCCGGATTTTGATTGGACGGTTTGGATCTAAACTCAAATTTTGGTTACTCTAGCGGATCCGGACGGTTCGGATCGCAAAGGGTAAAAGGCAGAGTGGTTACTGACTGTACTGTTGGAGATCAGAAGAGAGGTCTGATCTGACTTCTGAGTGAGGCGCCGCGAGTCCCTTCCCAGCTGAGTAATTTGGAAAGGATTTCTAAAATTGGACTCGGCCCATAAAAATCTCGGGCCCTATCTGGGCTCTGATAAAGCTCAAACTTTTCATCCAAGGATAGTCTGGACCTGATTCAGCCGCTATTATAAGAAAGGTGTTTATTCATCCAAGGATATATGGAGATCTACACCAAACTATATTTTATTAAGCATAACATGTTCCAGTTAATGAACTGTCCACTGATATATTTTATAATAAATTAATGTCCCGCCATAGTATAAGGTAATTATACAATAATTTGGACTAACTGGTAATCCGCCACAGCGCTAAAAAATTTCTGCTATCAACTTTAGCTGATGATAAATATATATGTAACGAGAAGGGTTCCACTTACAATATCTTACAACAATTTCATTTTGTGATTTTTAAAGTTCAAACAGTCGATCCAAACTGTTCAACATGATCTCTATATTAAAATGTGCTTGGAGATTAAATTTTACATTTTTTGAATTTTTTTACTATTTATTAAGTATTTTACAAAACTGTTTTTCAGTGGTTCAGAATTATTTAAAAACACCAGTTTTGTAAAATACTTAATAAATAGTAAACAAATTAAAAAAATATAAAATTTGATCTCCAGTTTAGATATCCAATATAGATATCATGTTGAACAGTTTAGATCGACAGTTTAGACCTTTAAAATTACAAAATCGAATTGTTATAAGATATTGTAAGTGGATCCCTCATATGTAACACACTATTTAGAAAATTTGTACTTGAGAAATATATTGGCACTGCATCTATGCTCTTGTTGCATGAAGCCTGCATATCAAAATAAATGAATGTCAAAATGCTCCTTTTAGTATCTTTTTAATATAGAATTTCAGTAGTGAATTAACCCTTTAATTTAACATAAATTTCAGAATACTTTTTTTCATAATCTCAATAAGAAACTATATTAACAAATTGGTGTGTTTCGAGCTCATCTAAAATCAAATTAGAAATCTGGTAGTGAATTGTGAACAGATTTCTGTCCCATCTGTTAAGTAAGACTTCCATTATTATAATATGGTTCAATTTTTTTTTTAAATAGACAAATTAGCTACTGAGTTTTATTAATAATTAATCGAAGAGAAAATTACTAAGTATTTACATATTATGTATATGACAAAAGGAGAGAGAAAAAAGAGAAAAAGGAAAGAATGTGCTGTTCGAGATGCATAGCAAATTAATATAGAAATGTACCATTATCTTTTATCACAATTCCAGGCTTTAAATTATATCAACGGATAAATTAGCCTTGTAATTATATAAATATTAAATAGCCAATAATTGTACATTGATTGCAAACATAACAATTAATTCAAAAAAATATCAGGTGTTTCCAAATCTGTTTGTGCAAATCTTAATACAAATCGATCAGTTTAGGTCCGAATTTAGATAAAACTAGAAATGGACCTCGCGTTGCTTCGGCACCAGTTGTCAAGACAGGTAGAGAAAGTATTCAATAGTAACTCATGGAAGCTCGAAGAATTGAAACTTAAACATGCATAAAGTGTGCAAATTGGAAAAATATATTTTTTTGAAAATCTTCACAGAAGCGTCTTAGGACTTTTTTCCTAACCAATTGTGCTACCTCCCCTTTCTCAATTGGAATAATATTTTAATGTCCCATATGTTAGTTCCATAAAGCTTATGCATTCATTTTGTCATACATGAAAGAAATCCAAGAATAAATGCAAAGGTATTTAATAAATTTGTTATTTGTATTGCATTTTACACAATGTACTTAGATTTCATACAATCCATACAAAATTTCAAATGAAAAAAAAATTCAATTGTCGCTACCTTCAACAATAGCAAAATTAATTTTCAGCAACCCTCGAAATAATGGGTTTTGCACCATACCCATTGAAATCACTCAAAATAATGGATTTAACATCATTTTTCACAATACCAGCAGATCTTGTTATTGCACTGGTTCACCTCTGAATAGGGCTGGGCAAAATTGCTCGAACTCGTAACTCGCTTGTAACTCGCTCATTTACAACTCGAGTTGGCTGACTCGTTTAATAAATGAGCTGAGTTTGAGCTGAGTTGGCTGACTCGTTTAATAAATCAGCATCTGTTAAACTGGTTAAATGAGTTATAAACGAGTTGTGAGCCAACTCGAGTTGATAATGAGCTGAGTTCGAGTTGGCTTTACAGCTCGTTTAACCATCCCAACTCGAGTTGACTCGCTCGTTTATTTAATGAGCTGAGTTCGAGTTGGAGGTAACTCGCTCAAACTCGACTCATTTACAGCCCTACCTCTGAATAAACATGAAAGATTGTGACTAAAACAAAAGCAGAAAGTTAAATGCTTCATTTTGATTGAGTTCCCATGGCTACGGTTGGGATTTCCATCAAATTTCATGGAGGCTTTCAAGTTTCAAGTAACATTAAATTTAATCATTTTGGTTTTAATCAGTTTTAGGTTCTCCTTTAATATTTAGTGATGACTGATTAGTTTAAGACAAAATACAACTTAAAATTGTAGAAGCCAGATTTAACATGACCATAAACTACTTGTACAACCTAAGACCACATAGAATCCTGATCCTTTCTCACCTTGATTTTCATTGAATACATAAATTATATGTTGTAGAGGATTAAAAAATTATAATTTGACAGAAGAATTTTACAAAATTACCTTACTTGCAATATAATATGAGATTTTATTAGTGTACCTCTCTCGAGCAAAATTTGCATGATCTCAAGATTTCCAATGCTCGCAGCAGAATGAAGTGGTACTTGATTATTGCCGATTCAAGAATATTTGTCCTTTGATGTGTTCGAGAAACCTAAAACAGTAACTATTTACCCTTTTTTATTTAAAATTTAGATACTACTAACACTAGCAATAGCCTAGTATGTGCCTAGATCGTGTATAAAATCTTTTTCATTATTCCTATATAGATCACGTATATAATTCTTTTCATTACCTCTTTTCTTTTCATTGTTCTGCTAGAAGTTATTGTGTTGAATAGCCTAGTAGGTGCTATGCTTGATCTCGAGAAAAAAACTCTTCTCTAGCTTCGCCTCATAGTGAAACTGCACATAATTACTTATTTGATCAATAAATTAATGTACATGCCCTCACTACCGTAGATTCTCCCTCCGCATTACATAAAACAAAAATGTACCTGGTGGTGAAACGCAGAGCCGGCCCTGGTGCAGGGCACCCAGGGCGACCGCCCCGGGCCCCAAAATTCAAGGGGCCCAAAAAAAAATTAGTTTGTATATATATTAAAAAATATTAATCTGTATATATTAAAAATAAATAAAATATTTGGATTCAAATTTTGTATATATAAAGGGTCCAAACTTTTCTATAAATAGGTATGATTTATTGGCATATTAATAGTAAAAAAAATTCCAAAAAAATATAAAATTTGGTCTCCAAGTGCGTTTTAATATGGATATCATATTAAACAGTTTGGATCAATTATTTGAATTTTGAAAATGTAAAAATGATTTATAAGCATATGGCGTTGAAGTACTTGTGCAAACGAATTAGCCGGTCTCATAAAAATTGTATATATAAAGGACTTAAATTTTTCTCCTGCCCCAGGCCCCAAAATCTTCAGGACCGGCCCTGGTGACACGACGGCCTCAACAGGCGGTAAAGACGGAGAAGCCCTCTGAAGGTACCCTGAAACTAAAGGCACTTCTGATGACGACAAAATCTGCTTCCCCTGTGTTGTCTTTGAAAGGTTATTATTTCTGGTATCGATTCATCTTGGTATATGCGTGTGCCTAAATATGTTTTGAGAATCCATTTGTCTGTGATTTTGCAGAGATGTTTTGAGAGTATATATATAGAATATTTTTGTTTTGAAGCTTAATTAAAAACTAATTACTAATAATTTCTTAAGAGATGGATAAATTGTTACCTGCAAAGTTAATTAACTGGAGAGAACTGAATGCAATGATAACGTGTTGTATTTTTTATTACTCTTCTATTCTATGAAAATCTATTCGAGGTAGACAGTCTTCTCAGATGGGTATTAGTACTTTGTTGTTCCTGTGATACAACAAATATAAAGAAATGTTGTTAAGCAAAAGAATATTTTGGATATCTGAAACAAGAGGAGGGATCCAATTACATCTTTTTTGGTGACACATCATGACACCGTTTTTTTATAGGTCAATTTTACGATTTCAAAATTCAAACAATCGATCCGAACCGTTCAATATGATCACCATATTAAAATGTGCTTGGAGATCAAATTTAACATTTTTTTGAATTTGTTTACTATTTATTAAGATGGTTACAAAATCGCTGTTTTTCAATGGTCTGAAAACAACGATTTTGTAACCATCTTAATATAAACAGTAAAAAAATTCAAAAAAATGTAAAATTTGATCTCCAAGCACATTTTAATATATCCATCATGTTGAACGGTTTGGATCGACTATTTGGACTTTGAAAATGATAGGTGTCAAAGTGTGTCACTAAAAAAGATGTAATTTGATCCTTCCTCCTGAAACAATGGGCTTATAAGGGAAAATCATATTGACTACATGAGACGAACCTTATAAGTAAAAGAGTTAATTGATTTCTTGTTGATAGTTTAGATATTTTGTACAAACGATGAATCAAATTGCTTAGGTAGATCTTCTATTTTGGTTGATCCCAAAAAAATTTAGATCTTAATATATAAAGAAAATGATAGATTGGGAATTGTCTATGATATGTGAACTGAAAGTACTGAAATTTACTATGAATCGTTATTAGATATTAATGAGGGCCAGTATATTGAGAAATTTTTCTCTCAAATACAGTGGTAAGTGTCATATCACATTTTTGACTAATTAATTATGTTGGAAATGATGTTACTAAATCTTAAATCTGAATTATATGATTGGCAGACACTATTAGACAATTGTAATATAAAAATAAATATACTAATATCTTTTTCGCAGATGACATAATAATTGGATACATAAGATCTGCCCCGGCGATATCTGCGGTATCTGCCCCAGCGATGGTGAGTCATGACAGCGGTATCTGCCCCAGCGATGTATTCCCAGAATTAACCATAGCTCTGATACCAATTTGTTAAATATGATATATATTTCGGTGGAGGGAAGAGAGACAAATTATGAAATTTCTCTATTCAAACTATATTTTCTTTCTCTTATACCTTTTCTCTCTTACATATTTAGGGGTGTAAACAGAGCGGATTCGGAGCGGATAATGCTGATACCAAATCCGTATCCGTTTTTCAATGAGCAGATACGGATACGGATACGGATAGTAAACGGATATCAAAATTCAAAACCAAATCCGTCTTAAACGGATACGAATATGGAGTGGATAATCCACGGATACGGATTCGAATACGGTAACGAAACGAATAATTGTCGGATAATTGAGTCACATGAACTTTAAGTACAAATACTAAATTAAAAACAATTAAGAAAAACAAAAGTAAATTAAAAAAAGGTAAAGAAATGGAGAAGATATAGGAATGGAGAGGAGTTAGGGAATATTAATCGCTGAAAGTCAAGTTACAGCGAAGCGGAGAAGTTGAAATTTCGGATCCGGATAGTGCGGATATCCGCTCCGTTTATACTTTCAAAGAATTATCCGTATCCGTATACAGGTTAAATTTCCCTATGAAAAAAATATCCGTATCCGTTTAAATCCGAATTCGGATAATAAGCTGATTCGGAGCGGATATCCGGACGAATATCCATATCGTTTACAGCCCTATACATACTTCATAGAACAACTCAATTTATAGACTCTTGATATTAAAAACAGACTTTTAAAATTCGTACACAAAATAAATGTAAAACAGAATCCTAAACCGCAGCACTTAATTCTGACTCTTGGTTACTAAAACTGTATTACTTATTATAGGGAACTCCAAACGACTTGAAACTTGAACCATCTGAATTTAGACTCAGAAACACATCAAATACATAATTAATTTGCCCAGAATGATCTAGAATTGCCCCCTTCAACCTCGCATTTAATATCGCCTTAAAATCTGTCTCTGTTTTTTGAGTTTATTCTTTAACAAATAATTTCCGATAGCATAGGCATTGGTTCTATATTTATCTAATCCTTTCTATTTTTTTCTATTTTTGGAGACGCGAACCAATTATTTAGAAGAAGTACGATAGCATAGGATTTGTCAGACTCTTCCTCCTCCCCTTCTCAAAAGAGAGAGAGAGAGAGAAAAGAAACGAAGAAAAGAAAATAATAATCACCCTCTTCCCTTTACGCAAAACCATAGCACCATGGCTTACAAGCCTCATATAGAATACAGAGATTCTCGCAATAAACAAACTCTTTGCAAAACTGAAAATGCTAAGGATACTGGATGTATTCGCCAACTGTTTCATATTTGTATTATAATCACCTTAATCATCTTACTCACCGGGTTGGTGGGAGGCATGATAGCTAAAACCATATACGTTAGCATTTACTTAGATGAGTTGCCCAAATTCTCTCTCACTGTCGGCTCCATTAACGGTTTGTTGCCTTCTAATCGATTTTCAACCACAATCTCACCTGTGTTCAACCTCACCCTCCACGTGGATAGCAGCAACACTGGATATAGTATATACTGCATCAACAAGGGGGAGACAAAGGTGTTCTATCAACAGGTTCAGATCGTGGCCGCACCAACAGCATGGTTTTGCAGGGAACCTTCGATTGAGTACATTATGATCCATGCTTGGAACATGGAGTTGACGCTGCCGCCGTTGCTACGAAACCAATTGTTTGAGGAGGTCAAGAAAGGCAAGGCGGTTTTTGAGGTGAAGCTGGTACTAGACCTTATGAACCCTCATTCTCTACGTCGCCTTTTCATAGATTGCCCCATGGTAAATGCAAGTGCAACGATGTTTTCGTGCAAACATTATGCTAATTGGCAACTGATCAATGCTGATCGCGTCGTTACTCAAAGGGAGGGTCGTGGCTAGTAATGGTTAGAATGGGTCTATGTGAAAGAGACTTAATAATTATCTATTTTAGTTTGATAATAGCTGTAGTTCTTTCTAGCTGTTTTTTTCTTGCTGTCACATTTCTATATCTCGATCTGTTGTTTTCTTTTCTTCCACTTAGTCTAAAAATTACGTAACATTCTGTTTAGTTTACATGAGATGAAGAGAATAAAAAAGTAAAGAATATTTGAAGAAAGGTTAGCATATATTTTTATTTTTATTTGATTTATCTATATTATACTTTATTTGAATAATATATATTAAAAATATATAAAGAAGATTAAATAAGTAATTTTCGTTATCCTTCCTCGTTCTTATAAAATGTTCAATTAAACAAGAAACTTGAAGACCTTCTGGAGAAGGGTTTCATACGACCGAGCACATCGCCTTGGGGAGCTCCAGTCCTCTTCGTGAGGAAGAAGGACGGATCTCTTCGTCTTTGCATCGACTATCGAGAGTTGAACAAGTGCACAGTGCCCAACCGGTATCCATTACCGCGCATCGATGACTTGTTCGACCAGCTACAGGGTTCACAGGTGTATTCGAAGATCGACCTACGATCCGGATACCATCAGATGCGGATTCGGGCGAGCGACGTCCCGAAGACTGCATTCCGGACCCAATACGGGCACTACGAGTTCCGAGTCATGTCCTTCGGACTGACAAACGCACCGGCATATTTCATGAGCCTCATGAGCCTTATTAAATATTATTAATTTTTTTTAGAAAATTAAAATTGTTAACGCACCCTTTCTTAAAAAAAAAATTATTTCTAAGCAATACAGTAAAAAGATCATGTTAAAATAACTTTCATACTAGCTAGCATGAAAGTTAATTTGTATTAAATAGAAACAAATTGTAAAAAGGTTAATTTGTATTAAAATAGAAACAAATTGTAAAAAGTTAATTTGTATAAAAAATAATGTTAGGACAAACATATATAACTAAAGTTTACGACATTTACAAGTTAACTATGCATAATAATATATATGATATATTTGTAACTTTAAATGTAAATGTATGATAACATTAAATCATAATTGTAAAAATAATAATTAAATTTTTTACTATAATTTGTGATTTAGACAAACTTTTTTAAAACTTAAAAATTAAATTGACTCACTACATGTTAAAAACGAGGAGGGTTCCAATGCCTCATCTCCTCATACCTCATCCATACCTCATGTTATATATCTCCATTTTCAAAGTCTAAACTATCGATCCGACCGTTCAACATGATATTCATACTAAAATATGCTTGGGGATGAAATTTTATAATTTTTGCAATTTTTTTACTATTTTTTAAGATAGGTACAAAATCACTGTTTTTTGAATGGTCCAGATACAGTGATTTTGTACCTATCTTAAAAAATAGTAAAAAAATTGAAAAAATTATAAAATTTCATCCCCAAGCATATTATAGTATGAATATCATGTTGAACGGTCGGATCGATAGTTTAGACTTTGAAAATGGAGATATATAACATGAGGTATGGATGAGGTATGAGGAGATGAGGCATTCAACCCTAATCGTTAAAAACATCCAAATAACAAAGCATAATTGTCTTGATTAATATGGGCCCAAATAACTTCTCATATGGCTCTGGTTCACTGTGAACCAATTATTATTTTTAATTTTAATGCTCAATAGATCAATACACCAAGTATATTTAGGAAGAAGTATTCAATTAACTTTCTTCTTTACATAACCTTTCTTCTCTCCAGACCTCCGTTCTCTTCATTTCTTCCCAAATCAACGAAATTGATAAATTCAAATTGACGCACAAAAGAGGCTGAATCAAGCCACATCTAGAGAGAATCTTGACAGGGGTAGGCAATGAACCAAAATAGGGATAAGCAATAATCTCATTTTAATCAGATTTACAAGTTGCCTACTTCTAGCCCATACTAGCTCCGTCTCTGCGTAAATAGTTATTATAATTAGAATTTGAAGTAAAATGGTGAAGAACAGTGATTGTTGAATAAAGGAACTATGAAATGGGTAAAATTGTTTGGAACTACAAAAAAAACTATCAAGAACTTCCCAAAATATATTTAATATGAAATTTGTTTTCCTCGTAAATATTGGAAGGACATTTTAACAAAATTTGATCCAATACGATATTTTTAATAGAAGATATGGACATCTAAAATTTTGAACAAACTTTTATCACTGGTAGTTGATGAATTTCTATTGGCATTTCGTGAGAATTGCATGCTACAAAATTGTCTTCAATCCAGAGGGGTCCAAAAGAACATGTGACCATAGCGAATATGAACAACATCCGTGTTATACCCCGCGTTATTGTTTTTAGAGTAGAACTAGAGTGTGATGTGCTCACCAAATTCTTTGGTGAGCACAACTCTACATAAACTATCGGATTCACTTCAAACGAGATGAATCCAACCGTTGAAACCGGTGTACTTTACGAGTGATGCGCGTACATGCAAAATTTTAAATTTTTTTAATTCATTTAGTCTCAAGTCAAGTGGTCAAAATTGAGAATTTTTTGAATGTATTAAAGCAACTTCATTTTGGATCATTCATTTTTCATCAATTTTGACCATTTGACTTGAGACTAAATGAATTCAAAAAATTCAAAATTTTACATGTACGCGCATCACTCGTAAAGTACATCGGTTTCAACGGTTGGATTCATCTCGTTTAAAGTGAATCCGATAGTTTATGTAGAGTTGTGCTCACTAAAGAGTTTGGTGAGCACATCACACCGTAGTTCTACTCTTGTTTTTATATGAACAACTGATTTTAATCTCATGTTTTTATATGGAAAGAAAAGAAGTACGAAAGGTCCGAGTCCATACCCTCTAAAGTAACATAATATTTCATTTTAGATTTGAATCGTTCAATCAGAATCCGGATCAATCCGGTACGGTACAGGTAGAATGTAGATGACCTTTTTATATTAGTGTAGATTCTGATTGGACAGTCCGCATATAAACAAAAATAATTTTTTACTTTAGGTGAAATGAATTCGAAAGCCCCAGCCCACAGAAAGCCCGGTAGAGAGATCCAAATTTCTTCTAGTCGCCTCAATTTCGGCCCAAAGAGAATACAGAATCGTAAAAGATAAATGAAGCAATTTCCGAACTATTTACATGTACTGAACTAATTTATGTGGTAAGATATTAATGATGACTTATTACAAAATAAATAATTTGACGAACCTTGCATGTGCCTTTACTAGCCATTGTTTGGCTAGCAGATTTCTAACAATACACTACACTACCCCCAACTTTCCAATTCCATTACTTTTGCTACGATAGCAAAGTTAGTGTAAGCAACAATAACATGCGCATTGTCCGGAAGGAAGAATGACATAGATTTGAAATTTTGAATTGTTCGGTTCCAACTTCCAAGCAACTTTCACTAAAAAAGCAAAATGGTTCCATTAAAAAAGAAACAAAGAGAAACAGAACTAAGAAGAATATCTTCACTTATCAAGTTATCATTATAAAGCGTAGGCTAACATAGGGACAGCCTACACGGCTACACCAAAGGCCTAACAAAGGCATCTGTAGTTTGGGTGGGGCCACGCGGCGTAATCTGTATGGGCCGTGTGGAGGTATCCTTTGTGGGCCCCGGTGGTACAGTCTCGTGCAATCTGGCACACGGCTCGGGTCGCCCTTTTTTGTCTTTTTGTTCTTTTTCTTGGGAGGGAAATCATTTCGGTTTTTCTTTTTTGTTTTGATTCAAATCTAGAACTAAGCTCTGTCAGCCAGAGCTAAGTTCAGAACAATAATTATTTTATCTTTATTTTTTATTTACTCTGTAGATATTGACAAAAAATCTAGATTCTTTTTTGTTTATTTGAGATATAAACAATTAGTCGTGTCAAATTTTCTGAAGAGGAGTCCAAAAAGTCTTCTTTTTTTTAATTTAAGAATTTCTTCATACTTTATTGACAAAAACATTTACATTCCCTTTATATGAGAAAACGAAACATAAGAGGATTTTTTATCCATAGAAATTAATAAAATAAGATATACAAAAATAGAAAGAGTATATCGATTCCGATATATTTAGAAATATCGGGACTAATGATCCCGATCCATACCTTTGGATCGGACTCAACGGTCCCGATCCATTAATTTTTTTTAAACTCCGCAGAAAGCTACGTATATGCTGCCACAGAAAATCATGCGCAGGAACCTCTTCTTCTTTATTTTTTCTTCTTGCGCAGCCGATCACACAAACCTCTTCTTCTTTCTTCTAAAACGGGTTGATCTTCTGTGGCAGCATAATCATCTGTTTATACGGAATTAAAAATAATGGATCGGGATCACTCAGTTCGATTCAAAGGTTAAATATGTTGCAACTGATATACTTTTTCTATTTTTGTACATCTTATTTTATTAATTTCTATGAATAAAAAATTCTCAAAAATGTCCAATCAAAACATACACGTCCATGACATGAACACTGATTCACTGAACTATAGAAATAGTATAACCCCACTATAATATCTAGCCAGTATTATTGGTTAGGGCTTGGTCCACCTGTTTAATAGGGTTGATTCCTGAGTGAGGCTATGGTGCTATGCATAGCACCAATGGCTAGTGTACTACGGCTCAATATGGTACTTTTTAAAATCCTAACGGTCGATCCAACCGTTCAATGTGATATCCATATGAATATGTACTTGCAAACTAAATTTTATATTTTTTCAAATTTTTTTACTATTTTTTTAGATGGGTAGAAAAATCAGTGTTTTTTGAAAATTCTGGACCATCAAAATTCTACCTATCTGAAAAAATAGTAAAAAAATTCGAAAAAATATAAAATTTAGTTTGCAAGTACATATTCATATGGTTATCACATTGAACGGTCGGATCGACCGTTAGGATTTTAAAAAGTACCATATTGAGCCGTAGTACACTAGCCATCCGTGCTATGCATAGCACCATAGCCCCACTCTTGATTCCTCTTTAATTCTCTTTTTGCATCGTAGATAAGATGTAAAGGAATTAATTTCACTGACCCAATGTCTGGTGAACTCATTTAAAAATTAAAACAGCTCCTGTGGCTCATTGTTGTGTGCATTCTATGAAACAATTTTATGGGCAGAAAATGATATCACATAGTGCATTTCTTTTTAAAGAGCAAAATTTTATTATAATTTTGTGGTAAAAGTTTTTTTTCTTTTGTTATTTTCTACATTATGCCAACATTAATTTGGCATAGAATGATGGGTGGTGCTTTCAACTTTGATTGTTCAAAAATCGTGCTTTCAATTTCGGAATTTTTAACATCATCGACAAAATAACCAATTAAATCATTTTAAAAGTATAGCATATTATATTTTGGATATCCTTTGTTGATGGCTTATCAATGACAAATATTTATAATTTATGAGGTTGTTAGGCAATGCTACTTAACATTTTTTAAGCTTCATTTAAATTCTTTAGAAGTTTAATCCATCCGAACAACATCTCTTTAGTAAGGATTAAATTTTGTCATTTTGCTCGAATTTCTAAGATATCTCTTGACCGAATTATTAAGGAACTATTTCTCTTAGATTAAGCATCCTTAAGATTTTCTTGCCTCCTTAGTCTTGAAAAGAGCTTTTCTTCTTAATCCAATTCTATCGAATGACGACTCCTTAGCCCTACTTAAGATTTAATTCCATGTTAGTTGCTGAACATAATGTATGAACCCGTTTTATTGCTAATATTTTACATTAAGCAAAGAATTTTATCTAAGATGTATGAACTTGTTTTATTGTTAATATTTTACATTAAAGTTCTGATATGAGTTTATATTTCATAAAATAAATTAGTCATGTAAAAAAAAAAAAAAAAAAAACATATATAACAGTTAAAAATATTGAAAGACCGTAAAAAAAAAAAAATCAATTTTCATGGTTTTATTGGTTTCAAAACTCAACCAACTCTCTCCAGAGATAAATATAAAGGACAAAAAGAGTAAGAAACAAACCCGCCACACGCGAGAGCAACTCAAAAGTCCACAAAAGAACCAAAAAGAGTTCAACAACCCAAAAAGTACGTGTTTTGCTTGTGAGGGAATTTGGGAAATGGGAAATACCTAGGGGTGAAAATGGTATGGATAATATCTGATCTGTATTCGATCTGTATTTGAAAAATTAGATGTGGATATCCGAATATTCGTGTGGATATGAATACTGATATGGTTTTTCATTTCAATTATCCGTATCCGAATAGTAGATATATATCATATATTTTAATATATATTATGAAAAAATATTGTTATTCACCATTAAAATTAGATAAATATTATGAATTTTGGTATTTTTTTAATATTATTTTAATAAATATCCGATCCGATCCGTATCCGTATCTACATTCGGCTGATATCCGATCCGTATCCGTATCCGGAAAATTAAAAATGAATATGAATATAGTTTTACCACTATCCGCTCCGTATTCGCTCCGTTTTCACCTCTAGAAATACCACTTTTTGTAATTCACATGAAATTGTTAAATCACCTTTTCTAATATATGTATTTTATCCAGTGTTCTAAATAGCGCGCTATAGCGTTTTTGGACCCCAAACGCTACGCTACGACATCAAAATGCGCTATTTGCGCTACGGCCGCTATAGCGGCCGCTACAGCGCTATAGCGGTCCGCTACAGCGCTACAGCGCTATAGCGGTCCGCTACAGCGCTATTTGCGCTATACAATATGGATTTTTTTTATTTTTTATTTTTAAGCAATTTATATGGGTTTTAAATAAAGATAAAAAAAAATCTCAAACCGAAATTGAATTTGTTGCAACTTGCTACAAATAAATCAATTTGAAATTGGGAATATAAATTGAAATTTGAATAGAAAAAAAGTTCAAACCGGAATTAAAATTTGAATAGAAAAAAAAAATAGATTATATCATGAATCATGATACTTAAGATATTTTTAATAGGAAAAATCGATAGTTTATGATATTACTATGGATATTTTGAACCGCAATTTGGACTTTGTACGGGTTCAATATGAATATTATAATTTCTTAATTACTTTGGTGTTATTTATTGTTCTATGAGACCTTAGATAATGTTGATATTTAGTACAAATATTGAATATACGAAATGTAAAAAAAAAAACGCTATTTGGAATAGCTTCCGCTATAGCGACGCTATTCGCTATAGCTTTTTTTTTAGCCTTCCCGCTACGACGCTATAAACGCTATTTAGAACCTTGATTTTATCAACTTTTCAGTTTTCACCCTTTTTTAGTTTCTATATCTTATACTTTTCTTTTCTTTTTCTCCTTCTGCACATAACTACGTATTATTTGTTTTTGAGATGTTTTTTCTATAATGAAAGCATATGCTCAGTCTTTATTTTCTTTTCCACCAAATAAAATTCCCTGCTTGTAGTGTGCCCTAGTAATTAAATTTCAAAAGACAAAAATGCGTTGCACCATAATTAAATACTATCTACTATATATCTAAACTTACCATGTGATCCATGGCAGTGGGGGGGGGGGGGGGGGGGGGGGGGACATGAGAGGAGGGAGCAATAAGTTAAGATTAAATTCATTTTTGCCAACTGAAGTACGGCTAATAGATTTTATTTATTGAGGGCTAATCTATTCAATAGCAAGTCTGGCACAATTCATTTTTCTGTCAGGGACTAAACTACCGTAGTAACCTAGCAGTCGGAAGGGCTGCAATCCAAATCGAACCAAATCGAAATTAACCAAGTTCGAGTTCGAATTTGAACCAATTTTGAATCAAGCTGGCTTGATTCGTAGTAGGGTTTCGAACTGAAATGAAGAGTTCGAGTTCGAGTTCGAGTTCGATTTGATGCGATTCGAACTAGTTCAATTTGGTTCGGTAATAGTTCGAATTGAGACGAATCGGAGGAGAATCGGAAGAGTTGGAGGTTTCAGACTGAGACAGATCAATTTTGAACCGAGCTAGACCAATTTCGAACTGAGCCATACCTATTTCGAATCGAACCAGACCCAGTTTGAGTTCGAGTTCGAACCGGACTGGTTTAATTTGTTTTAGAACGAATTTCAATTGAATGAGTTAATTGCAAACTTTTTTTCAAATCGACCTCAATCGAATAGCGAACTACGAGAATTTTAGCAGGTATAAAATCCAACTTTTTTCTGTTCATAATATTAAAAAAATGAATAAAATACAAAAAATTGAAATCCAAAATGCTTGCCTGCTCTCTTTGTTGCCAACAAATTAAATTAAAAAAAAAAAACAGAGCCTCGTGAGCTCTCCTCTCTCTTTGTGAATTCCGCCTGGGCGATTTAGAAGAATTTTTGTTTTTAAAAACTATGATTAGAAAAAAACAATTTATGAAAACAACTTGATTGGTTTTTTTTTTTTTAAATCGTAAGTATCGAATAGACTATTTGTTAATCTGTCATTTATATTTAAACGGTACCGAATAGTACCTCCTTTCTCAATTTTACTCTTTTACTTGACAAAAATAATGTGAAAATTGTGAAACTGGGAGACTATTCAATACCTCTTGAAAGTAAATGAGAGGTACCGAAAATAGCATATTCGTTGTTTATGATTTTTGAAAAAAAAAAAAAAAATCAATCATGTTGGTTCTCTAAAACTACTTTCTCTAATTATGTTTTAAAAAAAAATTGATTCATAAGACCTTTTAAGCAGGGGCGGAACCAAGGCCTGAGCCAGCTTGGGCCCTGGCCCCCCCTTGGCCTCAGAAAACATACAAAATCTCTTTAATAAAAAAAAAAACTGGCTGAAGATTACGATTGATTTCAGGTTCCTGGCCTCCCCTCCTACCGATCATTCCTGGTTCCTGAGCCCTTAGACCTCCCCTACCGATCATTTATGGTTCCGCCACTGCTTTTAAGAGTCGCCACTCTCTCTCAGCCCTTCCACCCCGCCTCCCTCCCCTTCCCGTCCGGATAGTTGGAATGTTTGATTGTGATTTTGTTATTTTAAAAAAAATAATGTAATTCATTTTATTTATTTTCATTGCTATGAATAAAAAAAAATCGGCTCAAAACCCCATGTGCAGACACTTTGCTTTATTTTGCTAGAGATAGGAGTACATCGGACCTAGAGTTAGGTTCAATTAGCCCTATCACCGTAAGATTAGCATCAAAATCTATGCACACGGAAATTGATACAGTATTGCACGGATTGATGCAGAGCACACGAATCTCGATGCAGATCGGATGGTCATCACACCCATCGAACCAAGGTAGGTCCGATGGGCATCGGACCTACTCTCATTCCATTTTGCTAACTTTTATAAGAAGCTGTGACACATGTCACACAACCAACACAGAATATATTAAAATGCTAGAACACTAGGACAGCAAAAGTTGTACTACTAAAAATAAGAATTTTGTAATTGTGGTAGCTAATTTTATTCGGAATGCTTGACGGATATATATACGAGGAGGGATCCAATTACATCTTTTTTTGTGATACATCATGACACCGTTTTTTATATAGGTCAATTTTGCGATTTCAAAATCCAAACAGCTGATCCGAACCGTTCAACATGATCACCATGTTAAAATGTGATTGGAGATCAAATTTTACATTTTTTTGAATTTTTTTACTATTTATTAAGATGTTTACAAAATCGCTGTTTTTCAATGGTCTGAAAATAACGATTTTTGTAACCATCTTAATAAATAGCAAAAAAATTCAAAAAAATGTAAAATTTGATCTCCAAGCACATTTTAATATATCCATTATGTTGAACGGTTTAAATCGACTATTTGGACTTTAAAAATAGTAGGTGTCAAAGTGTGTCACCAAAAAAGATGTAATTGGATCCCTCCTCTATATATATATAGTCCGGTTAATATCAAACGTTTGCATCAAGGTTTTCGTGCAACCAAGTCATTTTCGGATTTTCAAAGTTCAAAGAGTCAATCCAAATCGTTAGATGTTCAATCTATATTAAAATCTGCTTGGAGACCAAATTTTACATTTTTTGGCATTTTTTTACTATTTATTAAACTACTTTGAAAATTGATGATCCGAGTGAACAGTAAAAACAGTGCAGCCAAATTCTGGACCATGTGATCAGCAATTTTCAAATGGGCTTAATAAATAGTAAAAAATTCCAAAAAAATGTAAAATTTGGTTTATATATAGTGGCTAATATCAAAACGTTTGCACCAAGGTCCTCGTGCAACCAAGTCATTTTTTTATTTTCAAAGTCCGAACGGTCGATCTAAACCGTTAGATGTAATCTCTATATTAAAATCTGCTTGGAGACCAAATTTTATATTTTGTGGAATTTTTTTTACTATTTATTAAGCCACTTTGAAAATTGCTGATTAAATAGTCCAGAATTTGGTTGCACTGTTTTTACTATTCACCCGGATCAACAATTTTCAAAGTGGCTTAATAAATAGTAAAAAAATTCCAAAAATTGTAAAATTTGGTCAAAAAGCACATTTTAATATAGATTGAACATCTAACAGTTTGGATCAACCATTTGGACTTTGAAAATCCAAAAAATGACTTAATTGGACGAGAGTTTTGGTGCAAACGTTTTGATATTAGCCACACTCTCTCTCTATATATATATATAGTGAGTGGCTAATATCAAAACGTTTGTTTCTAGACCGTGGAACAAGTGCTTCGGTTTTTACATTTTCAAAGTCCAAACAGCCGATCTAAACCGTTCAACATTCAATCTACATTAAGATGTGCTTGGAGACCAAATTTTACATTTTTTAGAATTTGTTTACTATTTATTAAGTTTGTCTTAAAATCGTTGTTTTCAATGATTCAAATTTTTTTTCACTGTTTATTAAAATCAGCAATTTTAAAACTGGCTTAATAAATAGTAAAAAAATTCCAAAAAATGTAAAATTTGGTCTCTAAGCACATTTTAATATAGAGATCACATCTAACGGTTTGGATCGACCGTTTGGACTTTCAAAATTGAAAAACTGATTATTTGCACCACGGCTCCGGAACAAACATTTTGATATTAGCCAACCTCTGTATATATTCCTTTTCATGGTATATAATGTAACATGGAATGTCTCTCATAATAATATACAAACAAAAGAAAATTAAAATATGTTCTTTATCATTTGTGTGTACATCATTTGATCCAAATAAAAAAAACTTTTTAATCATCCACCAAATGATTTAAAATATATATATATTATAATTTCATAGTCGTTGACAGATGATTAATTGAATTCTAAATCAGACAAAATTTGATATCCACAATCTTTTGCAAACGTACAATACCTATAATTTCTGTTTGACAAACTTGAGATTGCGTCACAAACGTTAGGAACAAATGGATTCGTTCTAACGAACGAGTAACAAATCAACTCAAAAGTGGCAAAGCTTATTTTAACTTTCCAAGTACGCCTAAAGATATTCTTTAAATAGTAAAGGAAGGGCTAACAGTTTTATATTTTGGTAACTTTAGTAGAAGGATATTTATTTTTTTCAAAAAAGGGTGTTTTAGTTTTGATGATGGAATCAAGACATACCTTTATATATTCCTCCTTTTTAAAGTAAAGTTCTAGTTGTTGGTGAAGGGGGAGAATATGTAGTAGCTGTCAAATAAAGTTGTAATGTTGTATTTTTTTTAATATTATAAATTATCCTAATATATTTTTGTCAATATTTTAAAATTTAAAATATAATGATCGATCTGATTGTTAATTTTATTATTTCATCAAGGGATGCATTTGCATTAAATTTAATAGTCTTGTAACTTCTTTTGTACAATATTAAATGAACGAAAGATGAATACAATACATCAAAGTGAGTTGGGAGTCGCAGAGCAGAGCCAGACTTTCAAACTATGGAAGTCAATCGTATAAATTATTTTTGTAGTGAATGGGGGTACTATTTACATTTTACTCTAAATTATATGGAAAATTATACATTATTATAAAAAAAAAATAGAAGCAAATTGACCCCATTGATTCAACATAAATCCGTCTCCGGGGATCATGATTCATGACTTTAACTATTTAACATAAATCATTAAATTGACTCAAAATGTATATTTTTTTTTTATCAACTCAATGAACCGTATGTATATATTTGAGAATCAATCTTTGATCTAGTGATAAATGTAATATCGTCCGTGTGGGAGGTTGCAAGTTTAAAATCCGAAAGAGAAATTTTTTTGTGAATATTAAATAGCTAGGTGGTTTAACCTCCAACTTTTACTAAAAAAAAAAACCATATGTTTATATTTCAATCCCTAAATTTCGTGAGTATGTATTATGTTACATAACGAAAATTGAAAATCATCGAAACACATAATTTCACATAATTATTTTGACAACATTTTTATCAACCTCATCTTTTAAGAAATAAAAATTGAAAAGCGAGGAATCAGGTAGGTATTGAAAAATAGGTAACACCAAATATTATTACCACGTAAGAGGTTATGAGTTTCAAATCTGAATAAAGAAAATCATTTCTTATAACAACATGAGTTTGGAAAGAGTGTTAGATGATTTAAATTCCTAACCTGTACAAAAAAATTAAAAAAAATACTTACATTGTAGAAATTTTCTGATGTAAATAGTATCAACAAGTTTATACCTTAAGGGCCTGTTCGGCCATTTACTGTTCATGTGAAAAAAAAAAATTCACTCACGTGAACAGTAAAAATCAGTTCAAATCCTGTGTCCATTCCTATGCATAGTCCGCCGAACAGGTCCTAATAATTTTCCGTTATCTATTTTTCAAAAATCTATCCGATTCGTTTACTTTCAAGCAAAAACATATTTTATTTCTAAATAAAAAAAAATCTCTCAACATAAGAATGTCGCTATGTCGGATTTTGTTGAACTATGATTTTTAAATTTTTTTAAAAAAAAAAAAAAAAGCAATCTTGACTGATGTCTATATCACAAAATCTCCAGACACAACATGTGACTAACAAACAAGTTTTGGGGGAAAGAATAAACCGGTAGGCATTAAAAAATTTGATTGATTATGATTAACAGTGGCCATGTTTCATTAAATTATTGGCATTTAAATCTTCGTGATCATTATTGTTCACGGAATGAGAAAAAGAACCGTCCAGTCAACAATTTCAAAAGGAAAGAACTCATTCGGATTTCTGTGGTCATCGCCATTTCAATCTGAAATGGAGATTCACTTGTTTCTTTCACATTGATTGAATTTAACATATGAGATGTTCAAACTTCAAACTACGATAAGGTGCAACACAGTGACAAATAAATTATTCGGGTTTAGTTCGGTAAGGTCAAAAATTCGTAATTTGAGAATAATTTGGGTATAATTTGGGAATGATTCGGAATTATCCGGATCAGAGATCTCAGTCCTACAAGGGAGCAAAAAAAAGAAAAAAAAAATTTCTGAGAAAATTTTGGGAAAAATTTGGCGTTCGGTTCGGCATCACAAAAAAAAATGAATTATTGGCGAATAATTCGCCAATCTTGTGGCTATGAGGTGGAATCATCTCTAGTACCATATAATAGTAGAATAATTTATCCATCAAATATTAAGTAGAGTAGTTTTGAATTTTTTATAAAAATAGTCATTTGTAAAAAGACTTTTTATTTTTTTATGGTCATAAAAAGACTTTTTAAGAAGATACACATATGTTAAACATATGCTGTATGTACTAACAAAATTATATCATGCTAGAGTTTGTTCTCAAATTTTATCTAAAAAAGTATTGAAGAACAAATTAGATATTTTTCATGAGAACCTTTTAATAAAATTAATTTTATATTAAACAAATTTCTTTTTTTTTTTAAATGAAAAAAACAAGAGAAATTTAACATAATAGTCTTATGATAAAAAAAGATAAGAAATAATAAATAAATCAAAATAGATGAAAACATCGACAATGTAACATAATTAAAAAAAATTCAAAGCTTAGTCTTCTTTATAAAATGAATATACGGATCCATAGTAGAAACATTCTATTATGCTCAATTACTAAAACAACTTCCTTTGTGCATTCCCTATAGGAATGGACAAATCCTGTTACCAAAACTGGAGAATATCAACCGTTCCCTGCAACCAGTCTTCTTCTCATATCCTCTGATTTCTCTCCTCTCCTCTGGCAAAAACCACCAACCCCAACTCTCCACACTAGCACACTCCACACTTCTACAGTGAAAGAGCGAGAGACTATCTCAGTCTCTCTCTCGCCACTTTACCAAACCAACCCTTAAAAAAATGAAAATCCCCACAGCCCTTCTTCTCCTCCTCATCCTCCTCTCCCTCCTCCATCTACATTCCCGCGCCGTCGCCTCCGTCTCCAGTTCTTCCGACAAGAAACAAACTTACATAATCCGCGTTGATCGAGATGCCAAACCCTCCATTTTCCCAACCCACACTCACTGGTACGAATCCACCATCCTTTCCTTGTCTGAGACCACTGCCACGTGGCCTCAAGGTGGGCCCTTAATCCACACGTACTCCTCTGTCTTTCACGGTTTCTCGGCCCGTTTAACCCCGTCCACTGCTGAAGCACTTCACTCTGTACCCGGCATTGTTGCGGTCATACCGGAGCGGGTCCGCCAACTCGCTACTACCCGGTCCCCGCGCTTCTTGGGCCTCCTCTCGTCCCCTCCATCAGCTATCCTTGCCGACTCGGATTTCGGGTCGGATCTAGTTATCGCAGTTATAGACACCGGCATTTCGCCGGGGCACAGGAGCTTTGCTGACCGGGGTCTTGGACCCGTGCCCGCTAAGTGGAAAGGAGCTTGTGTGTCGGGTCTTGGTTTCCCGGCTTCGTCTTGTAACCGCAAGCTTGTGGGTGCGAGGTTTTTCTCGGGTGGCTATGAGGCGACGTCTGGTAGGATGAATGAATCAGCCGAGGTGAGGTCTCCATTGGACACTGACGGGCATGGGACCCACACTGCCTCCATTGCTGCTGGAAGGTAAAGAGATCATTGCTCTGTAAATTCTATGGGGAAAGTTCTTTTCTTTTAGCCCATAGAAATCTGTAATACTGACAACTGAGTGGTGTTTGGCAATTGCAACTATAAACTGGAAATTTGCTGGATGCACCTTAAAACCTGACAAATACTGTATATACATATCTCTCCATGAAGTTTCAGCAAAATTGGCCGATTGCCCCTCTTTTCAGCTCAACTTTTCATGCTAGTCTTGTTTTGCAAAAGGTGGTAGAGCCGTAAAGGAACCTTAAAAAAACATTTATTCATATGTTAATCAAGAAGTCAAATTCTGGGTTTGATGAAGTTGAGATAAAATGACTACTGTATGAAACATTATTTTTGAAATGTTCACTTTGTTTGTTGTTTTGCTAATTTGCTATGGATAAACGAGGCATTCTCTTGGAACTATCCTGCTTTTTCTTGTTTTGCCATTACAAAATAAGTTTGGTCCAGCTAAGAAATCATGTGAATTACACAAAGTTTTGTGACATATGATCAAAGATAAATTTATCAAAATGTATTCCCAACAGATATGTATTTCCTGCTGCAACACTCGGCTACGCTCGAGGAGTCGCGTCAGGAATGGCACCAAAAGCACGACTCGCTACATACAAGGTCTGCTGGACTGGTGGCTGCTTTGACTCAGACATCCTGGCAGCATTTGATTCTGCTGTTTCTGATGGGGTCGATGTTGTCTCTCTCTCTGTCGGTGGGGTCGTGGTCCCATACTATCTCGATGCGATTGCCATCGGTGCATTTGCTGCTACAGAAGCTGGGATTTTCGTATCAGCCTCAGCTGGAAATGGGGGGCCCGGTGGCTTGACTGTGACAAATGTGGCACCATGGGTGGCCACAGTTGGTGCCGGCTCAATGGATCGGGATTTCCCTGCAGAAGTCAAGCTCGGAGATGGTAGGATCCTTCCTGGAGTGAGTGTCTATGGTGGGCCGAATCTTGAACCCGGTAAGCTGTACCAATTAGTCTATGCTGGGTCGGGTGGTGGTACAAGTGCAGCAGATGGGTACTCTTCATCTCTTTGCTTGGACGGTTCACTTGACCCGACACTGGTCAAGGGTAAAATTGTTGTTTGTGATCGTGGTGTGAATCCTCGGGCTGGTAAGGGTGAAGTGGTACGTAAAGCTGGTGGGATCGGTATGATACTAGCAAATGGGGTTTTTGATGGAGAGGGGCTTGTTGCAGATTGCCATGTCATTCCAGCCACTGCAGTTGGTGCTGCAGCTGGGGACAAACTACGGAAGTATATCGCCTCTGCTAAACCGGGTTCCCCTCCTACTGGTACTATCCTGTTTCGTGGCACCCGTTTAGGCGTTCATCCTGCACCTGTTGTGGCAGCATTCTCAGCACGTGGGCCCAACCCACAATCTCCTGATGTACTCAAGCCTGATTTAATTGCACCTGGGCTTAACATTCTTGCCGCGTGGCCCCGCGGGGTGGGACCAGCTGGTATACCAGCTGATACTAGACACACCGAGTTTAACATACTTTCAGGTACTTCTATGGCATGCCCTCATGTGTCTGGTCTTGTGGCACTACTTAAAGCTGCACACCCTGCATGGACCCCGGCTGCCATAAAATCGGCACTCATGACCACTGCTTATGTGAGAGACAACGCAAATGGCTCCATAGTTGATGAGTCCACTGGATCTGCAGCTGGTGTATTCGATCTCGGATCCGGGCATGTGGACCCGCAACGTGCCATGAACCCAGGTTTGGTGTATGATATCTCTGTGCTTGACTACGTGAATTTCTTATGTAACCTGAATTATACGCAACAGAATATACGTACAATCACTAGGCGGCCATTAAATTGTAACTCTGCTAGACGGGCCGGGCACGTGGGCAGCTTGAATTATCCATCATTCGCTTCTTCTTTCATGGTGGATGGTGGTAAAGAGAAATTCAAAGCGCATTTTGTAAGGACAGTGACTAGCGTCGGTGGGGCCGGGGTGTACAAACCAGTGATTATGGCACCCGAGGGGAGCACAGTAAAAGTGGAACCTATGCAACTTGTTTTCCGGCGAATAGGTCAGAAGTTGAGTTACGTGCTGAGGCTAGAGATGGATCAACCGACAGCAAAAATGGAGCCTGGTAGCTCTACTGTTAAGAGCGGTACAGTGGCATGGAATGATGGCCGGCATTATGTGAGTAGTCCCATTGTGGTCACAATACAGGCACCTCTCGGGTAGTGTAAGTGTTTTTTTTTTTTTTTTCTTTCTTCGTAATTCCCCGAATTACCTCTTGAGCAGTAAATCAGGGTTTAGGTTCGGGTTTTTCCTGTTAACAAAGTCTGTAGACTACCTTTTCTCCTGCTTTCGTTTTAGTTGTGTTTTGTCAGGTGGGTATCTAATATAAACCCTTGGTCTTGGGTTGTATAAGAAAAGGGTTTAAACTTGAAGTATATGTAAGCTATGTATATATATCAATGGTTCTTTTGAATGTTTAATAGACGATGAAGTCAATAATGTTTGCATAGCATTATTGGTACAATATAATTCTAGCGTTCATGCCGGGTTAATAGTTTTCAACAAGGAACAATATTACTTTTACCCATAAAAATAATCTTTAGCACGTAATAAAATTACTGTATAGTATATGTTGTGTACCTTCGTAGATGTACAAAACACCAAACAGAACCTTGTGATTTTTTTTGGTCCCAAAAGCATTTATAAATCAAAAGTGCTGTTCATTCCATCCAAAAATAAATTATCATAATTGAGAGGGTACACATCAAAAAGTTATAATAGGAATCTAACAGGCTGTCATGGGGACAGGCGATGAGACTATGAGAGGGAATACAATTGAGAGAGATTTTTGTCTCTTTGGCAATTGGAATGTTGTCAAGTGTCAACTTGTGAAGGAGAGAATTAATTGAAGGTTTGTTCGTACCGGCATGTTAAATTTAACTTATAGTTAAATATAGAGACAAGGTCAATGAGTGTTGAGCATTGAAAACGAGAAAAAAAAATTAAAAAGGACTTGAAAAACACAAAAAATTTACATACCTATCATGACTTACTGAACAAAGAAACTGAATGGGAGACATCAATCTCTTGAGACAGAACTAGAAGTATCATAGGATGAGGCAAAAAAATTAGGAGATCTAATTTTATAATTATTTTAAATAAGCATATTTTCGCAAATTTCTACAGAAAAAAATATAGCAACAAAAGTATATTTTAAATATTTTTTTGACGAAATACCACCTCCAAATATGTGAATCCATAGTTCCGTCCATGTTCTAAATATGAAGATAACAATCAAGAAAGCTCTTCTTAGCAGCATGGGAAAATATGTTGAGAGCGGAAAAGGGACTGCTTAAGGTGATAACTTAAAACTAAATTCAGGATCAGAACTTAATTATGCGATAGTTCAATGATGACCATTATTTTAAAGAATATAGTACAAAAATATTTCTTTTTTTATAATTATTGTTAGATTAGAAGTCAACGGTCAATGCATCGGTCACCTCAAATGTTGGTTTGTTTTGGGTGGCAACAAACTCGGTTTGGGAAGCTATCAAACTTTCTACTATTTTTTTCAGATTGGATTTTTAAGGTGGACTTTGTTTGGGCCAGTTTTGATATTGGTTCCATTACCTTAGTCATTATTCTACGAAAACTACAGGGATTGTAGGTGTTTGAGTAAAGGTCATATTGGGATCTTAGATAAAAATTAAATACACTGACCTGTTCTGATTCTCCTTTACCAGACATCACAATTAGAGGTGAAAACGGATCGGATATTATCCGACTGAAGCTGGTCCGTATTTGAAATTATATACGGATATCCGATATTCGAATATCCGTACGGTGTACGGATAGTGGTACGGATATGATTTTAAATTTTAATATGTATATCGGAATAGTAGATATATATCACGAGAAGAGATCCACTTACAACATTTTAAAGTTACAACATCTTACAACAATTCAGTTTTGCGGTTTTCAAAGTCCAAACAGTCAATCCATACCGTTAAATATGATATATATATTAAAATGTACTTGGAGATCAAATTTTATATTTTTTTGAATTTTTGTACTATTTATTAAGTATTTTACAAAATTGATGTTTTTCATTGGTCCAAAATTGTCTAGTTTTGTAAAATACTTAATAAATAATAAAAAAATTCAAAAAAATGTAAAACTTGATCTTCAAGAACGTTTTAATATAGAGATCATGTTTAATGGTTTGGATCGATTGTTTGGACTTTGAAAATTACAAAACTTAATTGTTGTAAGATGTTGTAACTTTTAAATGTTGTAAGTGGTTCCCTCATATACCATATAGATTAATATATATTATGAAAATATTTATGTATATATCTACAGATATCTGATTCGTATCCATATCCGGAAAAAAAACGGATACCAATGTGGTTTTACCACTATCCTATCCGATCCGTATTTGATCTGTTTGTTGTTGCAAGCAATACTCTTAGTATTTTATTTGACTAATTTGCAAAACATACAACAATTGAATTTAACAATTTCTTTGAGTTAAGATACTTCGCAGGTTTAAGACAATTGGAATTGCAATTTGGATCTGTTGTCGTGAAGAAATCATCAAGATTTATCAAGACTTTAAATTGTAAAATCATAGACTTGGTAAAATAGATTTGATGTTGAAGTCAGGGAACAATCGTTACCAACGATTGTCTAATCGTTGTAACGATTAAAATAACTGCACAGAAAATCAGAATGCGAGAAATAACACAATACTTCCAGAGAGTAATCGTTACCAACGTTTATACAATCGTTGTAACGATTATGAAAGTTTCGCAGAATTTTGAATTTGGCTGAAACCCTAATTGCATATTAGCACTAATCGTTGTAACGATTAATCAATCGTTGGTAACGATTGTAGGCAGAATACTCTTTCCGAAGCTGCCTCTATAAATAGAGCAATTAGGTTTTCTTCCAAATTATCAAGAGCCGCCCCCAGCTTTTAAAAGCGCGATTTCACTGTGCAATATTCCCTCCATTGTTGTGAGAATTAAAACTTCAAAATTCCTCTACACAACCTCAAATCTACTTCACTAATCTTGCTAGATTAGATTAGAGTTAGTTTTTGTGAGTGTTTCTCTTGAGACTTTAGACTTAGAGACTTCGTTCTCTACTCTAGTTGGCCGAGTGACTTCCCATTGGTTGTAAGGGCTCACTGGTTCACAAGTTGTAACCTTTCTCATTGGGTAATAGAAAGGCACACCGAGAAGCGGTTGCGACGCCCCGGAGACGTAGGCCATTTTGCCGAATTCCGTTAACATCCCGAGTGTCAATTTTCTCTAAACTCTTCTATTTACTTTATTTGCATTTAGTTTCAATTTTAAAGTAAATTAGTGGTGCCTTAGGGACAACACTGTTTTCACATGTAAATTCAGAATATAACAATTTACCCTCTGATCGGAATGACCCTTTCTTGCTCAAACGAGAATCTGAATCAAAATTCTTTCTGAATAAGCTGGTAGGAACACGGAGAGAAACGAAAATAAAAATGATTCGACGGGATTTCAAGAGTTCCAAATCATGCGAAAAAAATCACAAGAAAAATGATGATATTTGGCGAGAATTCGTTTTGCCTGCATGAAATGTTTCTTTTACTCTTGTTTTTTCGGATTGAATGTTGAGACGGGAGAGCAGTAGAGAGGGAGAAATTTGAAATAGGTGTTGAGACGGAGAGCATTGGAGAGAGGGAGAGAAATAAAGTTCTGAACTGGTGTTGGATCGACTAGGGAGCAAGGAAGAAGGAGAGAGAGAGAGAGAGAGATACAGGTAGGGGTGTCAATGGTACATTTTTAGCTGTTTACCCAACCCATATCGTATTCGATAAGACGAGTATGGGTGAGGTTTTTTTTTCATTAGCTTATTGGGTATGGGTATGAATAAGAATTTTTTTCATTAACCAAATGGGTAAGTGTATGAATAATGACTATTTTGTACCTGTTACCCTATAAGGTAATTATAAAATCTAACTATATATTCAATTCAATTTCCAACTCACCTAAATATGTATTCGTGTTTTTGAATTTTCTTCCTTTATAAAAAACAATTTAGTTGAAATATGTGTGAAATGAATGAGTTTTTTATATTTAATTTGTAAAATATAATAAAATTAATTATTATATTAGTATTATCCGTTATTCATCTGCTACCGTTTCGTATATTAACAGGTAAGGATGGAGTAGAGTAAGATCAATTTTTAATAGATATGGGTATGAAAATGTCTCCACCCGACCCGTACTGTACCCATTGACACCCCTATATACAGGGTGAAAATCAAAGCGAATGGAGAAGAGACGGTGAAATTTTCAATGGCATTCCCTGTAATTTTGATGAAAATTATGACCTTTTTTAGTTTGTCTTCAAATCAATTCTTCTTTTAAAATTAACCATTCCAATATCAAAACTCAATTTCAAATCATCTCTTGTGAACTCTCAAGTTTTGTTATACTTTCATTCCGACAGAGTGTTATAGTTAAATGGTCTATACGAGCGGTGACTTAATCAGTTAATCTATATCCAGTGGCGGCATTTAAAAAAAAAAAAACCATGAGCAACTTTCGAATTTTGTATTTTCTTGGGATATTAAAAAATATTCGGCTTTAGTTAGTCATCAATTCTGGATATGACAAATTCATTCGTGGGGAAATACATATAATCACATGTTACAGGCCTGAAAAGGCCCAAATCCCATTTTCTGGTGAAGTACATATAATTTTCACTACCAAGACATTGGTTACGGCCTTTTATTTGGACCTAAATTTTTTATTAGCCGAGAAATTAAATCTGAGCTTCTTCGTCTCCACCAGGCACCAGCTGCACAGGCGCCTTCCAATTTACAAGCTCAGCTTAACTTAGTGACCAAACTGACAATGTCTATGAATCTATTTCTGGGGAGAATTCATTGCCTCCGTCCATCTCTTCCCCTCAATCGGAGTCCCGCACTTGCCTCCTCCAAATCTCCCACTGAAGCGTCGCCCCCAAATTCCCACTTCGCTGTAGAGTACCTCGTCCAATCGTGCGGTCTTTCCTCCGACAAGGCACTCAAAGCATCCAAGCATATCCAGCACCTGAAGTCCTTCGATAAACCCAATGCGGTGCTCCGGTTCCTGATGGAGATTGGCGTAAGCGAGTCAGACATAAAGACAGCCGTGTCCCGGGAAGCTCGCATCCTTTGCTCCCATGTGGAGAAGAACTGGAGACCAAACATTGTCAAGCTACAAGAGCTTGGCTTCTCCATCAAAGACATCTCAGGTATCATTGCCTGCAACCCTAAAAATTTTGTGGTTAATGTTGTGCCAAAGATCGACTTCTTGATGGAGGTCCTTGGATCGGTAGAGAATCTTTCTGTGATGTTGAAAGCCCCTGGGAGTTCTCTTTTCCGTAGCAACTTGGAAAAAGTGCTAATGCCGAACTTATTTTTCCTTCGGGAGCAATGTGGTTTATCTCCTCATCAAATTTACCGGCTAATGAAGTCAGTACCTAGATTAATCTATTCTAGGCCTGATGTTTTAAAAATGAAAGCTGAGATAGCTGACGAATTAGGCATTGCTCGTTCATCAGGGAATTTTGTCAATGCATTAATAATGACCTGCTATCAGAATCAATGCACCATAGATGCAAAGCTAAATAACTTGAGAAGTATGGGGCTTTCACAAGAGGAGGTAGCACTTATGATTAGAAAAGCCCCCACGCTGTTGGGGTTCCCAGAGAAGCTGGTAGGCAACAAAATGGAATACCTGATAAAGGAAGCCAGTTGTGATAAGATTGATGTGGTGAAATATCCAGCTTTGCTGTCATACAGCTTGGAGAAAAGGCTGATTCCCCGGAACATTGTTAGAAAGCTTCTCACGTCGAAAGGACTTCTTGGGGAAAATATGAACTTTCCTAATTTTATTCAGCTAAGTGAGGAGAAGTTTGTGAAGAAGTTTGTTCTACCATATGAACATGCTATTCCTGGTCTCCATCGAGCATATTCTGATGCTTCTACTGGGAAAATTGAGGGTGTTGAATCATTTAAGAGTATCTTAAGTTGACTTTCATGTAGGCTTAGATACTGCATTTTAGATTTCATTGGATTAGATTTTTCGATTACCTTTTTTGATTCTTTTTTAGAGGGCATTGTATACAATTCTAACGGTCATGCCGGGTTAATAGTGTTCAACAAGGAACAATATTTTTTTTGCCCATAAAATATACTTTAGCACGTAATAAAATTACTATTTTGTATATGTTGTGTACCTTTGCATATGTACAAAACACCAAACAGAACCTTGTGTTTGTTTTTTTGTTTGTCGCAAAACATTTATAAATCAGAAGTGTTTGTTTTCAATTACACTTCAAAAAGTTCTAATAGAATTGGGGGGGGGGGGGGGGGGGGGGGGGTGTACATGTACACGTCAGCACCTGTGCATTTCCAAGCCTGAAAGAATCTAACAGAATTTCACGGGGACAGGTGATGAGACTATGAGAGCGAGGGAAAGTGCAATTGAAAAAGGATGCGGGTTTCTGAGAGAGATTTTTGTCTCTTTGGTAATTAGAATGTTGTCAACTTGTGAAGGAGAGAATTAAAGGTTTGTTCGTACTGGCATGTTAAATTTAACATGTACTTCAATATAGAGACAAGGTCAACTAGAAAAATTAAAAAGGACTTGAAAAACATAAAAAAATTTACATCCCTATCATGACTTGATGAACAAAGAAACTGAATGAGAAGCATCATGAAATATGCATCCACGGTACTATCTGTAAATACTAAAGTTTTTTATGGCTGTTTTTCTCTCACATCAGTACTCCAGGTTTAGGTGTGTATGAAAGTTTTTAATGTTTATATGTGGGAATCCATTATGCTTTATACTGGTACCAATACATC
The DNA here is from genome assembly GCA_025461125.1 of Carex kokanica. Classification (NCBI taxonomy): domain Eukaryota; kingdom Viridiplantae; phylum Streptophyta; class Magnoliopsida; order Poales; family Cyperaceae; genus Carex; species Carex kokanica. Next base: position 1,297,826 of record JAJGRX010001338.1, on the reverse strand, counting down.
GTGAAACTTCTGGTACAGTAGATGGAATCTATGGGTTAGATATGTGGTTCCCTATAGTTGATTTTGTATGTGCTTGTATGCTTTGTTAGCAGGGCTCTCTCTTGGGACGGAGCTAGAAGTATCACAGGATGAGGCAACAATTTTAGGAGATTTAATTTTATAATTATTTTAAAGGTTGGTTAAAATGCCCTGTTATTTTTGTAATCATGGCCTCACATTCTTATTTTTGTTTTCAAATTCCAACAATCTCAACAGTTCAAAATGATCTACATATTAAAATATACTTAGAGACTAAATTTTATACTTCTTAGAATTTTTTTACTAACATTTTAGATAGGTACAAACCACTATTTTTGGATGGTTCAAAATCTTCTGATTTTGTATCTTAAAAAAGAGGAGGATTCAAATGCCTCATGCCTCATTGTGTCTCATATTCTATATCTCCGTTTTCAAAGTTTAAACTGTCGATCCGAACCACTCAACATGATATCTATATAAAAATATGTCTGGGGACCAAATTTTATTCATTTTGGAAATTTTTTGCTATTTTTTAGATAGGTACAAAATCACTGTTTTTAAATAGTTTAGAAACAATAATTTTGTACCTATCTTAAAATATAATATTAAACAATTTTCCAAAAATATAAAATTTAGTCTCCAAGTAAATTTTAATATGGAGATCATGTTGAGCAGTTTAGACGAAAGCTTGAATTTTGAAAACGAAGACATGAGGAATTTGAACCCTCCTAAAAAAAATTATAAAATTTGGTCTCCATGCAAATTTCAATATAGAGATCATTGTTTTAGACTTTGAAAATAAAGATAATGATATGGAACACAAAAACAATAAAGCATTTTAATTCTACTATTATTTTAAATAAGCATATTTTTGCAACTTTTTAAAGAAAAGCATTTTTTTTTTTTTTACGAAATACCACCTCCTGAATTCACAGTTCCGTCCATGTTCTAAATATGAAGATAACAATCAAGCAAGCTCTTCTTAGCAGCATGAGAAAATCATTCACAAGATGTTGAGAGCGGAGAAGGGACTGCTAATTAGGTGACAACTTAAACTAAATTCAGGATCAAAACTTAATTATACGAAACTTCAATGATGAAAATTCTTTTAAATAGTACGTAAGTACAGAAAAATTATGTTTTTTTTTTATATATAATTGTTGATAGATTAGAAGCCAGTGGTCCCGCAAATTGCTTTAGAGACCTCACTACAATATTTGTCAACTAATATTTTTGTACTAATGTATTCTTTAAAACCATTTTTACCAACTAAAGAGGATCATAAAGTTTTATGCGTTGAACTTTTTTTTTTTTAACTTTTATTCGGAATAATGTATTGCATAAAAGACAGAAATCATATTCAAAATGAAGGATTACAATATAACAGGGAATAAAATGTATCAGAAAAATGTAAACTTAGACTCTTTCTTAAAAGGCCATAATTTGAAGAGAGGGAATCACTACAGCTTTTTTATTTCGACAATTTTTAAAAATAAAGTTTAAATTTGAAATTCAACATTCTCGGTATGATATATATTATCTTCATATCAAGTCTACAAAATATATTCCGATTTGATGCATATTTTATCGTATAATAAATGATTTTAAATTTTAATGGTCTTAAATTAATGGTTCTTAATGTGTCATCAAACAATACCGAATTGCATGAAACTTAATTGTTAGACTATCTATATGTCTAATAAAATACTTATAAATTTACTTATTAAATTTCAAATTTTATTTAAAATTTTCTAAAACTTTACAGTTAAAAATTTCAACTTAAGTGTTAGTTTTTTTTAATCAAATTTCAATCAATTTTAAAATTATTTGATATTTGAAGTCAACGTCGAAACTGGACACGACACGACACGGCACAATTATTATAAAATTTTGCATGTTTTAAGTCAACATCAATTGCAACTAGACACGTCATAACACGGCACAACTCTGTGAATCCTTAGTATCTACATACAATGGTCTTTGGTATGCACAGTGGTCTCAAATGTCATCTCCTTACTATCTAGTTCCAGCACACCATACTTGTCATAAGTAAGATAATTATAACTATCGTCATTTGGAAACAGAACCAATATAGATCAGCAGAGCTGCACAAGTACTCTACTTGTAAAAAAAAATGTTTAAGCAATCATGCGATTAGTTTCCCAAGCCAAAAAATTCCATTATTTCCTCTGCTCCAAAGATGCAAGTTAAAAATGTTAATAATATTGAGCTTCCTTATTTAACTTTTTCATATTCATAGTCAAGGTGCTAACGTGCCTGTGCACCTATGTACGTACGTGGTTATGTGATAATTTTAGATGAGTTATAATTGGGATCATACATAGTTACTTGGCAATTATGGAATCATGTGGTGGTTATGTTTGCTATATATTTATGGGACCAATTTTCCATTGTGTCGTATGTGGTTATGTTATAAATACATATCTCATGCAACTTGACCATTTCGCTCAACATATACATGTACATACATACTATATATATTTACATAATGAAAGATTGATCAGGCCGCATGCTGTTGCTTAACAAATTAAACATTATTTATATGTATAATATGCACATGCATATTGAACGTGTGCCACTAACTATTTATATAGTCATATAGATAGCTAGCTGAACGTGTGCCACTAACTATTCAGTCCATATAATTCCATTCTCTACCAAATTTTAAAATTTTTGTTTTTAGAAAGTTTTCCTTCCAAATTTGCATTCAAGAATCCTGACCTAAAAAAAGGCTTACCTTGCCCCTGGCTGTTTTTTTTTATTTTTCATTTTTAGTTTTAACCCGTAGGCACATCTTTTAATACCAGAAAATGGAGTACAGAAAACAGTATTACCAGAACAAGAGCAACTGGATGCATAACCAGATCCAACCTAAACTAGTATTACCAGAAAGCAAAAATTTACCAGACAAAATAGTATTTCCAGTAATTACCTAACTACCCCACGTACCCATGATTAAAAACGCCTAATAAGAAAAGCATACATGAAACACTAAATTACCCTAACTACCCTTGCTGCAATCCCTGTGTTGTTTTCTAATTCAATTCCTGTATTTTACACACAGCCGGATTCAGTTGCATAACCAGATCCATTCTTGACTTGTGCGGTTTTTGCAAAGCTTGCCTCCTGCTCTTACCAGTGCTAATTGCTCTAGTTAAATTAAAGTAAAAAAAAAAACAGTTAAATTCCGCGCCAGAACTTCCTCCTTGAGCTGATTGTCCTGTTGTGCGCGCAAAGCAGGGTTAACCCTAACTGTTTTCATATATATAAATATCTCTCCATTCTATCAATGTGTTGTCATATATATATATATATATATATATAGAGTCCGGCTAGCGTCCAAACGTTTGGATAGAGGCTTATATCCAAACGGTTCATTTTTGCGATTTCAAAGTCCCAAAAGTCGATTTGAAGCGCTCAACATGTTTGGAATATTAAAATGTGCTTGGAAACTAAATTTTACATTTTTTGGAATTTTTTTGCTATTTTTTTAGAATTTTTGAAAATCGTTGTTTTGATGAATTTTTTATTATTTTTTTTCCATATCAAAACAACGATTTTCAAAAATTCTAAAAAAATAGCAAAAAAATTCCAAAAAATGTAAAATTTAGTTTCCAAGCACATTTTAATATTCCAAACATGTTGAGCATTTCAGATAGACTTTTGGGACTTTGAAATTGCAAAAATGAACCGTTTGGATATAGGCCTCTATCCAAATGTTTGGACGCTAGCTGGACTCTATATATATATATATATATATATATATAGGCTGTGGCTAATTTGCTGTCGGCAGCAGTTCGGCCGAGGTGCTGCCGGGGTCCAAACAACAAATTCAAACCGTTAGGGGTATGTTTGGTTGCACTAAGAATAGCACTATTCTTAGAATAGCATTGCTATTCGGAACAAGAACAATCCAAACGAGAAATAGAGCTATTCGGAATAGAGAGAATAGGGCTATTCTCTATTCTTACAAAAACATGGAATAGCATTTGTTAGTTTCAATATTAATACTAATCTAATATTTAAACTAATATTATATTACATTTAATATTTAAATTAATATTATATAATATATTATATTTAATCTAATATTTTATTTAATACTAATCTAATATTTAAAATAATATTGTATTACATTTAATATTTAAATTAATATTATATTTAATCTAATATTTTATTTAATACTAATCTAATATTTAAAATAATATTATATTACATTTAATAATTAAATTAATATTATATTGTATTATATTTAAACTAATATTATATTACATTTAATCTAATATTTTATTTAATACTAATCTAATATTTAAAATAATATTATATTACATTTAATATTAAACTAATATTATATTACATTTAATCTAATATTTTATTTAATACTAATCTAATTTTTAAAATAATATTATATTACATTTAATATTTAAACTAATATTATATTACATTTAATATTTAAATTAATATTATATTACATTTAATATTTATAAATAATATTATATTACATTTAATATTTAAACTAATATTATATTATATTTAATCTAATATTTTATTTAATACTAATCTAATTTTTAAAATAATATTATATTACATTTAATATTTAAACTAATATTATATTACATTTAATCTAATATTTTATTTAATATTAATCTAATTTTTAAAATAATATTATATTACATTTAATATTTAAACTAATATTATATTACATTTAATATTTAAACTAATATTATATTACATTTAATATTAAACTAATATTATATTACATTTAATATTTAAACTAATATTATATTACATTTAATATTTAAACTAATATTATATTACATTTAATCTAATATTTTATTTAATACTAATCTAATATTTAAATTAATATTATATTACATTTAACATGTAACCTAATATTATATTATATTTAATATCTAAAATAATATTATATTATATTTAATACTAATTAATATTTAAAATAAGATTATATTACATTTAATATTTAAATTAATATCATATTGTATTATATTTAATCTAACACATAAATTATTACTTTATTCATTTCCTCCAAACTCTATTCCAAATATGCAATCCAAACAACTTTTTCACTATTCCGAATAGCTTGGGTTAGCACTGTTCTTAAACAGTAGCTATTCTTATTTACTATTCTAAACAGTAGCTATTCTAACTATTCTAGAGTTCATCCAAACGTACCCTAGATGTTTAATCTATACTATAATCTACTTGGAGACCAAATTTTACATTTTTTGGAATTTTTTTACTATATATTAAGCTGGTTTGAAAACCGCTGTTTTTAACGTTGCAGAAATTTACTAAAAACAGCGGTTTTCAAACCAGCTTAATATATAGTAAAAAAATTCCAAAAAATGTAAAATTTGGTCTCCAAGTAGATTATAGTATAGATTAAACATCTAACGGTTTGAATTTGTTGTTTGGACATCACACGGCTAAATATAGCCCCGGCAGCACTTGGCCGAACTGCTGCCGGCAGCAAATTAGACAGACCCATTATATAGGCTATATATATATATATATATATTAATTATATATTATTCATCATCTCTCCTTACAAGTTACAACCCCAGCCTTCCCTCTCTCTTTACAAGGTCCTTCCTTGTATTTCTCTTACTTGCTAGCTAGGTAGCTAAGCTATGGGCGATTCAATATTAATGGTATCATCCTCTCCGCCAATCCAAGTTGTCGAAAACCAAGAGACTCCACCTCCTAACACCCAAAAGGTAACAATCTATATGTATATATTGATTAATTTGTTCTTTAGTATTAACATTGGACTTGTATGTAAGCATGTGTATATATATTTACAGGCAATATCTGTTCCTACAAATCAGACTATGGTGGACAAAACATTATCAAGCACGGCCAACCTGGCGCAGCTGCTGCCAACAGGGACGGTTCTGGCCTTTGAGGCGCTTTCATCATCATTCACTGACAACGGCCAATGCTACATTTCGAACAAGTTTTTGACGGCCCTGCTCATCTACTTTTGTCTTCTATCTTGTGTCGTTTTCACCTTCACCGACAGCCTGGTCGGCCAGGATGGCAAGCTCTACTACGGCATTGCCACCTTCAAGGGCTTTTATGTCTTCAACTTTTCCGGCACCGACGAAGAGGCCGCCAGCATATTTCACGATCTCAAGAGGTTTAGGATCAGGATTGTTGATTTCGTGCATGCCATCTTCTCCTCCTTCGTTTTCCTGGGCGTGGCCTTCAGCGATACCGGTGTCCAGAGGTGCTACTTCCCTGGTGCCGACTCCAACGTGAAGCAGTTGCTCATCAATCTGCCGCTCGGAATCGCCTTCTTGGCCAGCTTTGCCTTCATCATCTTCCCGACCACACGAAAGGGCATCGGCACTCACCAGTCATGATCCATTAATTCAAATTCTTTGTTATAGTGAATTTCCTAGCTGCTTCAAATTCAACTAAAGACTAGAGAGTTAATTCATAAAGACATAGAGGCAATACAATTAATGGCATAGTTATTTTTGGTATTAAATTTATAAAATGGTGTAGTTATTTTTCTTTTCTTTTCTGTTTTTTCTTCAATATAATACCTTCAACTTCGACCCAAAAAAGAATAAATTAAAAATCGTAAATCAATTTTGCTAATTAATGAAATTCACATCCCCTCAGGTTACCGAAATACCGACTGAGTACAATTGAAACAGACGGTCCATGATTGTTTTTTAACTTGACACGAATCTCAAAGCACAAATAATACTGGCCCCATGCGCCATCCCGAATAGGTGCCGGCTGAGAGTAAATCTGGGCCGTCCGTTTCAATTGTGTTGAGTCAAGTACCTGGGGAAGATACGGTTTCAATTAATGTTGCTACTCTTCTAAACATAGGGATATTTATAATATATATTATAATTCCTCCTGTACAAAATGAATCAAGCATGTATGCATGACTTGACTTGTTCCTCAACCAAAAGAATCAGCCATTCATACTGAATCTATAATTCCTGGCTACAATTTTTTTTTTAAATGCTATGCAATTTGGTCTAATGGGCCAATTTCAGCGGTCAATTAGGATTCATTAATCCAACCAAATCATGTTTCTTTTTCTTCGTCAAGGACACATCCGACATTTTTATTAATATCCAAAGTTAATTACAAATTAATAAATATACCCAAAGTTGTTGAAAATTTATAAAAATATCCATACCGGCTATTTTTTAGCCAGTTTTAATTTATTTCGGTACCGGCCAGAAAATGACCAGTACTATTTTTTTTTTTTTTTAGAGACACTATGAATCAATAGCAATATGCTGAAATCTAACACTAAAAATTCGAATTTGTTTTTTGAAATATTTGTTAGATTACTTTTTTTGATATATAATTAGCATATTTATACTAAAATACGCCAAATTACTTGAAATTATGTTAAATTACGCTAAATTATGTTAAATTATGCTAAAATACGGAAAATTACGCTAAATTACATATGAATAGAGATATATCTCATTGAGAAGGCAAAAAATGACGACGAAACTTCAAACGACCATAAAACGGCGCTCGAGTGTTCGATTTCAGCAAATGACCATTTTTCAAAAAGCTTGCGAAAATACGCATGCATCAATGTTTGCTTTGTCAAATTTTGAAATTTAGAATTGCCAAAAAACAAAGGGAAGAGCCTCAAAACTTGAGTTGAAGTTTTCAATTAATATTTTCATTTCTATTATTCAATCTACATAGCTCAGTAAATTAGTTATGTAATGAACTTGAAAAATACCAATTTGTATTATTTTTGGAATTTTTTTACTGTTTTTTATGATTTATGAAAGATGATACAAAATCGGTCTAATTTAGAGTAATATAGCATAATTTACCGTATTTTAGCATAATTTAACATAATTATTGTAATTTAGCGTAATTTTGTGTAATGTAACATAATTTCAAATAATTTAGCGTATTTTAGTATAAATATGCTAATTATATATAAAAAAAGTAATATAACAAATATTTAAAAAACAAATTCGAATTTTTAGCGTTAGATTTCAGCATATTGCTATTGATTCATAATGTCTCTAAAAAAAAAAAAAAAATAGTACCGGCCATTTTCTGGCCGATACCGAAATAAATTAAAACCGGCCAGAAAATGATCGGTATGGATATTTTTATAAATTCCCAACAACTTTGGGTATATTTATTAATTTGTAATTAACTTTGGATACTAATAAAAATGTCGGAGGACACATGGGGTACATTTCTTTCACATTTGACATTCTTTTCAAGGAGGATCACTAGACCACATTTATTTTGACAAATTTTATACTAAATTTTCAGGAAAAAACAAATAAAAGAAAAAGAAAAATTGTACACATAGATAGTCTAACAATCAAATATTGACAATTTTTATAATAAGTTTTCAGAAAAAGTTAAATAAAATTAAAAAGTAAATTTATAAGTATGTTATTGGACATATAGATAATCTAACAATAAAATTTCATGCAATTTAGGTTTTATTTGATGATACATCAAGAACCATTTGTTATACGGTGGTGTTGCACCAAATCTCATCATATTTATAAAAATTAATATATGGATAATATATATCAAGCATATAATATTGGATTTTAAAATTTAAAACTTTTTTTTTTGAAGATTGTCAAAATAATCAAAATAAATAAGTAGTAAAACTCCTCTTTAATTCAAATTATTGCCTTACCAAGAAGAGCATCTAAGTTACCTTTTCTACATTTTATTCCCTTTCATAGTATAATTTTTAATTTTGAATAATATTTCTGTCCATATGCAATAATTAATTCCAAAAAAAGTTTTCAAAAAAAGGGAGAGCATTCTTGGTTTAATTAAAGATTAAAATAGCTAGGCTAAGAACAATTAAAAAATATAAAATAATGAGAGCAAGCTGAATATTCGTTTAATTGTTTTGGAAAAATATAAAGAGTCTGCTTCCTAGTACTCCGGGCCATGCATGTAGCATGATTGTGTAAAAATAAATTAATTATACCAAAAACCTAATTTAATTTGAGTCATGCCAAGTCCTGCGCAGCATGTTTGAACTTCATTAAATTTTCTGGGAATATTTCTCAGAGAGAAGAAGAATATTCTCACAAGTAATACCTTTAATTCCTCTATTGGTGGAGTGTACACAAATTAAAATTAGAAAAAAATGAAGAATTGACTGTCCCCATCAGATATAACAATTAGGGCAATTCTAGTTACATCCTTCAAAAAGTATGAAATTGCATATCTATCCTTTTAAAATCTATAGTATCATATTTATCCTAATAAATTAAAATAACTAACATTATTTACACAATTCATCATCTTCTAAATAATTAATTCTCAATCTATCATCCTTTTAAATTCATAATTTTCATTTTGCTCTTATAAAAATGAAATTGTTTTAATAATATTTAGACAAATTAAACATTATCCACTACAAAATTCTTTCACTATCCGCGAGGGTAAAAGTGTTCTTTATCAATGGTATTTTCACGGATACTCATGTCAGTAATACCGATACGCTCAGAAGTAGTCACTTCTGACGATGTGCTCTCGAAAATAGTTACTTTTTACCCTCGCGGATACTGGCCTGTTTTTTTAGTGATCCTTATTGTCACGTAACAAAATTACACAAGTATATATTCTCGATTGTGGTGATTCCACCATGAGTTTTCATTTAGGTCTCGAGGGTTTTTTTTTCCTTCGATGTCATTTTCTATGGAATCAAATCTACTGCTCTTCTTTGAGAAAAGCAGAAATACACTTTTTTCATCTCAACCGTTCATATTTTTTTTTTAATAATTCAGATTTGAAGATGAAATCTGCTACTTTTATCTTCTCTTCGAAATCTGAACTACTCAAAATATTTGAACGGTTGAATGAAAAAAAGAAGAAGGTCTCTACTCTTTTTTTTGTGTGGAGGAAAACAGTTGATTAATTCTCACTCATCTTCTATAAGCCAACAAACTATTCAGCGATTTTAAGAGGTGGGAACATAAGAAATAATAGCAAAGTATACGGAAGCAAAGAAAATCTTGGCACTTTATTTGAAAATGAGAAACATGAAAGAGGTCAGGAAAGGGGCAAATTAGTTTAGATCTTATTAATTACGTGCTTAATAATAATATTTGGGATATTTAATATCAGTAATTTCAGTTTTTAATATATTTGAAAAATATTAAAATTGTACTGAATAAATTAATTTGTGATTTATTGTAACTTAGTAGGATAAATATTTTATTGTAAATTTTCTAAAAAAAATAAGTTAATTTATAATTCCTGAATTAGGTATACCTGAAATTCAGTTTTACTCTCTTATTTGACAATTCCAAATCACATAGCGATTAATAATCAAAGCTTGCAACTATTGTAGCACTCTTATTTATTTATTTTTCCAAATTCTCGACGACCTTTGCACTATAATCCAAAATTTCTGCGTCACTTCTCTGTTGTGTGACAATTACTTACGACATTTAGGTTCAATTAGCTCTAGGACCGTACGATTAGCATCAAGATCTATGCGCACGGAAATTGATGCAGAGCACACGAATCTTGATACAGATCGAATGGTCATCACACCCATCAAACCAAGGTAGGTCCGATGGGCATCGGACCTACTCTGATTCCATTACTTACCTATCAATGATTAACTTCTAGTCAACCTCGATGGAACGAATATTACGAAATATTTTTCTAGAAAAAAAAAGCATGGCCACAACTTGAAAATGGATAAACAACAACAACACCTTGAAAATGGATAAACAACAACAACACCCACATAGAGGTGTTATCGGGTTGGATAGGGTCCCGATACTATTATATTTGGACCTGTACCTTAAAAGTGTTCGGGTCCGAATTTTGATCCATATACTTATTTCAAATCGGATCGGGTCCGGATCCGGATATATATCTACCCGTAGATATTTCGGGTCCAATCTTTCGGTTCCGAGTAGATATATATCCATAACTTGTTTATGGATTATCGGGTCTGGTCCGGATCCGGAGCGGGTACATGTCGCAACTCACAAGCATTTGAGAAACACTTTACGTTTAAATATAATTATAATTTCTTAAACATCTCACATAATATATCATTATAATATAAATTAAAATCTACTCCAAAATATTGAAGGTGAGATAATTTTAGAAAGTAAAATATTGGATATGATGATTTCATTATATGGTTCCGAAATCTAGGAATAGAATATTAATATTAATTTGTTTCAATCAGCGAAGAGAGCAATAAATTTAAATAATCTGTGCAGAAAGGCAGATACATGGTAGATAAAGAGATCAAGAAATGAATTAATTAGTTTTGAAAATTTATAGGCAAAATGTGAACATGACATTTGATTTCAATAATCTGTGCGAAACGAGCAACAAATTTCATTCAAGAAATTAAAAAATATTACTAATGATTGTCTTTTCATAGTTATTAATATATGTGTTTATATTAAATAATTATAAAGAAATGATATTATCATTTTATCAGGTATTTATACAGATATCGGGTCGGGTTCGGTCATAGGTCGGATAACTAAATCAAACCCATATCCTATCCATTGCAGTATCAGTTCCGGTTCAGATACATGTCAGATATTAAATTATTAATTTTGTAACTGTACTCATAATTTAACCGGTTATATTTTTTAAACCATATCCTATCCAAATTAATCGGATCCGGATCGGTTCCGGTTCGAATCCAGTTCGGATCCGGATCGGATTCGGGTAATCAGGTAAAAGTAGCACCTCTACACCCACGTCTCCTCCAATTTGCGATCAATGTTTTTCGATCAAATCAATATCAATCGATGTAATTAATTTATAGAAAAAAGGATTGGCCACACGCATATATTATTATTATACATATAATTTTAATATAACTTTATGTAATAATTTCTCTGGTCACGATGATGATGGAATATGTGTTTATAAATTCTTTTCCATTATAAAGGAGAATTAAAAAAAAAAATACAGCCAGGAATTAAAGATTCAGTATGAATGGGTGATTCTTTTGGTTAAGGAACAAGGCAAAACATGCATGCATAATGCATTTTGTACAGGAGGAATTATAATATATATTATATGCCAAATCCCCATGTTTAGAAAAGTAGCAACATTAATTAGAACAAATTATTTGAGCTTTTTAATTAATGGGTCGAAGTTGAAGCTAGGCTTCATATTAAAGAAAAAACAGAGGGGATGAAAATATCATGGATTAATTAAGTCCTCTAATTAAGACCGGGTCAGTAGGCTAAAGTAAATTTTAAAAAAGAAAAGAAAAACAACTATATACGCCATTGTATGAACTTAATTAATACCAAAAATACTACGTCATATATTATTGTATTGCATCTATGTCTTTATTATGAATTAACTCTCTAGTTGAATTTGAAGCAGCTAGGAAATTCACTTTAACAAAGAATGCTTTGCAATCTAACAAGGACTAATTAATTAATGATGTACATGTATATATGTGTATGGTAGCTATTGCAAGATAAGATGAATTAACCAACGATGCGGATTTGTTGAATCATGACTGCTGTTTAGTGCCATTGGTGAAGCCGATGCCCTTCCGTGTGGTCGGGAAGATGATGAAGACAAAGCTGGCCAAGACGGCGGCTCCAATCGGCAGATTAATAAACATTTCCTTCTCGTCGGAATCAGCACCCGGGAAGAAGCAATTCTGCACGCCGGTATCGCTAAACGCCACGCCGAGGAAAACTAAAGACGAAAAGATGGCATGCACAAAGTCTACAATCCTTATCCTAAGCCTCTGGAGATCGCGAAATCGGCTTGCGGCCTCTTCATCCGTGCCGGTGAAATTAAAGACATAAAAACCCTTAAAGGTAGCGAGGCCGTAGTAGAGCTTGCCGTCCTGACCCACCAGGCTGTCGGTGAAGGAGAAAAAAACGCAGGAGAGGAGGCAAAAGTAGATGAGTAGGGCTGTTAAGATCTTGTTCGACGTGTGGCATACTCCGTTGTCAGTGAATGATGACGACAGTGATGAAAAGGCCAGAACTGTCCCTGTTGGCAACAGCTGCGCAAGGTTAGCCGTGCTTGATAAGGTTTTGTTCGTAGTCGAAGTCGAAGTCGAAGTCGAACTTGTAGTAACAGATAATGCCTGAAAATATATATACATGCTTATATGTAAGTTCAAATTAATACTAAAGAACAAATTAATCAATATATGCATATATATGCAATGACCTAGTAATATAGCTAGTTACCTTTCGGGTGTTAGGAGGTGGAGTCTCTTGGTTTGAAGCCGTGCCGCGTTCAAGGTCATTTCTGTTGAGCTCTATTTGTTGTTGGTTTCCGACCTCTTGGGTTGCTGGAGAGGATGATGCCATTAATATTGAATCGCCCAGAGCTTAGCTACCTAGCTAGCAAGGAAGAGAAATACAAGGAACGACCTTGTAAAGAGAGAGGGAAGGCTGAGGTTGTAAGAAATGTGTGATGAATTATGTATATATGACGACACATATGGATAGAATAGAGAGATATTTCTATATATGAAAACAGAAAGGGGCAAGGTAGGCCTTATTTTTGGTCAGGATTCTTGAATGCAAATTTGGAAGGTAAACCTTCTAAACAAAATAAATAGAAGTGTTGAAGGGAATGGAATTATGGAATTAAATTGGATGGAATAGTCAGTGTCACACGTTCTGCTATCTATATCCATACATACATTTTTTTTTTTTAAAAGGCCGCAAGTGCCCATTCCATTACTGAAACAGAGTTTTTAAATACAACTGGAGGGACTTACTATTTTGTAATCTAGGTCAATCTCTATGAGATATATCTCCTAGATACTATATCCAAAAAAACCTAACCAAAGAGTTAATAGAAAGTTCATACAGCAACCACATAATAACTACGGCTAAACACCAAAAATAAGCAAGGTTTGCTATCACTAAGCCACTATGAAGAGGGCTAAGGTTAAAACTATCAAAAGGGCAAAATTGATTTTTGATCTTCATGATAATCAAGGCAGCACAGTGGCTGACTCTCCAGTGTCAGCTATAAACTCCACCAAATCCATCGGCATGTATTGATTGAGAGGAATAGCATCCTCTACAATTGGTAGCCATCGACCCATGTCATCCTTGACTTTTTTGCTTATATAACATGTCCAATACATACAAAGAGATTTAATTTGTAGAATTAAAGTACGTGCAGTTTTTTTTTTATATTGGTTAAAACAGAGGTCATTACGATATTTCCATAGAACCCAACTAACAGCACTAAGTACAATTAAGAAACTGATCTTATCTATAGAAGTAAGAGAGAGAGCAAAACTAATAAAATCATCCCAAGTATGCCACATGTGCATCACTTCTTGACTTTGGCCTAACCAAAACCACACTTGTTGGGCTATATTGCAATGTATAAACAGATGATCAACTGTTTCAAGATTTTGGCAAAGCTGACATTCTAAATTTCCAAGCCATCCTCGTTTAGCCATATTATCCTTAGTTAGAATTGTGTTATGTGATATTAGCCACATGAATATACGAATTTTGGGAGATATTGGTAAACACCACCATAACATGGATTCTCTAGGTTGTATTCCCCCAAAGTTCAATATATTGTAAATAGAATGAGTGGAGAACTCATACATTAAATATTTACATTACATTACATACAAAAAAAAAACTATAGACCAAACGGCTGAGCGCATGGCCCGGGAGAGACTAATCAATGCATGTGCATATGCCATACAAAGAGTGTCTAATTAGTTAATAAGCAACAGCATGCGGCCTGATCAAACTTCATCAGGTAAATATCCGAAATTTTTATTAATACCATATATTTCATTATAATATTTGGAATATTTAATATCAGTAATTTGAGTTTTCAATATATTTGAAAAATATTAAAATTGTACTGAATAAATTAACTTGTGATTTATTGTAACTTAGTAGGATAAATATTTTATTGTAAATTTTCTAAAAAAAAAAGTTAATTTTAAATTCCTGAATTAGGTATACCATAAATTCAGTTTTACTTACAATTAAGTCTCTTATTTGACAATTCCAAATCACATTGCGATTAATAGTCAAAGCTTGCAACTATTGTAGCACGCTTATTTATTTATTTTTCCAAATTCTCGACGACCTTTGCACTATAATCCAAAACTTATGCGTCACTTCTCTGTTGTGTGACAATTACTTATCAATGGTTAACTTCTAGTCAACTTCTGACAAGTCAACCTCGATGGAACGAATATTACGAAATTTTTTGCTAGAAAACAAAGAAAAAAAAAAACATGGCCACAACTTGAAAATGGAAAAACAACAACAACACCCACATAGAGGTGTTATCGGGTCGGGTAGGGTCCGGATACTATTATATTTGGACCCGTAGCCTAAAAGTGTTTCTGGTCCGAATTTCGATCCATATACTTATTTGTTTCAAATTGGGTCGGGTCCAGATCCGGATACCTATCTACCCGTAGATATTTCGGGTCCAATCTTTCAGTTCCGAGTAGATATATATCCATAACTTGTTTATGGATTATCAGGTCTGGTTCGGATCCGGGGTGGGTCCGGATCCAGAGCGAGTACATGTCGCAACTCACAAGCACTTGAGAAACACTTTACGTTTAAATATAATTATAATTTCTTAAACATCTCACATAATATATCATTATAATATAAATTAAAATCTGCTCCAAAATATTGAAGGTGAGATAATTTTAGAAAGAAAAATATTGGAGATGTGATTTCATTATATGATTCCGAAATTTAGGAATAGAATATTAATATTAATTTGTTTCAATCAGCGAAGAGAGCAATAAATTTCAATAATCTGTGCAGAAAGGTACATACATGGTAGATAAAGAGATCAAGAAATGAATTAACTAGCTAGTTTTGAAAATTTATAGGCAAAATGTGAACTTGACATTTGATTTCAATAATATGTACGAAACGAGCAATAAATTTCATTTAAGAAATTAAAAAATACTACAAATAATTGTCTTTTCATAGTTATTAATATATGTGTTTATATTAAATAATTATAAATAAATTGTATTATCATTTTATCGAGTATTTATACAGATATCGGGTCGGGATAGGTTATGGGTCGGATAACTAAATCAAACCCATATCTTATCCATTACAGTATCGGTTCCGGTTCGGATCCAGGTCAGATATTAAATTAATTAATTTTGTAACCGTACCCATAATTTAACCGGTTATATTTTTTAAACCATATCCTATTCAAATTAATCGGATCCGGATCGGTTCCGGTTTGGATCCAGTTCGGTTCCGGATCGGATCCAGGTAATCGGGTAAAAGTAGCACCTCTACACCCACGTCTCCTCCAATTTACGATCAATGTTTTTCGATCAAATCAATATCAATCGATGTAATTAATTTATAGGGAAAAGGATTGGCCACACACATATATTATTGTTATATATATAATTTTAATATAAATTTATGTAATAATTTCTCTGGTCATGATGATGATGGAATGTGTGTTTATAAATTCTTTTCCATTATAAAGGATTAAAAAAAAAATACAGCCAGGAATTAAAGATTCAGTATGAATGGGTCATTCTTTTGGTTAAGGAACAAGGCAAAACATGCATGCATAATGCATTTTGTACAGGAGGAATTATAATAGAGTGAGGCTATGGTGCTATGCATAGCACGGATGACTAGTGTACTACGGCTCAATATGGTACTTTTTAAAATTCTAACGGTCGATCCGAACCGTTCAATGTGATAACTATATGAATATGTACTTGCAAACTAAATTTTATATTTTTTTGAAATTTTTTACTATTTTTTTAGATAGGTAGAATTTTGATGGTCCAGAATTTTCAGAAAACACTGATTTTTCTATCTATCTAAAAAAATAGTAAAAAAATTCGAAAAAATATAAAATTTAGTTTGCAAGTACATATTCATATGGATATCACATTGAACGGTTCGGATCGACCGTTAGAATTTTAAAAAGTACCATATTGAGCCGTAGTACACTAGCCATTGGTGCTATGCATAGCACCATAGCCTCACTCATTATAATATATATTATATGCCCAATCCCCATGTTTAGAAAAGTAGCAACATTAATTAGAACAAATTATTTGAGCTTTTTAATTAATGGGTCGAAGTTGAAGCTAGGCTTCATATTAAAGAAAAAACAGAGAGGATGAAAATATCATGGATTAATTAAGTCCTCTAAGAACCTTAAAAAAAATTAAGTCCTCTAAGACCGGGTCGGTAGGCAAAAGTAAATTTTAAAAAAGAAAAGAAAAACAACTATATACGCCATTGTATGAACTTAATACCAAAAATACTACGTCATATATTATTTTTTGATGGCCGTCAACGAATATATATTAAGAAAAAAATCAAAGTTTTTACAAAGTCCTATTCTCAAATGTAACACATATACGTCATATATTATTGTATTGCCTCTATGTCTTTATGAATTAACTCTCTAGTTGAATTTGAAGCAGCTAGGAAATTCACTTTAACAAAGAATGCTTTGCAATCTAACAAAGACTAATTAATTAATGATGTACATGTATATATGTGTATGGTAGCTATTGCTAGATGAGATATTAACCAACGATGCGGATTTGTTGAATCATGACTGCTGTTTAGTGCCATTGGTGAAGCCGATGCCCTTCCGTGTGGTCGGGAAGATGATGAAGACAAAGCTGGCCAAGACGGCAGCTCCAATCGGCAGATTAATAAACATTTCCTTCGTGTCGGAGTCAACACCCGAGAAGAAGCAATTCTGCACGCCAGTATCGCTAAACGCCACGCCGAGGAAAACTAAAGATGAAAATATGGCATGCACAAAGTCTACAATCCTTATCCTAAGCCTCTGGAGATCGCGAAATCGGCTTGCGGCCTCTTCATCCGTGCCGGTGAAATTAAAGACATAAAAACCCTTAAAGGTAGCGAGGCCGTAGTAGGGCTTGCCATCCTGACCCACCAGGCTGTCGGTGAAGGAGAAAAAAACGCAGGAGAGGAGGCAAAAGTAGATGAGTAGGGCTGTTAAGATCTTGTTCGACGTGTGGCATACTCCGTTTTCAGTGAATGATGACGACAGTGCTTCAAAGGCCAGAACTGTCCCTGTTGGCAACAGCTGCGCAAGGTTAGCTGTGCTTGATAAGGTTTTGTTCGTTGTCGAAGTCGAAGTCGAACTTGTAGGAACAGATAATGCCTGAAAATATATATACATGCTTATATGTAAGTTCAAATTAATACTAAAGAACAAATTAATCAATATATGCATATATATGCAATGATCTAGTAATATAGCTAGTTACCTTTTGGGTGTTAGGAGGTGGAGTCTCTTGGTTTGAAGCCGTGCCGCGTTCAAGGTCATTGTCGTTGAGCTCTATTTGTTGTTGGTTTCCGACCACTTGGATTGCCGGAGAGGATGATGCCATTAATATTGAATCGCCCAGAGCTTAGCTACCTGGCTAATAGCAAGGAAGAGAAATACAAGGAAGGACCTTTTAAAGAGAGAGGGAAGGCTGGGGTTGTAAGAGATGTGTGATGAATTATGTATAATTCATATATATGACGACACATATAGATAGAATAGAGAGATATTTATATATATGAAAACAGAAAGGGGCAAGGTAGGCCTTATTTTTGGTCAGGATTCTTGAATTCAAATTTGGAAGGTAAACCTTCTAAACAAAATAAATAGAAGTGTTGAAGGGAAATAGGGAATGGAATTATGGAATTAAATTGGATGGAATAGTCAGTGTTACACGTTCCTCTATCTATATCCATACATACATTAAATATTTACATTACATTACATACAAAAAAAGCTATAGACCTAACGGCTGAGCGCATGGCCCGGGATAGACTAATCAATGCATGTGCATATGCCATACAAAGAGTGTCTAATTAGTTAATAAGCAACATGCGGCCTGATCAAACTTCATCAGGTAGATATCCGAAATTTTTATTAATACCATTTCCAAAAAAAAAAAAAAAAAACCAAATCACCACTGAAATTGGAGAATTTGAAAAATACCAGGGTCTCCAATTTAATCTGCGGCCCCATTCTTATGGAGCCGCAGATTGAATTGGAGGCCCTCAAAAATCTAAATATCAGTATATTACAGTGCATTTTGGATTTTTTGGGGGCCTCCACTTCAATCTGCGGCCCCCAAAAAATGGGGCTGCAGATTGAATTGGAGGCCTTGGTATTTTTCAAATTTACCATAATTTGTGGGTTTTCTCAACAGTGGTATTAATAAAAATTCCGGGGTAAATATGGTATGTATGTAGATAAATATTAGATATATATTTCTTTGATTCTCATTTTAACTTATTTTGGTTAGTTTATTTATTTTTATTGTTGGTGACGCAAGTAGAGTGCAATAAAATACAGACTCTATAAAGAAAACACACACAAAAAGAGAAAAAAAAAAATCTGATGACAGATAAAATTGTAAAAGTATAAGAGATATTTACCTTCCAATATATATACAATTATTATGTGGAGACTCCCTTCTCATATAAACATATTATAGCTAAATTTATCATATTAACTATGTAAATTATTTATAACATAACCATATACGTCTAATAATAGAAAACTTGATCCCATATATAGCAGCCACATGATTCCGTAACTGATCAGTAACTATATATATATATCACATAACCACGTAGGTGCACCGCCACGTTAGCACCTTGACTATGAACATGGACCAACAAGTTAAAAAAGAAAAAACCGGGTCCAGTAATTAGTCCCAACTTGTAAACATTACGAAACCCACTTCTAAGACCGGGTCAAGAGGCAAAACTAAATTTTTAAAAAAGAAAAGAAAACAACTACGCCATTGTATGAATTTAATACCAAAAATAACTATGCCATTAATTGTAGGGAGGGCCTAACCTTCCCTCTCCATCCATCCCCCACTTTTCTCCCAACTGAAAATAAGTAAGGGACCACAGTAAACCGTTAATAACTGTTGAAATAAGTAGGGGATCACAGTAAACCGTTAATTATTGAGAAATAGAAGGGGACCAAAAATGCCTCCACAGCATTACAGGATAGATTGCGCACAAGTATTCACCCTTGTAAACTCAAGTATTCATCCATGTAAAGAAAATACTCATCTTTGAGAAATAACTATATAAGGAAACATTACCACCCATCTTTGACACGTTTTTAGAGGTGGTTTTTTTTTGTACGTTCACTCTAACTAATTTTTCCGACAATCTGTGAGAAATTTTCAAATCTAAAATCACGAAAGTCTTCTACACAATTTTCTCTTTCAAATGAGATCCATGATGACATACTTTCGAGGTGTCCGTTACGCAAGTATTCACACCTCGTACGCAAGTATTCATCTCTCATTGAACAAGTATTCATTCTCGTCGTATAAGTGTAAAGAGTACATGAAGGTATGGTGGGACCGCACAACCGCGACTTCAGATAAGTAGGGGACCACAGTAATATGCGGAGATAAGTGGTGGAATTAGTAGGGGACGATTTGCGAAAAAGTATTGACACTTAACACGAGTTGTATTCATCCATATAAATAAAAGTACTCATCTTTGAGAAAGAATTATATATGAAAATATTACGACATTAAGAGCATTAATTACGCGGAGATAGTAGGGTACTACAACTGCCGTCCGCTAAAAACAAAAGAAAACGCGTAATTAAGTGAGGGGATCGCACAACCGCCATCACTAACTACCGTGGGGACCGCATAACCGTCACCGCAAGTGGAAACAACATCAAGTATTCATCTATAATACATGAAGTATTCACATGTAATACATCAAGTATTCACCCTGATATATCAAGTATTTTTAAAAAAAACTGAACATATCACACCCATCTTTTACACGTTTTTAGAGGTGGTTTTTTTTTCTCCGTTCAATCTAACTAATATTTCTAACGATCTGTGAGAAATTTTGCAAATCTAAAACCACGAACATCTTCTACATAATTTTCTCTTTAAAATGAGATCCATGATGACATACTTTCGAGTTATTCGTTGCACAAGTATTCACCCTCGTGATGCAAGTATTCATCTATCATTGAACAAGTATTCACATGTAATACATCAAGTATTCACCCTGATATATCAAGTATTTTAAAAAAAAACTGGACATATCACACCCATCTTTTACACGTTTTTAGAGGTGGTTTTTTTTCTCCGTTCAATCTAACTAATATTTCTAACGATCTGTGAGGAATTTTGCAAATCTAAAACCACGAACGTTTTCTACATAATTTTCTCTTTAAAATGAGATCCATGATGACATACTTTCGAGTTATTCGTTGCACAAGTATTCACCCTCGTCATGCAAGTATTCATCTATCATTGAACAAGTATTCATCCTCGTTGTGTGAGGCGGAGGAAGAGGCGGAGAAGGAGAGGCGGAGGCGGAGAGGGAGAGGCGAAGATGGGAGAGGCGGGCGGAGGCAGAGGTG
Source organism: Carex kokanica (assembly GCA_025461125.1). Taxonomy (NCBI): domain Eukaryota; kingdom Viridiplantae; phylum Streptophyta; class Magnoliopsida; order Poales; family Cyperaceae; genus Carex; species Carex kokanica. Next base: position 1,276,349 of record JAJGRX010001338.1, on the reverse strand, counting down.
GAAGGGGGAGGCAGAGGTGGAAGAGGGAGAGGGAGGGAGAGAGGAAAAAAATAGAAGGAGAAAATCTACTAATTAATTTGTAGGGACCACTAGTTAGTTAAAATTGATTATTATAGTTAGAAAAGGAAGTTAGTTAGTTGGAGAAAAAATAGGAGAATGAATCAAGAGGTAACATATAATTACCCTTAATTGTATTGCCTCAATGTCTTTATGAATTAACTCTCTAGTCTCTAGTTGAATTTGAAGCAGCTAGGAAATTTACTATAACAAAGAATGCTTTGTAATCCAACAACTAACTAAATTATTAATGATGTACATATATGTGGATGGTACTATAGCTAAATGAGATGAATTAATGGATCATGACTGGTGAGTGCCATTGCTGTAGCCGATGCCCTTTCGCGTGGTCGGGAAGATGATGAAGACAAAACTGGCCAAGAAGGCGACTCCAAGCGGCAGCTTAATAAACAACTCCTTCACATTGGAGTCGGCACTGGGGAAAAAGCACATCTGCACACCGGTATCACTAAATGCCACGACGAGGAAGACAAAGGACGTAAAGATGGCATGCACGAAATCAACGATCCTGATCCTAAGACTCCGGAGATCGTGAAAGATGCGGGCGGCCTCTTCATCTGTGCCGGAGAAGTTGAAGACATAAAAGCCCTTGAAGGTAGCGATACCATAGTAGTGCTTGCCGTCCTGGCCCACCAGGCTGTCGGTGAAGGTGAAAACGACGCAAGAGAGGAGGCAAAAGTAGATGAGCAGGGCTGTTAACAACTTGTTTGCCATTAAGCATTGGCCGTTGTCAGTGAATGATGATGAAAGCGCCTCAAAGGCCAGAACCGTCCCTGTTGGCAGCAGCTGCGCTAGGTTGGCCGTGCTTGATAATGTTTTGTCCACCATAGTCGAATTTGTAGGAAAAGATAATGCCTGCAAATATATACACATGCATACATATAAGTCAAATATTAATACTAATTAAAGAAAAAATTAATCAATATATACATATATATTATATATGCAATGATCTAGTAGTAGGGAAAGGAAGAAAAGATAATTAATTAATTAATATATATATACACTTACATATAAGTTCAATATTAATACTAAAGAAAAAACTAATCAATATATACATATATAGGCAATGATCTAGTGGTAGGGAAAGGAGGAGAAGATAATTAATTAATTAATATAGGTAGTTACCTTTTGGGTGTTAGGAGGTGGAGTCTCTTGGTTCGAAGCCGTGCCACCGTCAATGTCATGGACGTTGAGCTCTATTTGTCGTTGGGGTTCGACAACTTGGATTGCCGAAGAGGATGATGCCATTAATATTGAATCGCCGATAGCTTAGCTACCTATCAAGGAAGAGAAATACAAGGAAGGACTTTGTAAAGAGAGAGGGAACGCTGGGGTTGCAAGAGAGAGATGATGGATTATATATGTATAATTAATATATATGACGACGCATGTATATATAGATTATAGAATAGAGAGATATTTATATACATGAAAATAGAAAGGGGGCAATGTATAGCCTTTTTCAATTAGGTCAGGATTCTTGAATGCAAATTTGGAAGGTAAATCTTCTAAAAAAATAAATAGAAGTTTTGAAGGGAATGGAATTATATGGATGGAATTAATAGTCAGCTGGCTATCTATATCCATACACACATTAAATATTTACATTGAATTACATACAAAAATAGAAACTATAGACCAAATGGCTGAGCGCATGCCCTAGAGAGAGACTTAATCAATATATGCATGTGCATATCAGCATATGCCATATAAAGAGTGTCTAATCAGTTAAGCAACAGCATGCGGCCTGATCAATCTTCAATCTTCATTAGGTAAATATAGTATGTATGCATGTATGTATGACATGTACATGTTGAGTAAACTGGTGGTGCTGCATGAGATATGTAATTTTTTTTTAAGAGAGAAGAGAGATATATATATCTTTGATTCTCATTCTTAACTTAATTAATTATTTTGGTTAGTTTTATTTTTATTTTTAGTGATGGTCTGGTCAGATCTTGATCACATTCATTGTAACTTGGTTGGGTTTGGAGCAAGAAAGGCAAGTAGACACTAAAATACATACTCTATATAAACAGCACAAAGAGAGAAAAATTCGGAAAAAATAACCTGTCGACCGATAAAAATATTTTACAAGTCTAATATATATATATATATTTACCATATAAACATGTTATAGCTAAATTTATCATATTTACATGTAAATTAATTATAAACATAACCATCTACGTCTAATAATAGAAAACTTGAACCCATAAATAGCAACCATGATCACCACATGATTCCATAATTGCCCAGTAACAATGATCCCAATTATAACTAGTCTAAATTATCATGTACATAACCACTTTAGTGCACCGCCACGTTAGCACCTTGACTATGAATATGGACCTAGAAGTTAAATAAGGAAGCTCAGTTCTTAACTTTTTTAACTTGCATCTTTGTAACAAACAGAGGAAATAATCAAAATTATTGGCTTGGAAAACTAATCGCAAAACATTTCTGAACTGATTTCCGACCCCAAAAGTGCATGTTTGGATTACTAAATTTACCAAATATATATATAATAGGGGTATATCAAGACAAAAATTAAGAAAGAGAAGTTTGTCCTAACTTTTAATTGCATAACTGGTGGGGTCCAGGTTATCGGTTATTGATCTGAATATTCTAAATCGATATTAACGAGGAACACTAGTTATTAGTTCCACATGTGTCTAAAAATATATTATTCTGATCGAATAAATCAGAATTAAGACACGTCAAGGGAATCTATCGTACCATGTGGAATATATCTACCCTAACATTTTATGCCAATATGTTTTCCTGATCCAATCAAGGAATCGACGGTTAATTTGGAATCAATTCTGATCGAATCAATTCTGTTTCGCAATATGCCAATATGTTTTCCTTTTCTTTTTCTTAAAAAAAATCGACGGTTAATTTGGAATTAATGTGTTCCTAAATCCTGATTATGATTTCTTTCCTCTATTTAATTACTATCATATATTAAGTGCAGTGTTCAAAGTCAATTCTTCTTCTTCTTCTTTCCGCTAACAAATATATTAATAAAAAACATAAGTTTATGTACAAATGCAATATACATGCTAATTTCACAAAAGATTAAACACCCCTATGTAGGCTACGCAAAACGGGTCCATAGTGAAACATCCATTGTCGTTTGATAGATCAATAGATATACCGGCCTATTTTTATTCGAGAAGAACTTTTTATTCCTCTCTCTCCAAAGTGCCCAAGCGCTTGCTGCTCAGACGACCCTCCAAAGGGATATCTGTTCCTCTGTTGCCCCTCAGTTCGTCATGTCCCAAATATGCTGTCTGTTGCTTGCAACCATTGTCATATTGTAATGTGTCCGGATCCCTCTCCAGAATCTTCTTGCGTAAATACAGTCCCACATAATATGGTCCACCGTTTCCACACCATTGGATCCACAGAGGTGGCATCCAGTCTGAACCGTGCATCCTCTAAAGATTAGTACTTCCTATGTTAGAATTTTATTTGGAAGCATTAGCCAAAGGAATACCTTGACTTTCATTGGGGCTTTTGTTTTCCAAATTTCCAGAGTTGACGATAGAATCCCTCGGTGATGCATTGTTTCATATGCTGAGGAGCACGAGAAAGCCCCCGAGGTTGTCCCTCTCCATCTGATGCCATTCTCATACATCGTGGAGGCCGAGAAAAAGGGGTTTAGACGAGATAGGTATTTAAGGAAGAAGGAGGTGTCATAGTTTAGTGGTATTTGCAATGCCTGTGATATGTTCGTCAGCCTTCTCACCGTAGACGCCCATAATCCATTTGGGGTCGCCTCAAGTAGCCATAACCACTTTGTGTTAGGGATGCAATTTCAATTTAGGTTAAAGAGCCAAATACCAAATTCCTAAATTAACTAGCAATTGCAATTCCTAAACTCAAAACTCCGCGCAAGAAAAAGAATTAAAATACACAGCGGAAGCATTAGTTACTTACTTGGATCCATGCTTTGCAATCTCACTTGCAAACTTCACTTGATACGAGTTGACTTGAGATGGTGCTTGATTGGTATGCTCTCGAGTCCTTCCAAGCAAACCCTGGTGCCTTTCTTCTCTCTCGAGTCACGAACGGAGCTCAAGAGTATTATTCTCTAATGGAGGGAGAATAAGGTGGCTATGCACAACACATGTGCCCTAAAAATTTTCTTACCCCGGATTGCTTGGAGACCCAGCGCCTTTTATACTAGTGAAAATATATCTTTGAGAGATCTTATAATTAATGTCAAAAATTATACATAATATATGACATATTTTCTCAAAGATATTCGTTTGTGCATTTTTGGTAACCAATCAAATATGCATAACATATTTTCCTTTTCTATTCAATTTATACAAATCAATTATATTAGGCTGACAAACAAATCGTATAATTGATTGATATAATTGATCAAATATGCATATTATAATTAATTTACGTAAATGTTATATATGCATAACATGCATAACATTTTGTATAATTAATTAATTCTTACATTTATCACTAGTATTAGTTGAATTAATTATAATTGGTCTATCAACAATTATAATTAATTTACATTATGTTATATATGCATTCGTGCCCCAAAACTTAGCGAAATTACGTACTATGCCATTATTCAGTCAATCACATTTAGGCATATCTTATATTATTCCTCATAATATTATTGACAGTATGTGATATATTAATCATATAACACGTAGTCCAAACTTAATTAATTGGAATTGACGTCTCAATTCCAACACTTTGCCACAAGGGCGTCATTTTGGCAGCGCAAGTCAATGATACCTAGCCCTCCATTGCTTTTGAGGGTGCACACGGTTTTCCAATTTACCAGACAATTTATGTCTTTGCAGGATTCATTCCCTTTCCAAAGGAAGTTACGCCGCATCCTGTCAATCTGTTTGATAACACCAAGGGGTAATTTAAGTGCCTGCATGGAATGCAGCGGCATAGCTGATAACACTGCTTTAACAAGTGTCAACCGACCTCCATATGAAAGGAAATTTGAAGTCCAACCCTCAATTTTCCCCTGAATTGCCATTAGCATCGGTTGGTACTGAACACGCTTAGGTTTGTTTATTGTGAGGGGCTATCCGAGATACGGTTGCCATTAGCATCGGTTGACACATAAGCTAAATTTTTTTCAATGTTATACTTTATAGAAGTTTTGAATCATCATGTCATTTCAAAAGTTATTTTATACATCTAAAAAGATTTTTGACGGTCCCATTTTGATAATTTTTTAAGATAAAAAAAGCTGGTTGTAAAGGCACGTACACTAAATGGCAGAAGATGCAAGATTCAGTTAAAGAGTTTAAATAAATCTTGCAATCAATCATTGGAATTGTTTTGTGGTAGCCTGGTAGGCAAAAGGCCATCCCCTACATGGGCCATATTATAGAAAGATCTTATTTTCATTCTTGTTCCACTTTAACATGTATATCAATAATTAAAAAAAAAACTGGTACCAACAACAGTAATGGTTCTGGTACGTACCAGAATCAGCAGCAGTATCGACTTTACGAAAACAGAAACCAGTATCGATATGCATTCTCAGCCCTGAAAATTTATTAACACTCCATATACAACTGTTTTATAAATTTAATAGTGAAATAATGCGAAAATACCCAAATTGCCCCTCATATTACTTTCACATCCACATGTCAATGAGAAGAAACAAACAGCTTAAGGCAGAGCTAGAGGTTGTAATTTTGCAAGTACATAGAACTTTTCATTCTGAAAAAAAAAAAAACTCATATGCATCTAACCCTAATCAACACAAACAAATATTTTTTACCATGCCCATTGTTTTATTAAAATGGTCCATTTCATCAAAAATTGAAAACTGGCGTAAATCATAAATAAATTAGGCTTTTTTTTCCAATTTACTACTAAGTATATTGACCTGCCTATGTTAATTTCTGTTCAAACCAGAAAGAACTAGTATAGTATGAGAGACCTTGACTGAATTATATATTTTCAGATAAAAGATTCATTCCATTTTTCCACATGTTTATCTTCAAGTTCAGCTATTTTTAGTCACTATAATAACTTATGTTGTTTGTCCATACAAAATTTCAGATTCCATTTGTGCTAATGCATAATCTAAGCAATCAAAGGAATACAGAAGTACAACTGTTCAACAGAAAAATTATATTTTCTCTGAAAAACAAAATATTAACCAAAAATAAAATTTAGAAAAAAAAACCAAGGTTTTGAGACAGGAAGATCAGAATTATGTAAAAGGGCAAGACTAAAATAAATCAATAAAACCGGAAAGGAACTTAAAAGTTAAAATGACACTTCAAACTATTAATCAGCAAGAAAAAGAAAATTCAATCATAATAAAAGTATATAATAACTAATGAGTACTTTTTAATCTATACAACCATTAAGAAACTAATAAACCAATATAGCACACTAATATCCATTCCTATTATACAAGCAAACCACCTATAAGATGACATCAGGCTCAGCATCTTTAGAAATCATGTGTTGTTGAAGAGTGCTATAGGTCACAGCATCAGGCTCAAGCCCTTTAGAATACATGTCATGGAGAAAATCCATTGCCTTCTCGATTTCACCATTTTTACACAACCCACTAATAAGAGTGTTGTACGTCACCACATTAGGATCACACCCTTTAGAAATCATGTCATCTAAAAAATCTATTGCCTTCTCAGTTTCACCTTTTTTGCACAGCCCTTCTATAAAACTAGTGTAGGTAAAAACATTAGGCTCAAGACCTTTAGAAATCATGTTATTTAGAAATTTCAATGCCTTATCAGTTTCACATTTCTTGCACAGCCCATCTATAATAACGCTATAGGTCACAACATTAGGCTCATGCCCTTTGGAAATCATCTTATTTAAAAACTCCAATGCCTTGTGAATTTTACCTTTCTTGCATAGCCCTCCTATAACAGTGGTGTAGGTCACGACATTAGGCTCATACCCTTTAGAAATCATGTCATTAAAAAATTCCATTGCCTTCTCAATTTCACCTTTCTTGCAAAGCCCGTCTAAAAGAGTGTTATAGGTCACGACATCAGGCTTGTGCCCTTTAGAAATCATACCATCGAGAAACTCCATTGCCTTCTCAATTTCACCTTTTTTACACAACCCGTCTATAAGACAGTTGTAGGGCACAACAGTAGGCACATGCCCTTTAGAAATCAAGTTATTTAGAAAATCCAATGCCTTCTCAGTTTCACCTTTCTTACACAGCCCATTTAAAACCATGTTGTAGATCTTACCATAAGGCGTATTCCCTTTAGAAACCATGTCATCAAGAAAAACCATTGCCTTCTCAATTTCACCTTTCTTGCACAACCCCTGTATAAGAACGGCATAAGTCACTGTATCAGGTTGATAACCTTCAGAAATCATGACATCTAGCAACTCCTCTGCCTTGCCCAATTCCCCCTTTTTACAGAGACCATTCATAAGTGAATTGTATGTCACAATATCAGGTATAACCCCAGCAGAATGCATTTGTTTAAATAAATTAAATGCCTTACCGATTTCGCCCTCCTTACAGAGACCATCAACAATTATGCTGTACGTGACAACATTAGGTTCTAACTCACCGCCATGTTTAGCCATTTTGAGAAGCAACTGAAGGGCAAAGCCGGTTTTGCCCTTGGAGCAAAGCCCCTTCACAATAACGCCATAAGTGAGCACATCGGGCACGCATCCCAGCTTAGGCATTTTTTCGAGCACCATAAGTGCAGCCTCACCAATTCTATTCTCACGACAAAGCCCTTTGATTATTGGACTGAAGATCATACCATTCACTGTACGACCCTCTTTGAGAAATCGTCCCAAAAAACCAAACATTAGGCTGACCCGATTCCTTTGTGCACAGAAATCCATCAAGATCAAATAGGTATGGTCATCAGGATCAATTCCTTCAGATTGGGTTAAGCGGGTGAAGAGGGAAAAAACAGAGTCGCATGAGGATCTGGAGTAAACCAAGGCGGCCGAGAGCTGATTGAATTGACGAATGTCAGTTGGAGGATTCTCGGTAGCCAACATCTGATTCAACAGGCGAAGCGCCTCTTGGACAGAAATGCGATCACCCGCCTTCAATTGCTGACTTCTTCGCTCCAGCGGTTTCACCTTCTGGTCCTGCCGATGCGGCGTTCCACTCTTCCCAAATAGGTCATCAATATTGGTGTTGCCAGGGAAATTACTAGTAGCAGGCGGTGGACTTGTTTTGTTGGTCATTCTATGGGGTTCAAATTTGGATTGGGGTAACACATAGCAGACAAGGTGGCGGCCTCTATGAGAAACAAATAGGAATTTCGATTGGGATTTGGAAGTTGAAGGTGAAAACGAAGAGGAAGGGGCAAGAGATAAGGCACAATCCATCTGATTCTTATATATTATTATCTTGGTTTGGTTTCAGGCTCTTTATCTCTACCTCTTTGAAAAAATTTATCTAAGAAGGTTGAACTTCTCTTCAATGGAGGTCTAGCAAGGCAAACCAATAAATTGAAGAAAGAAAAGGGGAAAGATTCAAACCAGAATGAGAAGGGAAGCGAAGCGAAGCTGCACGCATGGAGAGTAAAGCATAAGAAGAAAAGTTGAGGAGGTGAAGAAAAATAAAGAAATTGAGGGATAGAATTCGTTTGTCAGATGCTTATCGGTTTAGAAGGGGGAAAGAGGTGAATTAAAATTAGAATTATGGGCTGTGCTTTACTCCTTTCTTCCTGGTCCAGAAAATAAAAATTGGGCTGGACTTTTAGATTGGAATTGAGGCTACTAGAGCCTAATAAGGAGAGCAAAGTGTCCCATTAATTACTAAACCTTCAATTCTCAAAAAATTACTAAACCTTCATTTTGAATTTTTTTTTTTTTTTTTACTGAGTAGAGAGCTGGAGGAGAGTCAGATTTTCAAATTATGAGGTCAGACGTATCATTAGAGTCAATTATATAAATTTTTATGCTAAGAATGAGAATAAGACATTTTACTCTAAATTATATACAAATTTATATAAAAATATAAATTATTTTTAAAAAATGGGAATCAATTGCCTCCACCTGGTTCATCCAAAACATAATTAAAAACAAAAAAATTACATTGTGGTCAGCACTTTGTTGCGGTGCAACATGTTCTAGTGCAAAATTCAATTCTAATTGTCAGTCTATAGATTTAAAAAAAAAAAAAAAAGTTTTAGTACATGTATTTTTGAACTATTGCCTACATCCAATGAACAATTTTGCCTACTCCTAATGTCTATTGGAGTTCAATACTTCTTCAGCCTAATTCTGTTTAGTTTCTCTTTTTCACAACCTAACAATTACTGATAAACTCTAATTTTTTGTCTGCGCCTAACCAAATTCTTGGATCCATCACATTAATGAGGCCTTAGGAATTATTAGTTGTAGATGAAGGGCACCGATTAAAGAACTCCAACTCAAAATTGTTGAGCCTTGTCAACAAAAACACCCTGCAAATTAAACAACATAAACAAATGTTTATTCTATATGAATTTTACGGCGCCTTTCTCAGGTGACCTCTGATATACTTTACCATGGTGATAATTGTTGCTTTATTTACTTAAAAATAAATGGTGCTACTAAAAATGTACTTAGAAACAATTATTCCGATATTTTTCTTAACAAAGTTCTTATAAATTAAAACAAAAGTTTAAAAATCCAAGAAAATTAAATCAAATATGTTGTATTTTATACATTGAATAAAATTATTTTAATGCGAGACAAGTCAGGATTAACGATATATAGTACGTGCGGTCGAGTCGCGATAACTGCTCTACGGATATAATAATGCCTTGATGTGATTAGTATTTTATACCTAAAATTCGTTTTTAAAGGTAAATTTGAAGAGAATTCGTTTTTAAAATTATCACAAGATTTGAAAAATTGAAGAGAATTCACAACCAACGTGATAGGAGTTAATGTTCAAACCTCATGAGAGGAATTCAATCGCCAATATTATGTGTCAATTTTTCAATAATATATTGCAACTTATCTTTTACAATTATCATTTATCAATGTATGATGCAAAGATTTAAATAACGTTTATCATGCCAAAACGGAACGGCAAAAAATACAGCACTATACCGCTATAGCGGGCTATAATGTTGATAGCGCCATAACTTTTATGGTTCGAAAACGTTATAGCAAGCTAGCAGCACTATAGCGCCGAAATAGCACGTTATTTAAAACCTGAATGATGTATAGAAACTATATAGTTTCTACTATGCTACTTTTTGCTAAAAAGAAAATTAAATTTTAAAATGTTCGGTTAATATTATGTAGGGATCTTGATGCAATTAAATAATATAGAATAATGAGGAAGTGTTGAAAGAGCTTGCTTCTAAACTAAAATTAGACATCTAAAATCCAAAATTACAAAGATTTCATTATTTGTTTATTCTCGTATAATGAAAAAATGTATAGATTTTAAATTGTAGAGAGGTGCAGCAGATTGTTTAGAAGGCAATACAAACAAATTCATGACTTGTTAAAGACAGCTTTTAAATTTGGAAAATTCGTTTTTTGATGTGATTTACCTTTTCTTTGTTGTTTTTTTTTTAATTTCATCTGATCGCATAGCTCTTGAGCCAGCTTTTTTATCATTTACTATCTACTTCATTTTTTATTTAACAATTTCTGAATTTTTTTTAACTTAGTTCTTATTAATTTAACTTGGTTCTTATTTAATAAAATTGAAATATAGGGGTTTAATAAAAGATATGTAACATCAACAAAAGATATGTAACATTGACAATACAGGAAAAATAAATTGCATTATGTTAATAAAAAAAATATAAGAACTTACTGATAAAACAGGCCGATACCAACAGAATCACAACTTCCAATGCTTATCTGATAAAACAGTGGCCAATATCTTATATGATCTAATATATTAATATAATTTGAGTTGATTGAAAACTATATTTATTCGTTACATTAAAAAATATTAAATAATTAGCCAAATAAATTAGTCTAATTAAAGTCATTAGTTTAATATGTACATTTGTAATATAGAATACTTATCTGCACTAATGTTATGCAAGCAACTTATAATTTTAATGATGTCAATTAAAACATTCAATATAATCCGAATCTGATCCGAAATTCGCTATGATAATGTATACAATTTTGCATTCGAATCATGGAATTCTGAATGAATATGAATCTACATATAGATTTTGTAAATGAGTAGGGTTAAAATGCACCATTAGTTTTGTGCTTCAATCATGCTCCACATTTTTTTCTACGTTTTCAAAGTTCGAACAATCGATCCGAACCACTCAATATGATCTTCATATTAAAATGTGTTTGGAGACCAAAAAAATTTTTGAATTTTTTTTAATAGATACAAAATCATTGTTTTGAATAGTCCAAAATCTTCTTAAAACAATGATTTTGTACCTATCTAAAAAAATAGTAAAAAATATCCAAAAAATATAAAATTTGGTCCAAGCACATTTTAATACAAAGATCATGGTGAACGGTTCGGATCTACTGTTCGGACTTTGAAAATGAAAATAAGGATATGGAGCATGATTGGAGCACAAAATCAATGGTGAATTTTAACCCTACTCTTTGTAAATTTTGAATGAATTCCCAATAAAAATATACTAAATATGATATGTTCTCTTCCTAATTAGGATTACAGTGTTATTCCATTGAATGTTCATGCAGCATATAAAAGGAGGTTGAAAGAGAAATTGATTTATGAATGACATATTTGCTAAGTTGTAGGAAAGTGATATATTACATCATTGATGTTTTTTGTGTTATTTTTTTAACTTGAAACAATGCCGGCCTGCATAAAACTAAGAGATCTAGTGCAAGTTTATCGTGAAATGTCATTTACAAATTTTTGTCAAAATTTAATCAAATCTGGTAAAGCTAATGAACAGTTAGTATTTATGTACTTCAACCTGCATTAAGTATGTGTTAAATTTATTTTTGTACAAATTGCGCAAACACCCACTGATATATCTTCCTCTTTCATACTAAAAGTCTAACTCAATCGACTGTCCAATCAGAATCCGCACGACTATTAAGCGGCCCCGTGCAGGGTGTTTTCGAAGAGCATCGGACCAATTCGGTCTAAACCGTTCAACCCACATCGTGATTCGTGCATACAATTAAAATTATAAACTGCAAAATCGGATGTACGAATGTTGACGAAGATCAAGTGGTCCAAACCAGTGCCGATCAGATCTATTTTGCTCCCAATCTGACATTGTTAACTGTTTGAGGTTTTGAAACTACCATTAGCAAAAAAAAATGGTATGGCGCCATTTAAAATTGAAATTATGTAAAAAGGAAAGGGTTATAGTATAATTAATCAGCAATTGATACTAAACTGTCTACATCAATTGCTGATATTCTGCAGATCTTCTTTTGTCGTTGGATTCTCCACTTTTCATTTGCTTCAACTTGCTTCTTTTTGCTTAACCTTTTTCAATTCAAATCTGAAATTTAGATCAATTCTAATTGACTTTTTTTTTTAAATGAAAGGTGGAAGTCTAGCCTACCAGCTTCCTTCAAATCCCTGTTTATATTACAGAGGATTTTTCTATTTTGTGGGTTTCCGAACTCATGACCTCTCACATGGGAGCCATGTGCCTTTGCAACTAGACCAAAGATTGGTTCTCAATTTTAATTGACTTTGTAATTGCTAGTATTTTCACTATCATTATTTTTAATTGTACTGAAATGCTTCACAGATTAACCCTATTTTTGACAAAGATTATATATTGACTTGAATTTTCACATTAATTTTTTTATAAACTATAATGCAATTGAGCAAATAATTGTAGAGAATAAACAAACAGCAGATGTGGATCCTCTTTGCTGATGTAAGGTTGGTTGGCAAAAAAAAGGCAAATTAATTCAAGTCACTGGACCTACTAAAAGGTATCAATTTAATTAATTTGTAAAATATATCTAATTTGATGGTACTATACTTAAACCCCCGGATTGCATTATTAGCCCATAGTTTGGGTTCTTTAGATAATGAAGTTTTTGGTTTTTTGTTAATTTTTCAGATTATTTTTGTAATGAATGGTTGGAATTTATTTATGTGAATTGAACTTTGTCCATTAGTTGGTTTATGCATTCATGCACTTAATGTTTCTTATCTTACAGATGTAAACTACTAAGTTTGGCACTAGTTGCTACCAGAGAAAAAGATAAGATTATGTCAGAGCTTGGTTTGGTAATTGGGGAATATTGGATTTTGGAAGAATAATTAGACGTGGTGTAACTAAACACTCAGAATTAGTTTCTTTAATTTCACATACCAGTAATGGAAGAATATGATATAACAAAGAAAAAAAAGGAAGATAACCAAAAAGGAACTAGGGAGAAAGATTGTATCTGCTTTGTTCTCTCTGCAAAAAAAAAAAAAAAAAAAAAAAAGAGAAGAAAAGTTGTATCTTTGTAAAGCACATATCGATCCGTATATGAATTTATATCTTTGTTTTCAAAGTTCAAATAGTCGATTTGAACTGCTCAACATAATCTCCATTTTAAAAATGTACTTGAAAACCAAATTTTGTATTTTTAGATTTTTTTTTTTTTATTATTTTCAGATAGCTAAAAAAGTCACCTGATCTAAAAGTTTTGAACCATCTGAAAATATTAATTTTATACCAATAAAATGATTGAGTCTTATTTGTTGCGTTGTAATATTTAACAAGAAATTTAAAGAAAACAAAAGGTCTTAGTTGTATAATATTTGTTTTGTCCAATGAAATTAAAATGGTATTTCCAGTTTTGGAATGTGGGGTATGAAAAACCTTCAGGCCCAAAAATAACAGGCCTAGTAATCATTTAAAATATTGATCTCCAAGTGGTAGCCCGTTAAGGGCCTTACAAATTTGGCAGAGCGTTGATGCAATATTCGCACCAGTTTGGGAAACACATTAAAAACATGGCACATGTGCTGACAAGTCCAACAACTTTCACCAAGTGGTAGTAGTACACTCTTTTCTTTGACGTCGTACACTCAACTTTAGGAATTCCTATCCTCTGCATTAACTCGAAAGAGAATCTTTTGAGTTAATGAATCTAAACTGTCCGATCTATTTTAAGATTCGTGTGAACTAAATCTGCACTAATATTAAAGGACCCCTTGTTATAAACATGAGCCAGATTAGCTCCGTTTAAAATCAAACGGTTGAAATTCATTAACTCAAAAGATTCCCTTTTAAGTTAATGCAGAGGTATTGATCCCAACTTTAGCCTCCCAACCATGCCGTACAGCACGCGTCTCCAGTTTAACTGTGACAGTCAAACTACAAGGTTTTTCTTTAATTGTATTCATTAAGAAGAAGTTGATGATAAAGATAATATAGGGATCCGTAATGAATTTCAACCGTTTGATTTTAAATGGATCTAATTCGATTCGTGTTTATAATATAGGGCCCTTTAATATTAGTACAGATCTAGTTTACACGAATTTTAAAATAAATTGAATGGTCGAAATGTATTAACTCAAAAGATCCTCTATTAAGTTAATGCAGAGGATACGAATTCGATATAAAGTGGGTGGCAATGAGCTGGGTCTAGCTTGTGATCGATTTGTCATAGCGATTGAATAAACTGAGTGAGCTGAGATTTAAGAATCAAGTTAAAATCTCAGGTCATAATTATCACGAGCTATAAATAAGTTGGATTGAGCTGGCTTTGTTACCTCGCTAGATTTTATTAAGCTACTATCATACAAATTTAAAAATAATAATAAAGCCTATCAAACATTTACATAATTTAAACTATAAATTAATAGAAATCATTTTACATAATACAATAATTAATTTAACATTAAGTTTACACATTTAAACATATAAATTCACACAGAATGACAAAAATTTACACAAATTTATGCATAATTAAGCTTCACAGAATAACAAAAACTCACACAAATTCATACCTTGACCGAGCTGGACAACATAAAAGTAGGCTCGCGAGCAAACTAGGTTCAGCTCAAACTCATTAATTATGAACCGAGCTAGTGGCGAGCTGGCTCGTTAACAACTCGGGCCAGTAACGAACGAGCTATTAGCGATCGGGTCAAATGCGAGTCCCGATCGATAAACACGTGAAGTGACACGTCGTGGCTTGGGTCACATGTTGTGTTGTGCCGTGATCATTTAGATTTTTTTATGTGCCGTGTCGTGCTGTTATTAAATTCGAAGGGATAATCACAATAAGTTAGTCATGCCATGACCACAGGTGCCATGTCCAAACTTGACCAGTCACGTTTAACTAGTTTTTTTTGTAGTTTAAGTTAGTTTATACAAAATTCACTATTTGATCACAATCTAATGATTATGACCATACGTGACTCGCATGACCATACATTATGTCGTGTTATCTCAAATTTTCAAAAAATAATTACGTCATGCAAATAATTATGACAAGTAGCATACGAATTACGGTACATAACCGGTACACGTATCGTGATGTGATGGAACTCTTCTGTTGTTGTGATGTATCATGTCATGACATGATCTTTTTTTTACCTCTCTAGTTGAGGACACAATGCAATTGTGAGTCCACATCCCCTGAGGTAACAGAATTTTTGAATTTCAATTCAGACCGTCCGATTAAAATTCTATCCATCCAGTCCAAAATTGTAATGTACGTGACTATTAAGATTCATGCTGATACGTAACCAACAAACCGGATCACTAGATTCAAACTCATATGCAACTATATCCTTCTAATTCTAACCAATCGTACAACATGACTAAGATTCATAAGAAATTTGGGTTGAATTTAATTTGAATATGACCTCTATTTTCCTTTAATTGGATGGAACAAGTGTCAATGGGAACGAAAAACCGGTGAGGCGGTGACCGAACTTAACTAGTCATGAGTATGATATCATGCACATCGCCAATGGTGTACTATGCAGTGTTCTATGTACTTATATAGTTAGTTATAGCTTTTTCGGACCATAAAAATTAAATTATGAGATAAAAGTGTGCTAATATTACTATGGCTGCTATAGCTGTAATAGCTTACTACTATTACCGCTACGCGTTACGCGCTATTGCTACTGCTATGCTACATGAGGTTTTTTTTTTCAAAATTTACATGAGCTTTTGTTCTTATTTCTGATGCTACATGGTCTGTTATGATAAATATGCTAAACTGAACTACGTGTTTCTGTTCCTATTTGTGAATTAGTCTCTTATTCTATATCGAAAAATATTCAAATATTAATTTTTCCTTTTGCTTGCTCTTCGTCTAGTATTTACTTGTAAAATTATTGTCGTTCGTTTCAATTGAAAGCTAATTTTGATTATTATAATATATAAAATGTTCAAATATGTATACTTACTTCATTTCACTTGTAAAATTAATTGTTTTTCGTCTATTATAATATGTAATACTATGAAGTATGAACTATTTAATAATGTTACCTTATAGATTCTTTTTTTTTCTTCTTATTTGCATGATGGAAAAAAATATAGATTTAGAATTAATTGTCATTTGATTGTTATCCCAATTCTCCAATATTGATCATGTTGATAATTAGTAGAAATATAGAATATAAATTTTGAAAAGAAAAAATGCTATATACAACCATACATGAAGTACCCTCCTACTTAGTCTCTACACACTCCTCTCTTCTCACTTAAGAAAATATAAAATCAAAAGATACAAAGACTGATTATGTTCAGTCTAGAATGCTTATATAGGAGTGAAGGGGCGCCTGGAGATAAGTGGAGTCCAAGTTATCTGATCTGGATACAATTGTTGTAGTTTTTCACCAAAGGGTGTCTCGGGTGCGGTCCGTATTGGCTAATATGGACCGTACTCCCATTGTGTTGCTACAGGAGTTAATGCGTATTCGGCTATCTTTGGTCCGTACTGGGGCTCTGATTCGTATTGGCTAATACGGTCCATACCAGAGCTTTAGTCAATGAGCTGCGCTTTTTCGATCGACCCGATTCTTGCTCCAAGTGATAGCCCCAAAACATGGTTTATGCACTAAAACATAAAATAGAGCAACACTAACTTTTTTCACGTAATAATTAAACATAAATGTGACAAAATAAGGTAAAACTTAAGCCAAAATTCTACGTAATTCACTATTAAAATGAGCTTGATCATTTGCATACGACTTGTACGTGTTTAAATAAATTTAGACTTCCACACATAAATATACAAAAAAAAAGATGTATAGAATCAAAATATTTGATCGGAGGACTATTATATAATCCGAAATTTCATCTTTTAATCAAAATCGTTGGCAGATCAGGATATCTAGGTGCTTAATATAAGAATGAAGATATCTTATATCAACATGCACATGTATAGTTAATGTACATTGTTGTTTGACGCATAATGACATAATATATTGGTTTACTGTTTTAATTTTTATTATTCATTTCCAGAAACAATTTATTACCATATCATGTTGGAGGTTAAGCAATAGAAAAACATTGTATTTATATGGGTCATCCATTTCAAATCGGATAGTTCGCTAGACTTGTATAGTTATTAAAATTAAGACATTATGGAAGGGGAGAACAATCATGATTAATATGAACCGTCAGATCTGAGATAGACTCTTCAGATCTCATTCAAAGAAACGCCTGCGATTTTAGAGGAGAACTATTTTGTAGTAAGGCGGTGCAGACCACCCATTTTTTTTTTTATACATAGCATTAAAAAATTATAAATTAAATCGGTAGTATTAATTTTTTTTCAAAAAATTAAAAAATAATATGGCTGCATTGATTCATGAAAGAGTATCTCCTCATATACATGAAGTAATTCGAGTCGAAATTTTTTTTTGTGAAACGCCTTAGATGTAGGAATTTTTAAATTTTGTACCATATTAAAATAAACGGTCTTAATCTCATTTTATCATGAGTGGAACTTATTATCGCAGTTCATGAATTTAATGAATTATTGGGACTAATAAGAGAAGTAATACGCAAATAAAAACAATCGGGGCCGTATTACTTTTAAAAAAAATTAAAAAAATAATATTACGGACTTAATTTATTACGTATTAATAGTAGGAAAAAAAAATCGGCGCTGACGAACTTGTTCATTTTCTCGTGCAGGCGACTCTTGTAGGAAGAGCGAATCATTATTTGACTGCCACATTTTGAAGTAATAAATTTCCCATGTGCACTCGGAGCATGAGCCAGACTTCAGTAAATCCAAAATATGCAGTGAGGTCCTACACAACAGAGAAATTATTTTACTATATCCGAGTAAATCTTTACTGTATCTTTAATCATTACATGTGAACCAACTGTACAAAAGAGGACTCTTCCTACGCGCTAGATTTCTGGCAGTGGCAGTTTCTCTTTAGCCCTTCAGAAAAGTAGGAATTGTCCTTGACACCTGGAAATGGTTGTTAACTTTCTGTGCCTGCTAACGTGGTTTTTTTTTACTGGAAAATTCTAGACAGAAAAATAAAACTTTATAAGTTTTTTAACTTTCCGAGCTAAAGTTAATATTAACTTTTTTTGAGGCGAACAGTAGAGGTAAAAAACATTTACTCTGGATTAAAGCAAGAATTTAATGCTTTCAGAGGGCATATTAGAAAAAAGTCACAAGCTTCCTCGGTTGGCTGCTCTCACTTATAAAACACACCTAACTCTCTCCCTGCTCTTCTCTGTTTACCATTAAATCACTCGCACAAGTAACCAGATAAACACAAAGCGAACCTTCTCTCCTACTCCATTCTCTCTTCTCTAACCTACCTACCGAGAAACAAAGCAAAATTGTGACCTAGAATCGAGGCACCATGTGTGGAGGAGCGATTATCAGCGACTTCATCCCAGCGACGAAGTCGCGGAAGCTCACGGCGGATTACCTGTGGCCGGATCTGAAGAAGGCGAAGAAGGCAAAGAAATCGACGGTCCAGATCGAAGATGACGCGGACTTCGAGGCGGATTTCCAGGAGTTTAACGAGACTGGGATCGAGTCTGACGAGGAGGACGATGACGTGGTGGAGATCACCAACCCCAAGCCTTTCTTCTTCACTGCTACTCCCGGCATTGCTAGAGGTTTATTCTTAATTTCATCATTTCTTAGCTTCTTTTAAGACTGTCAGTATAGAGAGATGGGAGAAAAGACCTTTTTTATATTTTGTAAGCTTTATCAAGGTAAATATTATTTTTTCTTCTTTATTCTGAGTTCACTCATGAGGCCAGTGAGTGATTTCATCGTTTGCCAAGGAGCTTTAGGAAGCGATATACAGAAAAAAAAAAAGTTAAGAATTTTAGGAAGCATAAAGTTAAAGGAACAACTTTTTCCGGTCTTTTTCCAATTTCATGACTCTTTTATCACTTTTAAAGTTTAAGGTCGGAATTAGGTTTAGATTAATGGAACCTTTAGGTTCTCTGTATGGAATATTTTTTTAATTGTATTCTTCCTTTGTTCCAAAGAAAATTTGTAGAAAAAAGAAAAAAATTATCTTCCATAAATTCTTTGCACAGGCAAATCTTCAGAGAAAAAACTGTTCTTTGATAAACGTTTGCATATCTTAGTGGAATCTTTCCAAAAGTAATCTATGTCATGTTAGTATTTGCATGTCCCAAAATTAGAGGAAGTAACATAAAATATGTGCAGGACATCTACCGCATTAATTGTTAATTAGATCAACCACATGCATATTCTCAGTTCAATTAATTATCAAAGCCGCTCTAATTGCAACTATAAAGCCCCTCTTTTATTGAACCAGAAAATGAAGCTACACATCACTTCAATCTCTTACCTCATCAAACCCTCCTATAATTAATTATTAATTTTTCTGACAGGTGGACCTGCTGCTCAGAAGAAGGTTGTGGAGTGCTCCGGACTGGCAGCAAAATCGGCCGAGTCCAAGAGGAAGAGGAAGAACAAGTTCAGAGGAATTCGCCAGCGCCCATGGGGCAAGTGGGCTGCTGAGATCCGGGACCCGCGCAAGGGTGTTCGTGTCTGGCTTGGTACCTTCAACACTGCTGAGGAGGCTGCTCGTGCCTATGATGCCGAAGCCCGCAGGTAAAAAATTGGTAACTCGTAAAATTAGGAAATACTCTTAGGAGGAAATAAATTGTTAAGGGAAGAGTTTGAGTTAGAAATCTGGAAAGTAGGTTGGACGAGAAGAAAGTGAAATGATTACTTACTGAATTAGGGTTGGTATAAATTTGGTAGATAGCACTAATTGAGATTAGACATCACTATACGGATCCCTTTTATTTGGTATTCGTGGGTGTTGGATTGGACATAACATCTCTATCAGTATGCTTTATGCCTTGATTTGACCCTTAGGTGGAAACTGTGAAAATCAAGAACCATATAGAAAGGTTAAAAATATGAAGTAAAAAAATAAACTTAGGCTTGTAGCACTACTGTAATACTGGTCTGTATGATGCAAGCAGAATATAAAAACAGCATAGATAAAAATGTATATGTGTGGTAAACTGGTAATGACTCTTTTTTTACTCGTACTACACTATTAGTAGAATAAATTATTGTTAAAGAGTACCAGAAACATGCATAGATGATAAATTTGTTAAATCTTTCATATTTTTTTTGATGAAAAAATCTTTCATATTGTGCTTGCAGGATCCGTGGTGAGAAGGCCAAGGTCAACTTCCTTGACGACACTGCCCCACCACCGGTTCAGAACTCTTCCAATCCAATGCTCTCTCAGGCCCCCAAGGCTTCCCCCATCTCTCTGCCGGTGACCCCCAACAATTACCTCCCTGAAATTGACTTTGTCGAAGAAAAGGTGGTTCCAATGGGAGACATGAATATGTACCCCTCCAACCAGTTTACGAATTCATTTGGATATAACGCAGGGTTTGGATCTGCACAAAACATGGCTCCGGCAATAGGAAATGAGACTGTCCCTGACCTTTCTGACGACATCTCTGATCTCAGTTCATATCTGAAATTTTATCTGGATGAAAGCCCTGACAGGTCCACTGATGGATCTGTTAACGGGTTTCTGGGTGATGGGTTGTTGGATGGCAGTGATGTCACTCAGGACGTGGTGGGAAATGAGCTGTGGAGCTTTGATGACTTCATGCCAACGATGCCTGCTGCAGGCTCCTACTGAGGGAAATTGGAGTTCTGCAAAGGTGTCTTTGTAAATATGGAGCTAAGGTACATACTATATATTTGGAGATCCTTAAATCTCTTTTTCTTAATATCACTATGGTGCTGTCCCTTCTATAATGCCATAGGAACATTTAGGAATTGAAGGATGTATTCAGCTTTCGATAACTTTGTCCTTCTTTCCTGTTTGTCATGTGCCCCCAAATCAGAAAATAATACTTCTATCTTGAAATAAAAATTTTAGGTTCAGCAAACAAAAAATGTTTCATTTATTGTACAAGTATTATATTGTGCTTGTCAGTGTTAAATATGAAAGGCCTGTAGGGTGGTGGGTTCTCTGTGTTAGATACTTGGGATATTTTTCAGATATATTTGGATTTTTATCAGAATATAAAAGTGTATAAAGCATGAAAGTACAACTTATTTATTTCTAATCATTTTTGCAGAGCGATATGCTTAAGATGGATGAAGAGATGAGAGCTAGCAAGTCCTGTTACTCTATGTTACTGTTGAACCTTGTGGACTCTGTAATGCTATTTAAAAAATTATACTATACTATTCTAGGTACTATTGATGCACCTTCTAGTGTTATGTTTGTCTCGTGAATTTATTGCTGTGTTTGTTTGTTGGCTATATGACCTATATGCTGTCCTTAAAAGTTTATGACTGTGGCATCTGTGCATGTACCAGTGTGTACCTTTGTGTATTATTGTTATGTGAGAGATGCTTGTCACTCTTTTGGTGGTTTGTCTTGGAGATTTTGGAGAATCCACATCAATTTAGAGGCGATAGAATTTCATGTTAGAATTTTGGTGCGTTATTTTGTTAGAATCCACATCAATTTAGCTAGGACCTGATTGGTGAGTTGAGGGAGGTGTCATCGAAACTCTTTTACTGGTTTACCCGATCCGTATCATATTCGTATTCGATAAGGTGATATGGATAGTGGAAAAAACAAAATTTTGTTAGCTTATCAAGGTTAAGGGTAAGAGTTGTTTTATTAAATATAAAATTATATGGTCAAATTTTTTATTATATAATTTTTATTATTATGATGATTATATAACATTTTATACAGTTTTTTCAATTAGTAATTAAATCATTTTATTTAATTAATAACTACAATTTAAAAGTAATGAGATAAACATTATAATTTTATATTACAACATGTATTTAATATATTGATTTATTTGATATATTTTTAGATTAAATTATATTTGATAATTATTTATTATTTGTTAAATTATTCGTTTAACACATAATGGTAGAATATAAAAATAGTCAATACTTGAATGAATAAATATTATACAGATATAAAAATGTCTCTATTCAATTCGTACCTGTTCGTAACCCTGGAGTTGATTTGAAATTATTATGGGGATTCCAGCTCTTTTAGTGAGATTGGGAACTTTAGTTGGTGGTGTGATGTTTTACATGGTTGTTTGAATTACATGAGTAGAACTAGGGTGCTCCTAAGCTCACCAAGCCCTTCGTGAGCGCGACTCTAAAACCTATCGAATTGACTTCAAACGATATTTTCAAACCGTTAGATGTTCAATCTATATTAAAATGTACTTGGAGACCAAATTTTACATTTTTTTGAATTTTTTTACTATTTATTAAGATGGTTTGAAAATCGCTATTTTTATTAAAATTCTGCACCATTGGAAAACAGCGATTTTCAAACCATCTTAATAAATAGTAAAAAAATTCCAAAAAATGTAAAATTTTGTCTCCAAGCATATTTTAATATAGATTGAACATCTAACAGTTTGAAAATGTCGTTTGAAGTCAATTCGATAGGTTTTAGAGTCGCGCTCACGGAAGGGCTTGGTGAGCTTAGGAGCACCCTAGTTCTACTCGAATTACATTATAAAAGAGAACAGAAAATGTGCAATGGGTTGAGAGATTTAAGGTTATGATTATATGTTTCCCAGATAGAAAATGTCCGGGAAAAAGGTTTTAAGCGTTATAACCCGACATTTTTATTAATATCCAAAGCTAATTACAAATTAATAAATACACCCATTAACGTTGAAAATTTATAAAAATATCTATATTGGCCAAAAAATGGCCGGTTTTAATTTTTTCGGTATCGGCTATTTAATGGCCGATACTAAATTCTTTTTTTTAGAGACACTACGAATAACAAGATGCTGAAATCTAACACTAAAAATTAAAAAAAAAATTAAAATATTTGTTAGATTACTTTTTTTGTTATATAATTAGCATATTTATACTAAAATACGTTAAATTACTTGAAATTATGTTAAAGTACGCTGAATTACACAAAATTACGCTAAATTACAATAATTATGTTAAATTACACTAAATTACGCTAAATTAGGCCGGTTTTGTGCCCGTTTGAAGTTTCGTCGTCGTTTTTCGCCTTCTCAGTGAAGATATCATCCCTATTCATATGTAATTTAGTGTAATTTAGTATAAGTTAACCTAATTTAGCGTAATTTAGTGTAATTTTGTGTAATTTAGTGTATTTTAGCATAAGTTAACATAATTTAGCGTAATTTAGCGTAATTTAGTGTAATTCAGCGTAATTTAACATAATTTCAAGTAATTTAGCGTATTTTAGTATAAATATGCTAATTATATATAAAAAAAAAGTAATCTAACAAATATTTTAAAAAAAAAATCGAATTTTTAGTGTTAGATTTCAGCATCTTGCTATTCATAGTCTCTAAAAAAAAAAAAATTAGTACCGGTCATTAAATGACTGGTACCAAAAAAATTTAAAACCGGCCAATAAATTTTCAACATTAGTGGATATATTTATTAATTTGTAATTAACTTTGGATATTAATAAAAATCTCGGCGTTATAACGCTCTCCTCATGTTTTCAGTTTCATCTAAAAAATTGGTTCTCTGAAAATGAAACAGAAGGGGGGATGAATGAAGAGAAATTATTTAGCTTCTCAAGGTACCAACTTGTGTGGTATCACAGAGCAAAGCACTTTTTTCTCTAAAAATGAAACAAAATGAAAGAGAGATTATTTAGCTTCTTCGAGTTCAGATGCGGAACTAGAAAATCACGATAGAGGGTGCTAAAATTTAAAATGCACAATATGTTATTAGTGGGAATTGCTCTCTACAACTATAAAATAAGCTCTAACCACTAAACTACAAGTAGATATGTGATATTTTATAAGGGGGCTAGACTATATGATAAATTTTAAAATAATAAAATTCAATTGCAATTCAATATATATAATTAAAGTTTTAAAATCACAGAATGACTTAGCATCCGTACGGGTGAATGTAGATCCGCCCCGGCTCAAGTTACCAACTTGTGCGGGCTCATAGAAAAAAGCATTATAACGCTCTCCTCATGTTTTCAGTTTCATCTAAAAATTTGGTTCTCTGAAAACGAAACAAAAGGGGGGAAGGGGATGAATGAAAGAGAAATTATTTAGCTTTTCAAGTTGCCGACTTGTGTGGGCTCATAGAAAAAAATTGTTTTTATCTTCAGTGAATTTGCTCACATTTCTTGGTACCAGTTTTACCCTTGAATTTTTTTAATTGTAGACTATCTTGTCTTCAACCAGATTTTCAAATTATCCCTCTTTTTCAAATCAATTAATGTGTTGTAAAACATATATCAAAATTTCGACATATTTTATTTTATAATGATAAGTGAATAATAAATTAGCCTTTTTTTTCTATATATATTTTAGGGAAGTAGCTACGGTGCTACGCGTAGCATAGAGGGCCTTCGTGCTATGGCTCAATATTTGAGTTTTCAAAATCCGAACGGTCGATCCGAATCGTTCAACATGATCTCCATACGAATATGTACTTGCAAACCAAATTTTACATTTTTTAGAATTTTTTTACTATTTTTTTAGATAGGTATAAAATCACTTGATCTAAATGGTACAGAATTTCCAGATCAAGTGATTTTCTACATATCTAAAAAAATTCTAAAAAATGTAAAATTTGGTTTGCAAGTACATATTCGTATGGAGATCATGTTGAACGGTTCGGATCGACCGTTAGAATTTTGAAAACTCAAGTATCAAGCTGTAGCACGGAGGTCCTCTATGCTACGCGTAGCATATTAGCCAAATTCTATATTTTAGTTGTAGAGTACATAGTTTGAAGAGGGAAAAATAATATTTCACCGTTATACGGCGCTTATATCCGTTGTTTTGGATGTATTTTGAGCAGTGTTCTAAATAGCGCGCTATAGCGTTTTTGGACCCCAAACGCTACGCTACGACATCAAAATGCGCTATTTGCGCTACGGCCGCTATAGCGGCCGCTACAGCGCTATAGCGGTCCGCTACGGCGCTATTTGCGCTATACAATATGGGTTTTTTTTTATTTTTTATTTTTAAGCAATTTATATGGATTTTAAATAAAGATAAAAAAAATCTCAAACCGAAATTGAATTTGTTGCTACTTGCTACAAATAAATCAATTTGAAATTGGGAATAGAAATAGAAATTTGAATAGAAAAAAAGTCCAAACCGGAATTAAAATTTGAATAGAAAAAAAAAATAGATTATGTCATGAATCATGATACTTAAGATATTTTTAATAGGAAAAATCGATAGTTTATGATATTACTATGGATATTTTGAACCGCAATTTGGACTTTGTACGGGTTCAATATGAATATTATAATTTCTTAATTACTTTGGTGTTATTTATTGTTCTATGAGACCTTAGATAATGTTGATATTTAGTACAAATATTGAATATACGAAATGTAAAAAAAAAAAACGCTATTTGAAATAGCTTCCGCTATAGCAACGCTATTCGCTATAGCTTTTTTTTTAGCCTTCCCGCTACGACGCTATAAACGCTATTTAGAACCTTGATTTTGAGAGCTACAAATTTCAGTTTACGTGACGTTTAATAAATTGTCAACTTTTTGAAGCAATACCCAAATTGGTCCAGCTCTCTGGTCCCTCCATTTCAGGAACCGAGCAGAGAGAGAATGCCACAATATTTAAGGATTGTTGAATTGAATGGTTATTTTATAAAGGTCTGACATGCAAAAGAGCCACAATATTTAAGGATTATGTCCTTTGGCTGGTTATGCGATTGTCGTTTGCTTTTCTCTACAGTAACTCTGTAAGGTGCATGAACCTTCGCATTATTAGGTTGGGAAAAGGAGAGAATTTGATTATTTGAAGGAGATATATTTGTATTTTTCTTGGTACGGTTGGTTAGACTTCCCATACCTCTCCACTTGGTTCCAACCTTATCTCCTTTGAGAAATTTAATGGACCTGGCTGTATTCTTTTAAGAGCCTGAATTTCTTGTGTAACTATAAAAAATACCAAACATCATGTACATGATGATATTATATTTGCAATGTCAATGGATATATATTTAATTAGAAGAGTAGAACTAGGGTGCTCTTAAGCTCACCAAGCCCTTTGTGACCTTAACTCAAAAACCTATCGGATTGACTTCAAACGACATTTTCAACCGTTAGATGTTCAATCTATATTAAAATGTGCTTGGAGACCAAATTTTACATTTTTTGGAATTTTTTTACTATTTATTAAGATGGTTTGAAAATCATTGTTTTCCAATGGTGCAGAATTTTAATAAAAACAGCGGTTTTCAAACCAGCTTAATAAATAGTAAAAAAATTCCAAAAAATGTAAAATTTGGTCTCCAAGCACATTTTAATATAGATTGAACATCTAACGGTTTGGAAATATCGTTTGAAGTCAAGCCGATAGGTTTTTGAGTTAAGCTCACAAATGACTTGGTGAGCTTAAGAGCACCTTAGTTCTACTCTAATTAGAATATCATTGGAGATGCCCTGGTATAGTTGGTAGTATAATTAATCCTCCATATTATTATAATGTCTTAATATTTTTTTCATATTGGAGGCAGTGGGATCAATTGATCCACTAAACTTAAAAAAAAAATTTAGATAATATTTGTAATAGATTTCTTTATTAAATAGCATAATTTGTAGTGATTTTTTACCTCAGTAAGTCTGTGACCTGGCCGGCATTGCAGATCATTTTCTCTTCAAAAGATGCATATAACTAAACATTAAAAAATAAAATACAATATAAAACAATGATTGGAGTTTAATGAATATTTAGTTATTTTCAAAATAAAAGACAAACTTGTTTATATATCATTTCTGTTTCTGCAGGAGTTATAAAAATATGTATATATGGTTGGTTTTAAGCTATAACTCTTAGATTGCTTGAATTCGTATCCTCTCCGTTAACTCAAAATTCGCATCTCGATCATCCGATCATCCAATTTGTCTTAAGATTCGTACAGACTAAATTCGCACGAATATTAAAAGGCCCCTGTGTTATAGGCCGGAGTTAGATTGCTTGGGAGTGGGATAAGATTTTGGACTGTTGTATGCTTTTTATTTTTATTTTTGTGTTAAATGGAAGCATGTGGAAGCAAATAGATGGATTAATTTCTAAATATCTCTGCGATTGCTGTCAAACCTCCGATTTTTTCAAGAGATCTTTTGTTTGTCTAATTTGATTTTCTTCTTCTTATTTATTATAATCACATGACTTATATATCAAATTTTTTTTTTTCCATCTAAAAAATGTATGTGATGTACCTAATAAAATTCAATGTAACTTTTAAAACAATATAATTACTCCGTTGCTAATCATGCATGTTATTATCATTATACATGTATTTTATGTTTTTAGTATTTTGGAAACAATTATTTATTTAATACAACATTTATTTTATATAAAAAACAGTTTTGCATTTTAAAAATCTTATTTTTTGTGTGTTTAATAGTTTATTTTTCTTGGTGGGTGGGGGGATGTCCAACCGGCATCAGATCAAAATCATCTTATTTGCATCAAAATTTATTTGGATGAATTTAAATTGTCCTCTGAATTCAAATCGTTTGTACAAATTATAGTATGGATCAAACGCATAAGACTGGTCATCAGGTGGAAATTCCTCTAATGCATATCAAACTCCTTTTTTTTTAGTAAAAACTGGAGGTCAAGCCACCAACTATTTATTTAATATCCAAAAAAAAAATTTCATCAAGACTCCGAACCTGTAATCTCCCACACGGAAAACAAAACCCCTCCTCTTAAAAGTTAATTTGTTAATTACATTGAATACACGTAATACAAATACTAAACTGATGCTATTCTCATTGATTATTTTTTTTCTTATAAAATTTCATCAGAGGATTACTTTCATGTTCTGTGATTTTGTATAGATATATAGAACATTTTTATACTATATATGAAAGGGTGTGATGATATTGTAAAAGTATAATTGGGGAACACATGCATGTTGCATAATTTGTAACTTGTGATATGATAAGATCAACAACGACAAAGAGTCAAAGACGCAGCATATAAATAGTTCGACAATCGACATGCACAAATGTCACCTTTGTGTGCATGACAAATTTCAAATCAAGTTAAAATTGTGAATTCCTTCATTCTTTGATTGACAACTCCAATGGATTTTAGCATTGCTTGTACTTTTGTGCATAGCATCCTCAATAATTGGAGTTTCTTTTGTTGAACCCTCTAGCATGAATTCAGATCTAGTAAGTAAGATCTAAATTGTTTATTTTAATCTGATACAAATTTTAGGGTATGTTTGGTTAGATTGAGAATAAGTTATTCTTGGAGTTAGATTATTCAGAATAGCCTATTCGGTGTTTGGTTGAATTAGAATAGTTAAAATAGTGAATTCAAACTTTTTGTCTTATTAAAATAGACTATTCCTAAGAGTTTTGAAATTTTGCTATTCTAATAAGACAAACACTATTCTTAATTTGGCTATTCTAGCTATTCTTGTTTTGTAACCAAACATACCCTAAGGGATACCTTTTCCTTTAACATAGTGCTACAAATTGTAAGTCCTGACTAATGACATTGTAAGCATGATTATGATAATTTGAAAGAAATATTGAAGGCCATGGGCAAAATTAAAGAAAATTTAATTCAAATCTATAAGAATTTGACTTGGAAATACAACTATTATAATCCGAAAGAGAAAGGATGAATTTTTTTTTCGTCATTTTTCACTTTTAAATCCTAAAATAAAACTTTAGAATTTATTATATAATAAAATTAATATATGTAATTTATATTATTTTTTCTGTGTACATATAAATATATTGTATTTTGATTTTATTTTAATTTGGGTCAAGCACTTGCAATTTTTTTTATTTTAATGTTCAAATTTATCTAAATCAGTGATGTTTTACAACTTCTTGATGTTAATTAATATAAGGTCGAAAATATTGTAATTTATTTATTGTGTAAAAGTGACATTGATCATATGTCATTATTTTATTTTGAAATATTAATTTTAGATTTGAGTATTAAAATTTAAAAGGTGAAGTCATAGTAGAGGTACTAAATATAAATGCATTTGAACTATCATCATCAGAAAAAATATTTTAGTAAAAATTAATCTGAAATTAATGGTAGTATTGGGTTAAAAAAATAAATAACGGCTTCAACACTAGACACGCTATTGACATCCAAAAGAAACCCTTTTTGTCTTTTTTTTTTTGGGTATCATAAAATTCCATTTAAATATGGGGTTACTAACTCCACAAATTTTATAATTGAAAATTTCAGCATTATATTTTTTTAAAAATAATTTCAAATTAAACTATGATTGAAATAGAAGTTCTCACCACCATATCATATCATTGACATGGACTTCATATTTATCACTTTGTATAAAACATAACCAATATGTGTGTTTGAACCAATATAAAAAAAAATTAAATTCCATCAATTGGGGAAATTAAATTATGGAGGCGGTTGGATTAACACCACATGGGTGTTCATTGCGGTGTCTGATTTTGGTATATAGCCAAGCAGCTTTTCAAGGGTCAACTTAATTGTTCTATTATATAAAAAATACAAAAAAAAAAAATCTCAACTTGTTTCAGGAGGGATTTATGATATATTTTGTCCTCATACGGTGGTTGTACACAAGGGTATTTTTTTTTTATTTCAGGGTTATACGTTGAGAAAGTTAATGCGCATTATTTGCATTTATATGATAAAAAGGGGAAAGTCAGTATTTATATACGGCTCGCATTATATCCATGCTCATGTGTTTGGTGTTGTAATAAATGCTTATGTAATTCCCAACAGAAGTATGTATATATTAAACATTAATTTATTTCTTGTATATTTCGTCGTCCAAACACATGAGTATGGATTAAAAATTAGGAATTTACATTTTCTTCATTTTTTTTTCTTTTTTTGAGTACTTTTTAACGGATATTAGAACTTCATCAAAACTACAAGAGACTAATTTATGAATTCCTATCCTCTGCATTAACTCAAAAGAGAATCTTTTGAGTTAATGAATCTCGACTATCCAATCTGTTTTAAAATTCGTGCGAACTAGATCTGCACTAGTATTAAAGGAGCCCCCTATGTTATAGACACGAGCCAGATTGACTCCGTTTAAAATCAAACGGTTGAAATTCATTAACTCAAAAGATTCCCTTTTGAGTTAATGCAGAGGATACGGATCCCTAATTTATACATTAAAAAAATTGATGCCTGTATAATTTGGAGTATTACTGAAGTTCGGATTTAAAAGTTTGGTGTACTTTTCTGCCGAAATGATAATATATTTAACATAAAATGTGCAAAGAGATCTTCTAGATAAAATAAGTTACCTGCCGAAATTATAAAATCTGACATAATCATTAAAAAGTAAACTTTTTTTGGTGGTCGGAAGCAATTGCTCCAACGATTCGATTGGTGATTAAAAGAGTTACAATTCTAGTTTAATTCTATACACTCTATGTACTATTGCTCAGATTCCTTATATTATTTATTTACAAGGCCACTGTCCGACCTAGCTCCCCATACCACTAGTCCTATCTCCTAGTCTATATAAATGCCCTCCAATTGTTCGCATCTATCTCCGCTTCCTTTGTTAGTACGTGAACTGGCTTGGCCTTGTCGGAGAATGTTCGTCCGTTTCTTTCCGTCCATAGAGCCCATATACCTGCTGCCCAGGTTGAGTCCCATGTTGCTCTCTGAGCCTTGGCCATTCCCGTTCTCCCTTCCCACCATGTCTCCTATTGTTCCTCTCCATGCATTAGTAGTAGTCCACTTTGTTGAGATAACATTCCTCTCCAAAATCTTGTAGCAAAGGGACATTTAGGAAAATATGGTTACTTGTTTCTGTTATCGTAGACGTGCACATCTTGCATCCCGTTTGTACCTGTCATCCCCTTCTCAATAGTGTTTCTTGGGTTAGAACTTTGTCCTGAAATGCCAGCCATAAGAATAACTTTACCTTTTGCGGTGCTTTGATATTAAAAAGTAAACTTAAAAATATTAAATCATTTTAAGACCAAATTAAAATCTATGGTATGTGCAGATATACTTTTAAATTACATAATTAATAGAACGTAGTATGTTAATAGCAAATCTTTTTGTATATTTGATTTCTTACAATTTTGAGATTTTGGTGAGATAAAAATGAGAATCAAGTTTTTCAATTTAAAATATATACAAGGAGTTTTTAATTTATTTGAGTTTCGAACATGTCCCTCGCTCACGGAGTGCAAAATTTTTCGAGATTTTTGAATTATGAGAGCACAAATATTTTGACCAATAGTTTTACAAAAAAAAAAATTCATCCCAAAAGAATGAAAATATTTTTCGTCAAGATAAATTAGGAAAATTGTCACTTTGCCCTTTCTTTTTTTATTATTTTTTTATTTTTTAAGCAGCATAACTATTAGAATTTTGAATAGTCTCTCTCTCCTTTACCATGTACAGTTTTATTATTAGTGATTTATACGTTTGTACATGTATATGAATGTTGTACTAAATGATATATTTTTTTATTAACACTATAGTTTGTACATTAACCATAAATAATAATTTATAATATATGTGAGATATTTCTTGCCACAGCAGACACAATAAAAAAAATGCATGCATGTCGAATTAAGGACAATTATCATTTGGAAAATGAGGAGGGTTTAAATGCCTCTATTTTTTGTACCTCCACCATGCCTCTATTTTTAAAATGTTAATAACTTAAAATTTAAATCATAAACGTCAAAATACATCGTGATGTGATCTATATTATTTTCTCTATGTGCTCATAAAAAAATTATCACATTTTGATTTTGTTTTTATGTAAATCAATAAGTTAAAAAATCAACGTCTAGAAATTATCCACATTAGTACGTTTTTACGAGCTATTGATGACAATCAAAACAAAGTTGAAATATCACAATGTTTTACACATGCATAGATAAAATTATGTAGATCATATCTAATGGTTTTATTTTGACTTTTAAGTTTTAAATTTTGAGTTATTAAAGTTTTTAAAAATGGAGACATGAAAGAGGCACACAAAATGGAGCCATTTGAACCCTCCTCTTGGAGAATATACGTATCTTTATTTTGTATGGTGTTATTTGGATATATATCAGCTAGCCAATTACACAATAATGTCGACATCAAAAAGAGGATGCTTGTTGAAAAAATATTCTAAAATTGATTGTGACTTATTAGTTTGATAAGAACAAAAAAAACTAAAAAAGTAAATCTAATCATGTTGTTAGTTGGAAATATTAATCTTTGTCTTCCATTTGGACAAAATATTTAAATAACAACTTGTTGTACTATTCTAATGATGACAATTAAATTTGAAGAAATTCAAATATAAAATCTAGTGTCGTCACTTTATTTGAAGTTATGAGTGAGGCTATGGTGCTATGCATAGCATGGATGGCTAGTGTACTACGGCTCAATATGGTACTTTTTAAAATCCTAACGGTCGATCCGACCGTTAATGTGATAACCATATGAATATGTACTTGCAAACTAAATTTTATATTTTTTCGAATTTTTTTACTATTTTTTCGGATAGGTAGAATTTTGATGGTCCAGAATTTTCAAAAAACACTGATTCTTCTACCTATCCGAAAAAATAGTAAAAAAATTCGAAAAAATATAAAATTTAGTTTGCAAGTACATGTTCATATGGATATCACATTGAACGGTCGGATCGACCGTTAGGATTTTAAAAAGTACCATATTGAGCCGTAGTACACTAGCCATTGGTGCTATGCATAGCACCATAGCGTCACTCTGAAGTTATTCTCTTGCTATCGACAAGACTATAATTTCTTGCTAAACCAATAATTTGGGTCTTGGTAATTAACCTTACGCCAAGTGCATGCAAAGTTTGCAGTTTTGAGTTTGGCACTAGTAAATAATAAAACAAATAAATGAAGAATGGAGACTTGTAAGTTGGCGCCTGTAGTTAATGAGCATTAAATAGAGTAGAACTAGGGTGCTCCTAAGCTCACCAAACCCTTCCGTGAGCGCGACTCTAAAACCTATCGAATTGACTTCAAACGACATTTTCAAACCGTTAGATGTTCAATCTATATTAAAATGTGCTTGGAGACCAAATTTTACATTTTTGAAATTTTTTACTATTTATTAAGATGGTTTGAAAATCGCTGTTTTCCAATGGTGTAGAATTTTAATAAAATCAGCGATTTTCAAATCATCTTAATAAATAGTAAAAAAATTCCAAAAAATGTAAAATTTGGTCTCCAAGCACATTTTAATATAGATTGAACATCTAACGGTTTGAAAATGTCGTTTGAAGTCAATTTGATAGATTTTAGAGTCGCGCTCACGAAGGGTTTGGTGAGCTTAGGAGCACCCTAGTTCTACTCCATTAAATAATCATTATGGGGGCATTTATAGTTTGGCCAATTTTTATATATCGTCAGAGAAGCGGCGAATTTGTCCTTGACGGCTTCATTGTTTGCACAGCATCACAATTCACAATTTTGGACCCATTCTTAACCTACAAGCAGGAACGGAGGTTGGGGTTTTGGAGGGGCCATGCAAGTACGCAACACACGCCAATTTCTATGATGTAATGATATTTATATGAGGAGAGTTTCATTGTATTTCATATAGGAGTGAAAACGGTATCTCTAATATTCGATCTGTATTTTATTCGTACTCAAAAAATTAGATGTGGATATCCGATATCCGAATATCCGTGTGAATATGAATATTGATATGGTTTTATGTTTCAATTATCCGTATCTGAACAGTAGATATATATATCATATATTTTAATATATATTATGAAAAAATATTATTATTCACCATTAAAATTAAATAAATATTATGAACTTTGGTATTTTTTAATATTATTTTAAAAATATCTGATTCGATCCTTATCCGTATCCGGAAAATTAACTTCATATCATTTATCTTTGTTTTCATAATTTAAACAGTCGATTGGAAAAAACCAGCATGATCTTTATATTAAAATGTACTTGAAGTAAAATTTTATGTTTTTTGAAACTTTTTTTACTTTTCTTTTTAAATATATACCAAATTACTATTTTTTGATGGTCCACAAATGATTTTGTACCTATCTTAAAAATAATAATAAAAATTCAAAAAAATAAATTTTGGTCTCCAAGTACTTTTACATGGATATCAAGTTGATTGGTTATGATCAATTATTTGAACTTAAAAAATAAAGATAAAAAATGTGAAACACGATGAGTTATGAAAGGCACCAGACATTTTAACCCTCAAATAATATTAGATTATTAGTGAGGGCATGGTTCCATACATAAAGCATATCAGTCTGTACTATGTATTAATAATTTTGTTTCAAATTCATACATTGATTTGAACCGTTGAACATGATCTCTTTGAAAACTAACTTTTACATTCTTTTTAGGATGTTTTTACTATTTTTTTAGATAGGTACAAAATCTTTAGATCAAGTGATTTTCTATTTTTTAAACAATATAAAAAATGTAAAATTTAGTCTCCCAATACATTTTCATATGGAGATAATGTTGATTGGTTCAGATTGAATATTTAAACTTTAAAAATGAAAATATTAATTCAGATCGATCCGCACTATGCATATTACTGTAATTTTACTCTTAGATTTTTATATAATTATTTGGTTTAGTTCAATTCAATAAATACCAATATATTACCAAACTTTTTTTGCCCTTCTTTAATTTTTATGACTTCGTCACTGCTTACAAGGATAATATGATTCCAGCAATAAGGAAGATTCCAATATTACATAATTTTATTGTTATTAAATGTCATAAATTTACTCTTTTTTTATTATCAAATGTTGAATCTAACTAGCCAGTTTTGTTAATTTTTATAAGAGGTGTGTTCACGTAAATTTTAATGATTTTCAAAATTCCTTTTATACTAGATGAAGTGGGAAAAAAAAAAAACGAATCTATTTTTTTTTTAAGGTTAAGAACGAATCTAGTTAAAGATGATTAATTTTTTGTGTATTTTTTTTTGTTTCTTAACGTTGTATAAAACGAATTCTAAAAATTATAAAATTTTACAGGATCACATATATCATTAATTTGAGCAAGATCAACGATTTGATTAAACATTTAAATTTCAACTT
Source organism: Carex kokanica (assembly GCA_025461125.1). NCBI lineage: Eukaryota > Viridiplantae > Streptophyta > Magnoliopsida > Poales > Cyperaceae > Carex > Carex kokanica. The sequence goes on along the minus strand of JAJGRX010001338.1, from coordinate 1,240,775 downwards.
TAAATATAAAAATAAAAGTCATTTTCTGGTATTTTAATTAAGTTTCTAATGTTGTTTAGCACCATCCAGAAAGCTAAAAATGCCAGATGGAGAGGAAACAAAGAAGTATGCTTTAGGTCGGCAGATAAGTAATTAGCATTTCAAAGTTCAAACTCATCACATGTCATTTCAAAGACACCAAGGTGTTACTGTAGGTTCATAAAAAAAAATATTATTATTATGACAAAGTTAAGAATTTTTTTTAAAAACCATAATTAGAATAATCAAAGTTAGGAAACCAACATGATTACTCCGGTTTTTACAATTCGGTTCCAAGTTTTTGTTTTTTTTCTGGAACCGAATTGGCATTTCGGTTCCAACCCCCCTGGTCACAATTTTTCCAAAAACCGGTGTGGAGCCAAAAACCCGAGATCCCAATTCGGATTTAGAATTTTTTTTTTTGGAACCGAAATGGGCTTTCGGGTTGGGGCCTTTTTTTTTTTGGAACCGAAAACCCATTTCGGGTTTGAGGTTTTTTTTTTTTGGAACCGAATATTTATTTCGGGTTTGAGACTTTTTTGAGCATTTATTTTTTTGGAACCGAAAATGCATTTCGGGTTTATCTTTTATCCCTTCAACAGACTGCATTAGAAAATATGATGAGAAACAAAGAGTTTATCTTTTAACTTACAAGGGAAAAGGATATTTATCCACTCAAATGTATACCTGGTCAGGTTGACCCAATGCAATGATTTCAAGTGCTTCACGCCAACTAGTGGGGCCCATTGGTACAGGTTGATGCCGTGCCATCATAGGCCTTTCCATGTGTGGGTCCAAATATCCCGTGTGTTCCCTATGATAGGAGGGGATAACCACAATCAATAACAACTATGAATCAAAAACCCGAACTGCAATTTCGGGTCCAAGGAGGAAAAAAAAAAAACCCGAATTGTGATTTCGGGTCTAAGGTGCAAAAGGCAAAAACCCGAGTCTTACTTTCGGGTCCACGTGCAAAAAATTAAAAACCCGAAATCTCTTTTCAGGTCCATGTCTATTTTGAATTTTCTGTGGCGGCTCTTCGGAAAAATTGTGAAATGGGGGTTGGAACCGAAATGCCAATTCGGTTCCAGGGAAAAAAAAAACTTGGAACCGAATTGGCATCTCGGTTCTTATGATTTTTGTAAAAAATGAAGTAATCATGTTGGTTTCCTAACTTTGATTATTCTAATTATGGTTTTTAAAAAAAATTCTAAAGTTAACATAAATTGACATATAGTAATAATAAATAAATAAAATGTAGCAACCTATAAAATTGAGTCATGAATTTCTGGAGCTATCCTAGTACAGACTACAGATACGTCACCTACTCAGCTGTCAATCAATAAATAATAAGAAAGCCAATTGAAATGGCTGCCAAGCTGTTGTAGACACGCGCCTCTTTCTTTTGTCCTCTGCGTGCGCGCGGTGCACGTCAACGCACTCTCTATCTGACTCTATCCGTCCTTTTAAAATATCCGATCCGATCCGTATCCGGAAAATTAACTTCATATCATTTATTTTTGTTTTCATAATTTAAACAGTCGATTCGAAAAAATCAGCATAATCTTTATATTAAAATGTACTTGAAGTAAAATTTTATGTTTTTTGAAACTTTTTTACTTTTCTTTTTAAATAGATACCAAATTACTATTTTTTTATGGTCCACAAATAATTTTGTAACTATCTTAAAAATAATAATAATCATTAAAAAAAAAAAATTTGGTCTCCAAGTACATTTTACATGGATATCAAGTTGATCAGTTATGATCGATTATTTGATCTTACAAAATAAAGATAAAAAATGTGAAACACTATGAGTTATGAAAGGCACGAGACATTTTAACCCTCAACTAATATTTGATCATTAGTGAGGGTATGGTTCCATACATAAAGCATATCAGTCTATGGTATGTATTAATAATGATTTTCAATGTTTTAAAAAATATAAAAAATAATTTATAAAAAATGTAAAATTTAGTCTCCCATTACATTTTCATATGGAGATAATATTGATTGGTTCAGATTGAATGTTTAAACTTTAAAAAAGAAAATATTAATTCAGATAGATCCGCACTATGCATATTACCGTAATTTACCCTAAGATTTTTATATAATTATTTTGGTTTAGTTCAATTCAATAAATACCAATATATTACCAAACTTTTTTTGCCCCTTCTTTAATTTTTATGACTTCGCCACTGCTTACAAGGATAATATGATTCCAGCTAGTGTTTTGCAAACGGGCACGGGTAATCACGGGCGACACGGGACGGGTTAGGACGGGTTTTTTTCAAAAACCCTACCCGGCCCCTCTCAAATCCCCCGGGCAACACGGGTCACGGGTAGGTGGGTTTAGGGTCCGGGTAGCACGGGTCTGGTCCGGTCCGGACAGTTTTTTTTTTTTGGCTGCTGTTTTTTCTTTGCTGTTTTTTTTTTCTTTTTCTGTTTCTGTTTTTGTTTTCTTTTTATACCAATAAAATAAAAATAAAAATTCATTTGACATGATTGCATATTTGAACTCAATAATTTTTGTGATACTAAAATCAAAATCAAAATTACGAATTATTTTAAAACAATATTGCTTAAATCAATTACTTGAAAATATCTTAAATCAATTACTTTAAATTTTGAACAATAAAATATAAATTAAAAATTTCTTAAATCAATTACTTTAAAATATTTTAAATCAATTACTTTAAAACAATAAAATATAAATAAAAAATTTCTTAAATCAGATACTTTAAAAATAATTATGAATTATTTTAAAACAATAGATTCAAAATAAATCTAACATAGTTTTTTAACCAATTAAAAATATATCCGAATTTGAAAAATTAAATCTAAACCTATTCAAAAATAAATATAATTACTTAACATATTCAAAAAATAAATCTAACATACTTATTTAACCTATTAAAAACCGACATTTTTAATAATACCCTAAGTTAATTAGAGATTAATAAATCTGCCCACGGTTCGCAACTTTTATTAAAAATGTCCAAACCGGCCATTAAATGGCCGGTCCCCCATTAATTTTTTTTTTTAGACAAATAGATAAAATGCTGAAATCTAACACTAAAAAATCGAATTGTTTTTTTAAATATTTGCTATATTACATTTTTTATATATAATGAGCATATTTATACTAAAATACGCTAAATTACTTGAAATTATGTTAATTTATGCTGAATTACACTAAATTATGCTAAATTACAATTATGTAGAATTATGCTAGAATACACTAAATTACGCAAAATTACGTATGAACAAGGATGATATCTTCACTGAGAAGGCGAAAAACAATGGTGAAACTTCAAACGGCCATAAAACGGCGCTCGAGTGTCCGATTTCAGCAAATGACCACTTTTTGGAAAGCTTGTGAAAATGCGCATGCGTCCGAACTATCTTCACTAGATTTCCAAATTCAGAATCGCCAAAAAACAAAGAGAAGGGCCTCAAAACTTCAGTTGAAGTTTTCGATTAAGATTTTCATTTCTATTGTCCAATCTACGTAGCTCAGTAAATTAGTTATATAATGAACTTGTAGAATACCAATTTTTATTATTTTTGCAATTTGTTTACTATTATTTATGATTTATGAAAGATGGCACAAAATTGGCCCTATTCATACGTAATTTAGCATAATTTACCGTATTTTAGCATAATTCTACATAATTATTGTAATTTTAAGTAATTTAGTGTAAATCACTATAAAATTAACATAATTTGAAGTAATTTAGCGTATTTTAGCACAAAATCGGCCCTATTCTAACATACTTATTTAACCTATTAAAAATAAATCCGAATTTGAAAAATAAAATCTAACCTATTCAAAAATAAATCTAACATACTTATTTAACCTATTAAAAATAAATCCGAATTTCAAAAATTAAGTCTAACCTATTCAACAATAAATCTAATTACTTAAATTTTAAATTACTCTACAAAAAAAATATATAATTACTCTACAAAAAAAAAAAATTTAACATTCAATTTTAATACTAATATTCTATACAAAATCTAACAAAAACTAATTTAAGTTAAACTAATTGAAACAAAATATAAATTTAACATTTATTTCAATTTAACAAAATTTAATCTAACATGAAATAAATGTAACCTTTAAATCTTGCGTGAAAATTTTGCGGGAGGTGACGAACTTCGTAATTTCAATACCTTCGTAATTCCATTTGCGTATTCGTAGAATGAATTAAATTTACAACAATATTTTTTTTTTAACAACAAAATTAAAATTGAGAATAATGAAAATATTGAGATTGAGAGAATGAGAGATGAAAATATTGAGATTGGAATGTGAAAAATTGTGAGGGACGGGGATGTATTTAAAGAGTTTTGTTTGAGGGGAGTATAATTTGAAATTTTAAAACAAAACTGAAAAAAAAAAAACAATAAAAACTGAAAAGGGGAGTGAGTTTGGGTAGGGGTCTGGGGGGCGGGTAGTCCCGGGTAGGGGGGTAGGGTAGGTTTGGGGGGGAAAAATTTGAATTTCAAAAAAAAAAAATAGGTACACGGGTTCGGGAACGGGTAGACGGGCACGGGTTTGCGGGTACGGGTAATCCGGGTCCACGGGTCGGTACGGGTAATCCGGGTCCACGGGTCGGTACGGGCGGGTACGGGTTTGAAACGGTACGGGTATCACGGGTAAATTAAAAAAAAAACCGTATCCGGCCCTTCTCAACCCGTGAACCCGTGAACCCGTGCAAAACCCGTGCACGGGCACGGGTCCCGGGCGAGCCGGGCCGGGTCTGACCCGGGCGGGTATTTGCAAAACACTAATTCCAGCAATAAGGAAGATTCAAATACTACATAATTGTAGTGTTATTAAATGTCATAAATTTACTTTTATTATATTTTAAAATATAAAACTCAAATGGCGAATCTAACAAGTCAGTTTTGTTAATTTTTATAAGAGGTGTGTTCACGTAAATTTTAATGATTTTCAAAATTCCTTTTATACTAGATGAAGTGGTAAAAAAAAAACGAATCTATTTTTTTTTAAAGTTAAGAACGAATCTAGTTAAAGATGATTAATTTTTTTTTGTATTTTTTTTGTTTCTTCACGTGGTATATATAAAACGAATTCTAAACATTATAAAATTTTACAGGATCATATATCATTAATTGATCAAGATCAACGATTTGATTAAAATTTAAATTTCAAATTTAAATATAAAAATAAAAGTAATTTTCTGGTATTTTAATTAAGTTTCTAATGTTGTTTAGCACCATCCAGAAAGCTAAAAATGCCAGATGGAGAGGAAACAAAGAAGTATGCTAGGTCGGCAGATAAGTAATTAGCATTTCAAAATTCAAACTCATCACATGTCATTTCAAAGACACCAAGGTGTTACTGTAGGTTTATAAAAAAAATATTATTATTATGACAAAGTTAACATAAATTGACATCTAGTAATAATAAATAAATAAAATGTAGCAATCTATAAAATTGAGTCATGAATTTCTGGAGCTATCCTAGTACAGACTACAGATACGTCACCTACTCAGCTATCAATCAATAAATAATTAGAATAAATAATTAGAATGCCAATTGAAATGGCTGCCAAGCTGTTGTAGACACGCGCCTCTTTCTTTTGTTCTGCGTGCGCGCGGTGCACGTCAACGCACTCTCTATCTGACTCTATCCGTCCTTTTACCGACATTTTTATTAATACCCCACGTTAATTAAAGATTATTAAAAATACCCACGGTCCCCGAAAATTTTTAAAAATGCCCCTCCCGGCCATTTAATGGCCGGTACCGAATAAAATGCCCTACCGGCCATTAAATGGCCGGTTCCGATTAAAATGCCCTACCGGCCATTAAATGGCCGGTTCCGATTAAAATGCCCTACCGGCCATTAAATGGCCGGCCCCGTGCCTTTTTCGGATTTCCACTTTTCACAGCTTATAAATGCAGCCGAACGCTCAGAATTCTTCAGAAGTCGCAGCAGCAAAGCCTCTTCAAAGGTACGTTTTCTTTATGTTTTTAATTTAATTTTTAATTTTTTTATTATTTTTTAATTAATTATTTTTTTTAATCTAAAAATTAATTAATTAATTAAAATTAATTAACTATGATAAATTAATCATAGCTAATTAAATATAATTAATTAATCATAGTTAATTAATTAATTTTAGTTAATTAATTTTAATTAATTAAAGTTAATTAATTTTCAATAATTATAGTTAATTAATTTTAATTAACTAATTGTAGTTAATTAATCTTCATTAACTAATTATAGTTAATTAATCTTAATTAACTAATTGTAGTTAATTAACCTTAATTAACTAATTGTAGTTAATTAACCTTAATTAACTAATTGTAGTTAATTAACCTTAATTAATTAATTGTAGTTAATTAATTTTAATTAATTAATTATAGTTAGTTGATTAATTATATAGTTAATTAATTTTAATTGATTAATTATAGTTAATTAATTTTAATTGATTAATTATAGTTAATTAATTTTAATTGATTAATTATAGTTAATTAATTTTAATTGATTAATTATAGTTAATTAATTTTAATTGATTAATTATAGTTAATTAATTTTAATTGATTAACTTTAAATAATTATACTTAATTTTAATTAATTAATTGTAAGTAATTCATTAATTTTTTTTTTTATTCAGTAACTGTGTAAATTAGTAACCTGACAAATGATTATCACTTTCGAAATGTAGCTTGATTACAATGCCATTGATTTCAATACACTGTGGTGGTAAAATTGAAAAAAATACAGACGGGCCTTATTACAACAAAGAACCAATTGCTTCAGCTATGGTTAACGATGATATATCTCTTTTGGACTTGAAAGTCATACTTTTCGATTACACCGGTTATAATCCAGAAAGGTGCAACCTTGAATTGGGGACCCGAGTTTGTAATGGAAAAACCGGGAAATATTCACTTGTGAAAATTACAGATGAAAATACATGGAGAGGGTTGTGTGGGTATTTTAAGGACAACGGAGATTTTGTAATAGAGATCTATGTTAAAAGAGTTCCGAGAGAGCCAGGGGTTGGAAGTTCCAGCCAATACTCAGTTGCAATGGAAACTCCCGTCGTTTCTCCACATCCAGCAACCTACTATGAACCTACACATCCAGCAACCTACTATCCACATACTCACCCAGAAACCCAATATCCACCTACCAACCCAGAAATCAACTATCCACTTGCCCCGCAATCACCACCTCAACCAATACTCCAAATTTGTTCCCCACCTAGACCCGTGCAAGAGGTGCCTTTACCATTCCCAGGACCAATACGTGATGAAATTGGGTCAGATTTTGAAAATATCAATGATATTCCGGGTGAACGTCTGCAGAGTGGAGATGAATATGATGGAGATGACTGGGTCTCTGATGATCCAGATGAAACAGGCGAAGGGCCCATTCGAAGCAGCTCTGGCTCAGCGCCGCTTACCGGGCGGAGTGATACGCACCCATTCCCAGACTTCAATGATATATCTCGGTTTAGAGAAGCAGATACTGGTTCCTATGGGCCACGAATCGAGTACAACGGTGAGCTGGCTGCAAACCAATTTTTTAAAAGCAAAGATGAATTAATAAAGAAGATTAGAGAGCATCATGTTCATTCGAATCAGGAAATAAGAATGAAGAAAAGTGATAGCCGCCGGATTTATGTGGTGTGCAAAGACCGGCGTTGTGGTTACGAGCTCAGGGGACACCCATCGGGAACTGGAGATGCGTGGGTTATAACGAAGCAAGACAAGCCTCACACATGCAGGACAGAGTATACAAGGACCGACAATGAATGTCTGACGGCATCAATCATTGCCGATATCATCCAGAACAGCATTAAGACCGATCCCTGTATGAGCATCCGGTCGGTGGCAAACTGTGTTACAGCCGTGTATGATAACGTCACCCCGAAATACAACCGACTGTGGAGGGGTCGTGAGCTTGCAATAGCCCGCGAATTTGGTAGTTGGGAAGGTTCGTACAGCTTGCTGAGACCACTGTTGATGGCAATTTGCGCTAAGAATCCTGGATCAAAGTATCATTTTCTGACCAGTCCGATACGAGACAAAGACACAGGAGTAATAAAGGAAGGTGAAGTTCAGTTCAGGGCCGTCGCTTGGGCGTTTGGTCCATGTATTGCAGCGTTTCGGTTCTTGAGACCGGTGATCAGCATAGATGCATGCTTTTTGTCAGGGCGGTACGAGGGTAGGCTATTGATAGCTTGTGCCTACGATGCCGAGAATCAATTGTTGCCTCTTGCGTTTGCAATCGTGCATAAGGAGGATGCCGATAATTGGGGTTTCTTCTTGCAATGGTTGAGGAATGAAGTGCTTGGATATAACCAATTTGTCTGTGTTATATCAGACCAGCACAAGGGGATCAAAGCTGCACTGACTGCAGAATACGGATGGCCTCCAGAGCTTTTTGTGCACAGGTTTTGTATTCAGCATGTTGCCGACAACCTGGTCCAGAACTGTGGAAAAGAAAAGTGGTATGGCCAAAGGTTCAGAGAAGGAGCAAAGAAGAAGAAGCCAAGAAAGTTGAGAGAGATGTTCGAAGAGTTTGCTAAGGTATTTGCAATGTAAAACATTTCGTTAAATTTTTTTTTAACTATACTGTGAAAATGAAATAACATATGTTTGTTTTGTGCAGCTAAATCCAAGGTGCAATGCATATTTACGGAAGGTTGGCAAAGTTCGCCCGAATGATCCGACGGAGTCGTCCAATTACGAGAAGATTTTCCAGACATGTGATGGAGGATACCGGTTTGGTATAATGACAACAAATGGCTCTGAGTGCCTCAACAATGTCTTCCGGGATAGCCGTAGAATGCCCGTTGCTGCTATAGTGGAGGATACGTTCTACAAATGCAACCAATGGTTTGTTGAACGGCGACAGCGAGCCATGGAATTAAAAGACAATGACAAGAAGTTTTCCAATCGGGTTTTGGAGAAGTTGAGAAGAAAATGGGAGAAAGCTGCAAGAATGCGATTGGTGCCTTACACGCACGGCCAAGGTGAGTACCAAGTTTCAGTTCCAAATGAGCATATCCCTTGCCGTCGCAACGACTTGGGGGTTATGGAGTTCACAAGCAGGGAGTGCATGTACATTGTGAGACGCGGTGCTGGGAACCAAATGGAATGTGATTGCAGAGGTATACAGTTAACCTCTATTCCGTGCGCTCATGTGTTAGCGGTTTGTCGGAAACGGAATTGGTGTGAGGATGACTTTGTTGCACACTGGTACAATGTGGACTACCTTTTGAGTACTTGGAACGGGGTGTTTTCTTCCGTTGGCAATATGGAAACTTGGCCTCCTAATACTGAACCAACAATTGTCCCCGCGCAAGGATGGATTAGGAAGGGTCGGCGAAAACACGTCCGTCATGTAATGACAATGGATGAACTGGAAGGTAGACGACGGGGGCATCAACCGCGACGTTCTACTGTTGATAGGCAACGAAGAGGTACGTAACATTTATCAGAAATTATATTTACTTTCAATTTGCACCAACTTACTAAATAACATATACAAATGCAGATGCAAGAATCGCGACCAACCAGTACGAGAATGACCCGGCTAGTGCAAGGGCAAGTGTGTCCGGAGGGTCACGGCGTTCCCCCGCTACAAGCAATTTAGATGCTTCAGTTATGTTTGCAGAAGCAATGGGGGATGCCATTAATTTAGGGGGTGAGGCGGTTGGACTGCAAAGAGATCCACCGAGAAGGTCAACTAGTAGGCGTACAACAAGGGCATCTGAAAGCCAAGCAGGGCCGTCCGGAACCCAAGCTGAGCCCTCTAGTCGGTCATCTATGGGAACCGGTCTCTTTAGGGGATTTAGTTTTAGGCGTAGTAGTAGTAGTAGGAGGTGATTTATCCCAATTATCACATTTTTGTACTTATATGTTATGAACCCTTTTTATTCTAATTTGTGTGGATTTCCTAATTTATACTAAGTATTTTGCGTAAGTGTGTCGGTTTGATATATTTTACTGTACTTATTTTTTTGGCGAACAATGAAATAGTAAGACACCGAACATAGAACAACAAAATATAACAATACAATAGTAAAACACCGAACATAGAACAACAAAATAGTAAAACACCTAACATACAACAATAAAATAACAAAACACCTAACATACAACAATAAATCAGTGCCGCCACGGAGAAGGGGACCATCGCTCAGCTGGAACTCCCGCATTCGCTCGATGCGGCCATGCTCTATCTCTCGGTGTCACCACGCGCTCGTCGGCCTCTCTATACATCCTATCTGCAGTATCCCAGTCAGACTCAGGCATAGAAACCGGCGGGGGTGTACCGAAGATAGATGCAGCAAGATCAGTCCCAAACTCAGGCTGAGCCCCGCTACCACCGGCCTCTCCATCGTGGGCCATCGGCGGCATCCCATAGTATGTCTGATGCTGAGCCCCGCTACCACCGGCCTCTCCATCGTGGGCCATCGGCGGCATCCCATAGTCAGGATGAATAAGCTCGTCCAGACCGAACTCTGGAGCGAACTCTGGAGCAGCCCCCGGTACCTCGGCTGGACCCTGCAATCACACACAAAATATACTAAATTAGAACTGCACCGAAGATAGATGCACTAATCCACACATCAAATTAAATGAATCATACCGGAGGATGAACTGGCCGACCGTGCTCGTCGTAGAATGCGTGCCATCCCTTCGTGGACAATACCCAGCGATGGTAGTCCCACGCTGGAACCGTCTCGGGGGGAGATGGCATGTCTCGCAGCCGAACAGGACTATCATCGGACTCGGACGCATCTATCTCACGCCAATTGACGTTCTCTCTGGCGTCCCGCAGCATGCCGATGAGCTGACCACCGTGCCCAGAATCCTCGATGAAAGTGGCACTCCTCTCGATGTAGCTGAACCCAAGACGCCTGAAACTCTTCTTCCCCAACATTGTGATACCATGCGCGGCGCCTTTGAGCGCTTTCAACAGCTGACAAAAACAATTTGTTAGATCAAACATTGATTAAGTAATCAGCCAAGGAAAAAAGTAGTAAAGTTATATGTGCATTACCTCGCGAGCCCATTTACTACCATTGGGCGTGTAACCGTCGTCGTCCATGATCCTGTCACGCAAGTGTGCACCGTAATCGCCCTCGAGATATACGCTCGCCATGCCGACCCGCAAGTACCAAGTCTCGTACCTCAGCAGGGGATCCCCCGGTGTCTGAAAAAACTCATCCGGGAGTACATAGAAGTGGTGGTCCTGCGGCTGCGCCAATATACTGCAATAGAAGGCGTGGTGATCGCTCCAGTCGCGCTCCGTACGCGATAAGTGAGACAACCTGTAATGAACACGTTAAATTCAATAAAAATATATCAAGTAAATAGAAAATAATAGAAAAGAGATACGACTTACTTGTGCAGGTCTGCGGTGGTAGAACTCGGCAAAGCTGGATCCATCGGTATGAACGGCGGATGTCCAAACTGGCGGAGTACACGATCCGGATAGTGGTGCTCCACTATCCAGAAATGTACGAGTGGCCCTATGTAGAACCACATATCCTGCGACTGGAAACATCTCGTCGGTAGCCTCCCCTCATCGTACAGCCTGGCGTACGGTGTCCACTCAACCCGCTCTGCCGTCAAAGTCTGCAGCTGTGACCGAACTGGCCTGATACCCACTGTACCCCCGTGAGTCGCATCGCGATAATGGTGCGTACCGTGCCACATCTTGGCGTATGCCGGGCAGTGAACATCGTCGGGATCTCCCCAAGCTGGTGTCGCATTCGGTATGGGTCTGCCCACCGGTAGCCGTGACCACGACCAGTGCTGAAGCAACAGTACTGGCCCATACATCTGTCTCACGTCTGGCTGCAGTTTGTAATAATTTTATATGTTGGGTGCCACTTCTTGATTTATTAGGTAAAATAGTAAGATAATAGTTAGGGACTTACCATAGAAGCACGGCACAGGTGGAAGTACAGATGCGCTAGGACGGCCGCACCCCAATTGAGACGTGATGGCTGCTCCAGGTCTGCCAGCAGCGGGAGATACATCATCGCCATGCAGTCACCGGAAGAATCGGGAAACATGACGGAACCAAATAGGTCCATCACGTATCCACGTGTATATCTGCAGTAACAAGCATGGAATATAAGTTCATCAACAAACGAAAATTAAATAAATAAAAATAATACGAGAGATTTGATGTCTTTACCTCTGAATCTCCTCATCGGTGGAGTCTGCTGTCAGACCCGCGCTGAAGTGCTCGCGCAACCTCTTCATCCTTAAGTGAAATTTCGATTTTCCACTATTCTCAATGATGAAGTCAGGATCTGCCCCCAAAAGCTCCTCAATCTGAGCAGCAAACGTCGTGCTGTCAGATACGCCACAGACGGGGGTGCCACTGATAGCCAACCCCCAGAGAGAACTCACGTCCTGGAGAGTCACCGTCATCTCTCCGAACGGCATGTGGAACGTGTGCGTCTCGGGACGCCATCTCTCAACCAATCCTGCTATGAGAGACGCGTTGATGATCCCACTCCCAGTCTCCAAGATGTCCACCATCTGGTATAGGCCTAGATTGACGAGGTACCGGTTCATCAACCGGTAGTACGGCAAACGAACGCACCGAAGCTTCACATCTAAAAGATCTTTATCCTACATTGACAAATTTAATCCACATGGTGAGTTACAACAATTAGAATTGATGAAATTTAAAAAAATAATACATACCTCACGAGAAGCCAGTGAGACCCGGTGATCGCGGTGGGGCACCCACAGAAGAGGACTGAAATGCTCTGTGCTGTCAGTCCCGATCGGCTCGCCACCTATAGGTGATAGTGGACGAAGCCTAGGCCGTCCTCTAACCATCCTAATTTCATTAATAAAATTATGTTAACCGACGCTTAATAAATCATTTCTAAAGTAGGGATAATTACGCAAAAAAATGTAAAGTAGGCTTAATTACGCTAAAAGACTGGTATAATCGGCTTAAACGGTAAAAACCGATAAAATTGGCTTACTAACGATAATAAACGGTTAACATAGACTTAATAACGGTAAAAACCGATAAAATAAGCTTAATTACGCTTCTAAAACGCATAAAATAGGTTTCAACAGCTTAATGACGGTAAAAACAGCTAAAATAGGCTACAAATATACTTAATTCCGCTAAAATAGGCTTAACAACGGTAAAAACAGCTAAAAGAGGCTTAACAACGGTCAAAACAGCATAAATATGCTGTATTACGCTGAAAACCAACTACAATAGACTTAATTACGCTAAAAACATATAAAATAGTATTAATTACGCTCAAAATATGCTAAAATATGCGTAATTACACTAAAAACGGCGAAAATAGGCTTAATACCGGTAAAAACATTTCAAAATATGCTTAATTACGCTAAAATCGGCTAAACTAGGCTTACTTACGCTCAAAATATGCTAAAATATGCTAAAATATGCTAAAATACACTAAAAACGGCTAAAATAGACTTAAAACCGGTAAAAACAGTTCAAAATAGGCTTAATTACACTAAAATCGGCTAAACTAGGCTTAATTACGCTCAAAATATGCTAAACTATGATTAATTAGACTAAAAAAACGGCTAAAATAGGCTTAGTAACGGTAAAAACAGTGTAAAATAGGCTTAATTACGCTAAAAAATGCTAAACTAGGCTTAATTACGCTCAAAATAGGATAAAATATGCTAAAAAATGCTTAATTACACTAAAAACGGCTTACATAGGCTTAATTACGTTAAAATCGGCTAAACTAGGCTTAATTACGCTCAAAATATGCAAAATTATGATTAATTATGCTTAATTACACTAAAAAAACGGCTAAAATAGGCTTAATACCGGTAAAAACCGTTCAAAATAGGCTTAATTACGCTAAAATCGGCTTAACTAGGCTTAATTACGCTAAATAACATATACACCAGGCTTAATTATGCTAAATTGCCAAAAATTAGACTTAATTATCATAATTTTGGTAAAATATCATAAAATATGCTTAAATATGGTCACTAATTCTAATTATACTAAATTAAAATAAATTATCCAAAATCATAAACCGTAAACCCAAAATTTGACTAATTACACTAATTACTCTCTAATTACAACAAATTATTCTAATTTTGGTAATTACTAACAAATTATTCTAATTTTGGTAATTACTAACAAATTATTCTAATTTTGGTAATTACTAACAAATTCTAACATTACATAACCATATTGGACTACAAAAAATAATAATTATAATTAGAAGGACTTACTTGCAAATTTGAGAAGAGAAGAAGAAATCTTGAAGAAAAAACTCAATCGAGGAGAGATAGTGTAAAATCTGATAAAATGAGTTTTGATACCAAAATTTCGCTGCTGCCTCCAATATATAGATTTTAATTTTCGGCGGAACCGGCCATTAAATGGCCGGTAGGGGATTTTAATCGGAACCGGCCATTAAATGGCCGGTAGGGCATTTTATTCGGTACCGGCCATTAAATGGCCGGGAGGGGCATTTTTAAAAATTTTCGGGGACCGTGGGTATTTTTAATAATCTTTAATTAACGTGGGGTATTAATAAAAATGTCGGTCCTTTTATGTAGCATTTAAGTAAAAGTAATTTTTTTACATCGGTTTGTACAAATTTCGGAACATGACAAACAGATGCGTCCAGGGACCGCGTTTTTTTCTCTTTCCACAGCGCTTCCGCCCGACTCATTACTTTCCTTGTTCCATTTTATCCCCTCGCGTGCTCCAGATAGAGAACCAAGTTGTCAGCTGCCCCTGTTGCTTTTTTGCTCCTATTCTTTTCAAAGCATCCAGTGCAATACCTGACTGAAGTAGAATGAGATAACAGGGCCCTGTTATATAGAGAGAGAGAGAGAGAGAGAGATTCGGACGGAACTCAGAAACCCTACCTCATGTAAATTACAAAAAGGTTAAAATAAATAAAGACTTGACCCTTATTATTTATAAAAAATAATAAAAAAATTACACCAACTCTTATTATTTATTCCCCCTCGCAGCTACCACGGAAGAATTTTTTAATTATTATATAAAATTACGGACAGGGATTCAGAATTTTCGTCGAGAGGGCAAAAAAATATCGAATCAGATTTAAATCTATTAACCAATTGGGTACTCGATAAAAAATAATGCTTTAACTTATATTTTTCAATGCTTTTGACTTGTAATTTCTGATACTTTAACTTATAATTCTAATAACCAATCAAAATTCAACAAATATATTTCAATTTTAGTTCTAAATTTAATCCGAATTACAAATCAAACGTCTAGAGGGGGCGAATTTTTTTTTCAAAAGAGGACTAAATCGGTCAGAACCGATAAATCTCCATTAAAACTCAAAATCCAAGGGAGGCAGCTGCTCCCCTGGAACTGCCTGGGTCCGCCCCCTGATTGCGGGCACTTTGGTTCATGATGTCCGCTGAAGGACACCTTCTCTGAGAGCTCCAAGTCATTATCTGAGATTTTGACAAAAACCATACCATTTAGGCATATGGGCATTTTATGAATAAAAAAAAGAAGACAAACCATATAATTTATTAATTTATTTTTTAAATACTACAAATAAAAAAATCAGGCTCTCTAAGAGCCCTTGCAAAAAACTTAATAATTAACAGTCAAAGTGGTCCGTTGACTAAACAGGTTAATAAACATTCTGGTAGTTCGGACTTCGATTAATCGGGTTAGTACTATTAAATTTGTATTATTTAATCCATTGGTTTAATCTACAAAACTCATTTAATTAACCTAATTAGTTCCAGGCCTTGTTTACACACAGGCCATGACGAAGGCCTTTGTGAATTTTCTCAATATACGTAAAACTAGGCCTCATTGCTTAAGCCACCGCATTGGGCTTTTTATATATGGTGTCCGAATATTTCACCCAACAAACCCGCACAAAACCGATCTTGATTCGTCAATTTTTTTATTGTTCTTGCCTTCAGCAGACAGCAATGGCTGAAATTTGAAAATTGTAATGGACCTGATTAAAATTCGTCTCTTTATTGTCTTCGTCTTGCTACATCCTTGCTTAGGTTTGAAGAGATTCATCGCGAAAGGTCCAATTTCCCTTCCCCTTTTCTCTCTTTCTTTTATTTTATTTCGCGCAGCTATGAATTGAGGAAGAAGAAGGAGCTGACAAAGTGGGGTGCACTTGTCAGCTCCAGTGAGAAAGCAAATCGCGTCCCTTGTTATATCCTATTTTTGGTCAAACTTGGCGCAGGTGAGCCATGTAGTTCAATTGAATTGCGGCTCACGTGAAACTCAGCTGTTTTCCGTGAATGAACTCGGTTCTTCATGAGCCATCCCACAGTTTGCGGGGTCCATTTGTCAGTTTTAACTTTTAAGCAGAACCAAACCCATTTTCCTTTTCTTTTTTCTTTTTCCATCGTTTTAAATCCTTTCACTGCCACAAGGGCCCGGATCCCCATTGGACATCCAGCAACAGTCGGACAATGTTAGGTCTCTCCCTTTGTGCACCCAGTGATGTCTTCATTACTTCTTTTACTTTTCTTTGTTCATCCCTTCTGAATTTTCAGTGTTTCTTTCCACCAAAAGTCAAGATTTTAGTTGTAGAATTTTATCATGAATTTTTTTCATGAAACTATTTCTTTTTTATAAATTTCAAGAAATTAATTCTTCTAAGTGTTTTTTTTTACCAAATTTTTTTAAAAAAATATTGAGTAAATTTCTAACCTAAATTATGATTAAATGGTCACGCGAGTCACGTGAGTCACGTATGGTCACGGCACGTTTAAGCATGGCGTGACTCACGTTGCATGACCATTCGCGTGCCGTGACCACTCCTTGATATTTTAGTCACGGCACGGCACCGCACCACATGAGACCAAAGTCACGGCGTGTTAGTCACGGTACGACACGACACGTTTTTTCCACTCTAGTTGGAACCCTCCTCATGTTACAGTTATTATACGATAAGTACTTAGATAACTTGCCGAAATTTTTATTAATACCCTCAAACAAAAAATAGCAAATCTGCCCTCGACATGGAAAAAATTTCAAAAATGCCCTGACCGCCACATGTTTGGGCGGTCAGCTCTCACTACCAAACTGCCCCACGTTTAGGCGGTTAGCTCTTAATACCAGACCGCGCCACGTTTGGGCGGTTTGGTATGTAACCTTTTTTTTTTAAAACGCGACCCCCACCCCTCTCTATCCCGTCTCTCTCACTCTTGCTCCACCCTCACTCCACAGAAAACCCAATCCACCCCCTCTCCGCCCTCACCCCACAGAGAAACCCCACCCCCACCCCCTCTCTCTTGTAGGGCCGCCCCTCTCTCGCTAGGCCGCCCCCACCCCCTCTTTCTTTCTCTCGCAAGGCCGCCCCTACCCACAAAACTTGAGGTTAGGTGAGGCCAGAAGCATGAATCACAAAGCACAAATCAATTATTTTCAGGTAACCCGACATAACTCAATTTATTTATGTTTTGTGCCTTGTGATGACATTGGAACGAGTGCTAGAAATTGAATTGTTAATTATTGTGTGCGGGTTGTTGATTTTTCCGACTCGATTGAATTGTTCGGATTTTTGATATTTCGTAAATGTTGCGATAGAAATTGTTAGGAAATTGCTTTGCGGGTTGTTGAATATCGTGTGCGGATTGTTGATTTTTCCGACGCGATTCATGGTACTGTTACACCCTTTTTTAAATTGTCCAAAATTAGGGTTTAGGGTACTAGTGACTTAGAAATTGTTAGGAATTATTTAGCATCTATAGAAATTATTTAGAAATTCTATTATTAATTTTTTATTTTAGTTTGTAAAAATAATTCTTATTAATTATTGTAAATTGTAAAAATATGTTAGAAATGTAGTAACTTGATATTTTCAAATGTAGTATGGCCAGACCTAGACGGGGACGATCACGAGATACTCTGGAGACTGGGGAGAGTTCACATGCTTCCACTGGAGAGGCTTATAGTATAGAGGCCTCTAGTGCAGAGGCTCCCACTCATGATGCTGACACATTTAGTCATATTTTGTGAATACCACATATTAAGCACCATGTCTCATACGCATCTATGGAGATACGTTGGTTATTTTACGTAATTTAAATAATATTATTTAATATGACATGTAGTCAGTCGCACACATTGAAATCATTATTAAATGCAGGACGAGATGATGTTGATGGTGAGGCATTGCACACCTGAGATTCCATACGTCCCTTATCTATTGATAGAGTAGTGCATCATGAACCTCGGCTTGTATCAGCTAGCCACCATGCCTCAGAGTAGAATCGATCAGGCTCCCATTTCATCATTTGATTGGGGAGATGATAATCACTCTAGCTGATGTGAGCGCTTTATGGGGTTTACGGATCAATGGCAACCCCATAGGTGGTGTCTCGAACCATCCAGACCTGACGAAGATGATACGAGAGCTGTTGGGGGCTGATCCAAGGAGGCTGAGTTCCGGTATTCTAGGTACTATATTAGTCTAGCGTCGCTCCGCATTTACTTCTCCCAGCGTCCGATAGCCCCTGATACAACTGACGAAGAGGCGGTGACGAGGAAGAGGAGGTTCACTTGAAGCGTCAACTGCCGCCCAAAGACCGCAATCCACCTGCTAGAAGAAGAAGAAGAAGAAGACGAAGGGGGAGGAGGCTGAGTTCCGGTATTCTGGGTACTATATTAGTCTAACGTCGCTTCGCATTTACTTCTCCCAGCGTCCGATAGCCCCTGATACCACTGATGAAGAGGCGGTGACGAGGAAGAGGAGGTTCACTTGAAGTGTCAACTGCTGCCCAAAGACCGCAATCCACCTGCTAGGTTGGATCTCTCCGGTTGCCGCCGCCCTCGTCATTAGGTTTTTTATATTTTTTTTAATTAGATGAATTTGTAGTATTTTATATTTGGATTGTTATATTTCATGTTTAGATTGTTAGATTTTATGTTGTAGACTTACCATTTAGATTATTTAATTTTGTTGTTTATCTAGTCAAATAAAACCAATTTATAACATTAAACAAAATTGTAACAAATAAAACTACAATAAATATATAACATATTATAAAACATTACAACAAATAAAATTATAATCGTCAATTATAAAATTATAACCATAAATTTTTATAAAAATTATAACAAATATAACTACAATAAAATTATAACAAATTATAAAACATTACAACAAATAAAACTATAATCGTCAATTATAAATAAAATTATAACTATAAATTATTATAAAAATTATAACTGTAAATTAAAAAAATTTAACAAAATTTTAACATAAATATAGTAATACAACATTTAAAAAAAAAATAGGTTACATACCAAACCGCCCAAACATGGGGCGGTCTGGTATTAAGAGCTGACTGCCCAAACGTGAAGCGGTTTGGTAGTGAGAGCTGACCGCCCAAACATGGGGCGGTCAGGGCGTTTTTGAAATTTTTTCCATATGAAGAGCAGATTTGCTATTTTTTTTAGGGTATTAATAAAAATTTCGGGATAAATTTTTATAATATATTATACATTCCTATATGTTTGTGAGAAAATCGGGATATATACATAGGATATATACATATATCTTTTGAGTACATAACATAAGTATATAATATGTATATGTATGTAATTTATCATAGCCTTTTGTATAATAGGATTTGTTGTTAGAATATATATTACATACTAAAATAATATATTATGTGATCACCATAAAATATTCGTATAGGTACAGATACAGAATGGATACTTGATGGAACTGGATATTAATAAAGATAAAGAATGGATAACTGATATATTACAACTAACGAAATATGCAAGTACAGCAGAAATAATTATTTTAGAATATTTAACTAAAATTACAAAATTGATATAAAAAAACTTCCATATACTTACTATTTGATAAGTTCACAAAAATATGGGTCCAACGAAAAGGAAAAGCAAAAACTACGATTCAAGATGAGTCTTTCAACAAAATAATTATCCCTATCTATATCCATATCCGCACTGACATGGATAATTATTTAGGATAATTAAGCAAATACAGATGATATTTTTTCTGCTTACACCCCAAGGGGGTTCAAAGTGGAATAGATCGAAGGACTATGGCAATGGATAAGTGGGAAGAAGAGAGAGGTGGGAGCTATTGGAGAAGTGGGAAGTAGAAAAGACTAATGAGAAGTATTAATAAGGATCAATTTTGATTATTTGACAATAATGAAACAGAGAGCCTTGTTTGCGATTGAAAGACTTGATAAGGCCTGAGTCTTAGCAAAAAGATTAATTCATAACAGGACCATAGAGACCACCTGCCCACTGATTTTCTAAAGAGCAAGCCGAAGCTAAATATACAATTTTTTATATTTGAATATACTACTATTTTCTAAAGTGATACACTGAGGTCCGACTCTCTTTTTTTACCATCTTTGAAAAAAAAAATATAAAACCCTTTAGCCAGTTTTTTTTTTTTTTTTTTTTTCATATTTATCAGGTCCACAAATTATAATTGTGGGACCAACAAGCTGGTCCCGCAGACTTAGTAAATATGGAAATTCTCAGAAAAATTGGCCAAAGGGTTTATCTTTTTTTCCAAAGATGGTAAAAAAATGGCATTGAGGTCCCTGGACTATTCTAAATCACACCTTGGTTCAAAACATCAAGAACTCTGATAATCCAATGAAGTTTCAATAAACCAATCTACTTAACCACACCTTATGCAGTTTCTACAATTGGAGAAACTTGAACATTTTCTGTAACCTACCCTAAGAACATTGTACTTGTGTTTGTTGTAAAATTTCTCATGAGAAAGTACCATCAGAAACAATTTGCAGAGGACACGGTGATGCCGCCGATGCACATCCAAAAACACTGGAAGTAATCACTCGCATCCTCCGGTTGCATGAGGACCTCACCGGGCTGAAGATAAACCAGCAGAAAACAACGTTTGTGCCAATTGCCATACCGACCGATCTGGTTCCGGTTATCAAGCAAACAGTGGGCTGTGACCCGTCGGAACTACCACTTAAATATCTTGGCCTGCCTCTTAGAGGAAGCCCATCAAAATACATTACTAGTCTCTCATTACGGCGGTACAAAGAAGAATGTCAGGATTGAAATCTAACTTTCTGTCATTAGGAGGACGGGTGATGCTAATCAGGTTAGTCATGTCGACCATACCTCTACACTATATGCAGGCCTTCAGAATCCCTAATTGGGTAATCAAACACATCCATAGGCTAGGAAGAAGCTTTCTATGGAAAGGGAACGAGGTATGTAGGGGAAAATATTGTCTGGTTAATTGGCAAAGAGCATGCGCTCTGAAGAGGAATGAGGGAATGGGGATCATTGATCTTTCAAAACACAATGATGTGCTCTTGTCAAAGTGGCTATGGAAGTTAGCAACTGAGCCAGATGGCAGCTGGTCCAAAACCTTAAGGGAGCTATACAGCATAGTGGATGTCTCAAACATACAACCAATCTATGGCCAATTGTCCAGTTGGAAGTTGGGGGGACCAAGATATGGGTGCTGGAGTGGGCATGGGCACTTTACAGGTGCTTCAGCTTATGTAGTCATGCACGACAGGGGATTAATTTGCATTTTTCAAGAACCATTATGGAGGCTAAAGACACTGCTCAAGATAAAGGTTTTCCTATAGCTGGCTGTCCAAAACAAAACCCTAACGCAACAAGTTTTGGTGACTAGGGGATGCAACATCGACCCGGGCAGCATAGCTGTGTGGAGAAACCCTACTAGAGACTTCAGATCATATTCTGTGGAAATGCAGATACACAAGCAGATTCTGGAGGTGCCTGGCTGTGCAATTTAACATCCCACCGCCATCTAATGCCTATGAAACATGTACAGATCTGTGGATGAGGTACAGACGATACATCAGACTGAATGGGAGGGCGGTATGAGACACATTATTGGGCTGCGGGAGTGTGGGCTTTATGGCGAGAGAGGAATAAAAGAGTCTTTTTCAAGAGAATAAGATGGTTCCGGTACTGGTACAAGAGACCAGCATACAGGTGCAACTGTAGTGGATGTGGGGTTCTATACTCAACAGAGAAGAAATTCTGTGTACCAGTTGTCTAGATAGTAGTTTAGTTTGCTGATTTGTAATTTTCAGTTAGCAATACTGTACATATGAACACGTAGCAGCAATGTAAAAACTTCTCTTTTTTATTAATATGTCAGTTAATAGGCATCTGGCCAACTAACCTTAAAAAAAATAAAAATAAAAGTACCATCAGTACCTTCCACCCTCTCTATCCATCAAATCCGGAGCTTTAGATCAGGAAATAACCGCCACGAATCCCCGCTCAGCTAATCAGGTTAGTCACAATAATTGGAGGGGTACCAATCACTCAAAGCTGAAAGGATATACTCGTGTTCCTTAAAGAGCATACTCTTGTTCCTATCCTTAGCCAAAGGATAAATTAGATACTATACCTAGAAAACCCTATCTATCCCTACTCATTTTTAGGATCTAGCAAAAATGGCAAGCTCAAAACCAACCAAATATATACTATACCTAGAAAACCCTATCTATCCTTACTAATTTTATGATCTAGCAAAAATGGCAAGCTCAAAAACCAACCCTACACTCAACCACATCCTTAAGAATCTAAATTATCATTTACAGCCTACTGTTATCAATTATCTACCTGCAATGATCTGCACAAAGCTAAATTAACAGATGTTAAAGATGTTCAAGGGAAAAACTATATCATGGACAACAGTCAATAAGATTCCATAAAACACAAGCTGAACATAGGAAGACAGTTGTCAAGCAAGAATTGAAATAAAGTTCAAGAAGCATCAGTATTGGTACATACATTTCAAAAGGGTTCAGCGAAAATCTCTGATGGATAGTACATCTTCATTTGTTGTTATTCCTCTTTCAATTTGCGCCGAAACAAACTAAAGCTGCTTCTTAACATACTTGTCAACGTAACTCTGAAAAAAAAAATATATATCTCAACAAATTTGGAGTAATTTAGATGTAAGTGAGTGAGAAAAACATGCTTCAATAAAAAAATCATAACATCATATTTCGGTTTGCTACCAGTATGGTACCAGGACATGCTTGTAAGTACTTGGAAAATTAAATATTAATACCTAAGGTTGTAAATTATAAATACTACGTACCATGACAAGCTTGGTCACTTTCTGTTGAGATGTCTCAACATACTGGTTAACCTTCGAGGGTGTTTTGGGAATATGATGACTTGGCACGGATGCGGCCACCTTGTCAACTGTCTTTTTAACAATTGTCTTAAATGCATCCTTGCTGATATTCCCTTGTCGCCATGCTGGTTTCAATACTTCCTTCACATAATCAGCAAGTGCTACTTTCAATAGCTTCATTGACTTTGACTCCTCTTTGTTCTTCTCTTTTGACCCAGTAACTGTAGCCGTACGGCTTGGACCCAGATTTGCTATTGCCTCTGGGCTGACATTTTCTACTGAACCCACCACCTCCTCTCCCAACTCATCAACATCTGACACAGTGGCCGGTTTTGATGACAACTGATCTGGTACCGGCAAAGGGTTGGATTTCTTAATGGGCTCAATACTGTCAGACAATGGGTCATAAGGGGTACCTGATGTGGAGTGCTTCGCTGTTCCATATTTTGCACTGTAATTGGTACTGAACCCTTGGCCAGGTAGGTTAGATGAAATGCTGAAGGGTGGAGGAGGCGGTGGTATTGTTTCAAAAGTGGATGCATAAGGGTTGTAGCGGGTGGTGATCGTTGACCCAGTAAAAGCTGGAAGAAGTGTACTTGTACTGACAGCAGCATCAGTACTGGTGCTCGAAGGGAAGCTAGGAGGCAGATTTATAGGTACAGACCGAGATGGGTGGGGCCACCTCTCAGCATGAGAAGGAAAAGGGAGGGAAAAATTCTGTGGTGGTTCCACTGGAGGGTATGGTGCAACAAGATTTGCTGTAAAATCACTTGTAGGATGTAAGGGATTATGCACATGCTGCATGTGTGGTGCCAGCGGCAGTGGTGGAGGAGGTGGCAAGTGAGTCCACATTTGTTGACTTGGCTCTTGGGCTGAAATCGGAACAGGGTTACCGGAAGGAATGTGAGATGGGTTGGATCCGACAGGTGGCATCTCAGTTTGTTGTGTGTGGAAGCTGCTTGTCATAGGTGATTTGATTCTCTTTCTGGGTGATTCACTAGGGCTTTTGCTTAGCAGTCTCTTTCCATTTCTCACCACATTCAGCTCGCTACCATCTATCTCCTTGCCTGTATGTTTCACATTGTTCTTGTCTGCGTTTTCTATCTCCTTGTCAGAAATGGGGTCGTCAACATCTTCCCCGCTATCTAAAGATCCATAGTCTTGTTGTAATAGTTGGAAGGGGCTAGGATTAGGATTCTCTTCCAAAAGCTTGCTGTTAGTGTTTGCATCTATGACACACTCAACAGGTGTCAGTGATGACCTGGCAGGGCTTACATCCTCCATGAATGGCGTAGTCATATCACCTGAAAATAACATATCTAAAGTCGTACCTTTTATACAGAAAATATTACTGAAGTTATAAATCAATGATGTATGATTTAAAATCTCTAAATTAACAAGAGAGACAAACAGAAAGATATAAGAAATAACAGAAAAGTAATGAGAAAACAAAAATAGAAAAGTATATTTCATTTGCTTATTAAACACAAGGGATGTAAAACTGCTTTATTAGGACAAACTGGAAGTTGAGTGACTCAACCTGGGAAATTATTGTGGACTGACGCATTTATGCTGTCATATAAGACATAAAGAGATGTTAGCTGATTGATTGGAACAAAAAAAAGGTTGACTCAAGCTGGGAAATAAAAGTAGACTGACCCATTTATCCTGGGTATAGTTTAGTGACTTCCTAATGGCACTTACCCTTTTATGCAAGTATTATGCAACAAATTGTCTTATTCTTAATACCCTTTGATATAGGCAACAAAATGAAACTTACTTCCAACTGTCGAGGTTTGTGGTAAAGGCTTTGGTGAATGTGCATTAACCACAGCATCAGCCTCTCCACCGAGTGTATTGTTGATGCTTTGGGACCCATGCAAAGGTTCTTTTATCATGCTTTGAGATCCGTGAAAGACTTCTTTGGCATCATCTAATTCCTTGTTTTCTAATGAAGGTTTCACGAGTATTTCTCCATTAGACCAACTAGTTTCCTTGTCGGAAATTGGTACATCATCATCTGTATATTCATGAACACATCCAACAAAAGACGATTTAAATAGACCTCAGAAACAACAGAAGAGGCATCATGCTTCCATATTTGCAAACAACACCTGAAAAACTTTAGGTTACTTTTACGAACAACACTCCAACTGTTGAAACTTGAAACTAAGGTTAAATAAGAAAAATGGAAATTATCCCTAGAAATGTTATAATAATTCAACAATGTTCCTCACAATTAGTCCAAACAAACTTGGAAACAGAAAATCAAGCTTGAGCTATAGCTTTTGGGAGAAAATGGTCAATGCTACACTAACCTACAAATTTACTCAAAAATTTGTTCCATGTAAATTGACTCAGAAATGCTGGGAGGCTGAGAGCAGATCTTCATGAACCTCCGTTACAATGCATAAAACTTCTACTACTTAAATTATGACAATTCTACCCATTATTCAATACATATGTCGGCACATTCTTGGTTAATCTTTATTACCAAAAATTGTTGCAAAAAAAGTTGTCTGTTCTCTTAGTAAAGAAACTAAACAAATAGGGCAAGGAAACAATTTAAAAATTGAACATTATAAGGTTTATGCTAGTTGTGCAAATGCTAGTTGCGCTACCAAAATATTTGTAAGTCCTACTTTGTCTCATGTAAAGTGTAATTTATGAATTCCAACTCCCATTTTGGAATTATGCTATATTGTTCTTCCCAAAAAAAAAAAAATTTAATAAATATATAAACAAATAGAAGTTACACCTTCCATATCCATATCTGAGAGAGCCGGCGAAACTGAACCGGCTTTCTCTTTCTCCAAATTTATACAACTGGCCAAACCCAAGCTCTCTCTATCTGGTACTTCTTCTCCACGTGGCTCAGGTGCTACTTCTGGGGGAGGTGGAGGCATAGGTGGAGGAGGCAGTGAAGGAGGTGGAGGTGGTGCTGGGGCGAAATGAGGGAGAGTGGTGGGGGACTGGTAGAGCTGTTGTTGCTGTGGCGGAAAAGGCAGCCTTGGTGGGGGAGGCAGAATTTGTTGTGTGCTATGGGAGGTGGGATAGGAGTGACTAGTAGGAACTGGGTAAGAAGGGTTTGGGCCCGGCAGGCCGCTGGGCCCCATTTGGTTTGGTGCTGGGCCTTGTGATGGGTGACGGTATGGAGGTGGGAAGTTGCCTTGGCCGTACATTTCTCACTTGAAATAATCAATTTTGTTTTCTTATTTGGACTTAAAATTCAGCAGTGAAAGATCTGCATAAAAGTGAAAACAAAATATCTATCACATACATTAGGATATGAGGAACAAAACAAAAATTCAGCATGCTGGCCAATTACAAATCTCAGTAGGAGCTAGACATACCTCCTCATAACCTGTCCAGCCACATTGGGCCCTAAAGCACTTCCAAACAGCTGAATGCCTTTCTCAAAGAAAAACAAAAGTTCGCTAGTGTAAGAGTAACATTACAGATATGCATAATTAAGATACAATTATATCTGTAACAAAAACATATCAAAATTATGCTCAATTTCGAGTAAACAAAAAAGAAGTCGAAGCTTCATTTCTATTCAATCCCATTGCAAACCCATTTGACCAGAAAAGTATCCAAGTAATGAGTTGGTTGATGTGGGTTCCAACCTAATTAGCTGATAACATTAAGTTCTATTGTTCAATGACCTAACTCGAAAAAGAAGGCCATGGACCACATTAATCAGCAATCAGAGCTTAGGAAGAAATCTTGAAGTCAAGGATGTATACAATACGATGCGTTCATTTGAAATATGTTAAGAGTTGTGCTTGATTGAAATTTAATACAAGCCAGTTCTTGAATTGATATACACTGATACAACCTGGTCCTTTAGTTGTGCTTGATTGAAATTTAATAGAAGCCAGTTCTTAAATTTCTATACACTGATACAACCTGGTCCTTCAGTTGTGCTTGATTGAAATTTAATAGAAGCCAGTTCTCCAATTGATATACACTGATACACCTGGTCCATTAGTTGTGCTTGATTGAAATTTAATAAAGCCAGTTCTCCAATTGTTATACACTGGTACAACCTGGTCCATTAATGGCGATTTCCATCAATCAAAGCCAAACAGAAACAAGTGAGGAGAGAAGGAAATACCACAACTCAGAGATCAATCAAGAGACTCCAAGTACACAGCCGCAAGAGATAAAGCAAGGGTCGCCCGTTGGGACAGAATGAGGAGGTGAGCAGGAGCCAAGAGGAGGGAGCGGCGGCGGGGACGGGGGCGGAGGCGGAGGCGGAGGCGGAGGAGGGAGGAGGAGAGCGGGGGCGGATCGAGGGAGAAAAAAAAGGGTAAAATAGGTCCGGGTCTGATCGGAATTCGGAACCAATTCTCCTCCCCCTCTTCTATTCGGTCGCCTACAGTAACTGAAAATTTGATTTTAGATTTTGACCGTCCGATCAGAATCTGCACAATATTAAAGGGGCGTTCGTGAATTCTATCTCGGACCAGATTAGCCCGGTTCTGATCGGACGGTCCAGATCCAAACTCTAACTTTTGAGTTACTTTTAAGTTCCCATCCATCATTTCTTTAGCAAATCTTCCTCGGTCAGCCACGACTTAACCGTAAGATAATTTATTAAGTAGATATATTCTAGTCAGTATCTGCCCTAAATTTTAATTGGAATTTTTTTATTGGTAGAAATTAATGAAAAAGAAGAGAGGAAAATAAAAAGAGTACATGAGTTGTAATAATGGTAGAAAAATTGATAAAATTCTTACCGGTCTAAAAAATCAAAAAGTTTGGACCGGTAGGAATTCTACCGGTCCAAACTTAGTTTTTTTTTTTTTTAAATCTGATGTACAGATGGAGGAAATTCTTATATTAAATTTTTAGTAAAATATGAAAAGTTTTTCAAAAAATAGATATAATGTTTCTATTATTTCTAAATTTTAAGATACTCTATCTATTTTTATAAAACAAATTATATGTTACTAGAAAAAATGAAAGAAAAAAAAACTTTTAGACCGGTAAGAATTTTATCATTCTTTCTACCAATATTACAACTCATGTACTCTTTCTATTTCTCTCTCTTCTTTTTCATTAATTTCTACCAATAAAAAAATTCCATTTTTATTCATGGTAAATAAAAACAGAAAAAAAAAATCAAAAATGGAAAAGTTTTACGTTGCCTATTTGATTGTACGAGCATATTCATTGATAAAATTAATTCCAACAGCATTGTACTTGTATAATTAATTTTAGAATAATTATATTGATCCCCCACTCCAGTCCCCGCAGCTACATGTTAGTGTTGTGATCTAAAAGTCAATCATAGGATGATTGTATTCTAAATTTTGTTCATGTAATTTGATGATTTGTTTATTATTTTATTCCTTGAGTATTTCATTACTTATAGATCATTCAGGTTGAGGACTTGAAATTGTGAAACTCTATACAAAAGTTAACGAATACTTTAAATGTCCTTAGTCTTGGTAATTAACAAGGAACATTAATTACCGGTATAAGATTAGCATTTGAATTAGATGATGATCATGTTCTGCAGATCATATGACAAAGAGTTGTCAATCTAATCAAATGAATATCTGATGGAAATTAGGAGATTCGACATGACCAAAATAAAATATTTAATATGGACTATGTTGTGTCATTAATGTTTTATTTGGGTTTGGAATTCTAAGGTATGAAATGGTTGTTTCTCTCACATGAGAATGTGTATTCATGGGTATTATCCAACGTGGTATGTAATTGGCAACCATACAAATTCTATCTCAGTATGTGTCTCTTGTGTAGAGACATAATAATAATCAAGAATACCAATGTCCCTCATGAAATGAGTGATAATATCACTGGGCCCCTTGATGAAATAATACAAGTATGTGCACATATGATTAAGGAGTTAATCATAATTACTGAATTATTTCGAAATTAAGAAATGAGTAGATTTGCAAGGATGACACATTCCTACCTTGAATCTATTCATGATATCATGAGACATGAAATTGACACGAGCCTTAGGGATCGTGATATAGCAGGTACTTATCATTTGTGTCTTTTGGGTAATTACAATGCATATTGGTAGGTGCCGCTTGTAATTTATGGAATCCAAAGGAGTTTCAGATTTTATTGCCAAATGACATAGATCCCATAGAGTCACACCAATAAGAAATTAATTAGAAAAGCTCTTTGATTTATTTGACATGTATGATATGACTAATAAATTGTTTTATCTACTGAAACATGAGATAAATAATTATGGAGATAATTATATGATGTTTTGGATTTAATTAAATGGTTTAATAAAATTCAAATATCGAAAAAAGATCAAATGGAAGAACCTTCGTGAGCCACAAAAGGAATTTTTGTGAGCTGCAAAGAGTTCTGTATTTTACCATGATTTATATAAACATAACTTAAAACGGACGTAGCTCATCAACCGTAACTCCGTTTTCAGTGTTCTACTATTTTTCGGCAAGTTTGCGAGAAGATCTACATTTTGATGTAAATATCACAACTTGTACAGATCCGCATAAACTGTTATATCGGTTAAAAACGGTTGTTTCTGAAACTTGTTGACAAGGAAATCGTGGGAATAACTTCTAGCACGTATGGAACTACTTGTAAATAGCAGGAAGGCTATTTATAGGGGTCTCTACTGCCTAGGGTAATCAATTCAATCATCTTCTTTATTATAGAGCAAAAACTTTGTCTCTCTTCCATTTGATCTCTCATGTGTTAGGAAACCACAAAACCTAAACTCAAGATATAATTCTCTTGGAGGATAGAGATTAAGGAGCCACCAAATTACTACTCTCTAGCAAGAGGAAATTTTTGTTTCTAATTAATTTCTTGACGGATACCGTGGAGGGCTTCTACTTTGGAGTCTCAATTTGGTGCAAGGCGCTGCAAGACATCAACCACCATTAGCATCAACAAAGAGGTGGAGGCTACAACCCTATATCTCAAGGACCTTCATTTCTTATTTGGAGACAATAAACTAAAAGTATGATACTTATTGATTTGGAAATTTGATTTTGGTTTGATTTCAGTCACACATGATGTTCCTTTGGTACTTTTCTTATCAATTTTTTTGAAATTCCGCTGCCCCAAGTACCATAAAATCCCAACACTACAGTAGATGGATGTTGTACTATGATCTCCACTAATTATATGGTCCCTTTTTCAATCTCTGCACTTGTTCTCGCGCTAACCTTCATAGGTATAAATACTTGGGAAATAACAGATTAATATTTGAAAAGTAAGATATTAATACTTGCATCCGTAACTTGATATGATGATTCCCGTTTTCCAGTCCCCTAATGGTCCCACATCAACTTTCCTCTAATAAAGTAATACTTGCAAAATAAAATATTAATATTTTGATATGTAACTTAATATAATCAAACGCCTGAAGATTAAACTTTGTACAATGTATATACATATAAATACTTCAGTGTATAGATATATATACTTTCAATACTTGATATTAATACTTTCAGACATCATCCAACACCATATGTAAAAAAATATTAAGTATTGCGGTCCCCCATATAGTTTTGGCAATATTGATATTTTAGAAACGTGTATGGTCCCCCTGGTCCCTCCATTTAGTTTGAGTGATCCCTCACAGGTATTTATGGTGTGAGGATAGTTTGAGAGACAATTATTTACGTTAAAATACTTTCGTGCATATGTATAAATACTTCCATACATAGATATAAATACTTTCGTTCATAGGTATTAATATTTTAGAAATTGTGCGAAGACGATACATATTATATAATAAAATTGTGCGAGAGACAATCTCCCCAGATTAGTTATGGAAGTTATGTGCAGGGACAGATATCAATGTCCTTAATTTTAATTTCTTCAACGTTCTAAAACTAAAAAAATTCTCATACATCCAACAAATTAATTTTTCAGATGAGTGAACAAATGAGAATCAATTTTTTTTTTTTACCAACATGACATTCTAAAAACGATTTCATTAAAAGAAAACTTACTATTTGTAAAATTCTCTATACATATCATAAACTAAAAAAAAAAATTGTCCGGCTGTATTGCAATTGGAATGAAATTGCTAATGTAGAGCACTATGATTATTCAAGATTTCCTTTTTGTACTTTCTATCAACGCAAAATCCAACAATTCGAATACTATTATTATCGACTAATACTTGCCTAATATATGCATATACTTACAATAGTTACCATCCTTCGAAAAGAACAAAATACTATTATTTACAAATTCCTATAACAAAATTTGGCATTTCCCTCAGCAATTTATACCTCATATAAACTTATTTTCCTCGCTAACTGCTATCACCTTCATCTTTAGCTCGTTCGCACGGAAAGAAGATCACGGCTAACATCAAACAAATACCCAAACCAACAGCTCCGTGGAATGGATGCAGAGGATGGGTACTGTTGAGCCAAAAAGGAGTGTTTGCTTTGTATGTTATGAAACCACCAGTATATAAGGTATAGCTTGTGCTCATTATTCCTGCTCGCAAGCCAATTGGTGCCGCCAATTTACCCATAAACCGTTGCTTTATTCCTGCAAGAGCTACTGACAAGAGCAAAAAACCCGGTATGGAGTACACAGACCTGAAATGTTTACCCAAAATTAGACTACTGCTCGAGTTCACAGGGTACTAGGAATTCTTCAAATAACTCCCTGCTGCCATTTATAGCACCATTATTCTCCTTTGATAGCTTGTGGTTTGTTTTGTACTTGACAATTTATTGGGTAAATCATGACTAACATTGGGTCAAATTGGGTCTCAGCTGATGACTGATTCACACTTGGAAACATTTTCCTAACTAACGATACTGTTTTCTACAACATCCGACATTGTTTGAGTGCTAAAATACTGAGTAGGAAACACATACAGGGACTAACAGCTCTAAGAAATTCAATAATAAGATAGAAAAAACATACCTATGAATGAGAGAGAAGGCAATTCCAGACACCAGAATAGCTGGGTAATAACCATAATCAACTGCAATTTCTTTTTGAAGCCATGACCGAAAAAACAGCTCCTCCACCAATGAAACACCAGTCGCTGTTAATAGACCTCTAACCACAAGAACCAGCACATTGCTGTATGCTTTTAATGCGGCCAAACTGCCCAATGAGAAGGGAGGGAGGTTAAGAGGCCAAGAGAGGTGAGCATATCCTAAGAGTGAGTTGACCAAGTGCACTGACAACACGACCATGACTCCACCGGCCAGACCTTTAAAAAATTCACGAACCTGAAAGGAAATAACACTGGATACCGTTATGCAACAGCTGAAAATAACATAAGTTTGTGTTTGGCTTCTTCGCCTGTTTACTTAATCCAGTGACTGTATAGCTTTCTATTTTCCTTTAATTGTAGCTGAAAATAACATAAGTTCGTGTTTGGCTTCATTTGTTTGCTTTGTCTGTTGCTTTAGAACATTTCTTTTTTTTTTGCCAAAGATACAACATGCCTTCCTAATATCTATATATGCAATTTAACAAGTCATTCACCAACTAATTCTCATGACATGACAAGTTCATTTTCGTTTTGCTTTTCTTTTTCATTATCTAAGCAATACACGGGCGGAGCCATCTAGGGGGTGGCACTTGCCACCGCCTGGCCCAAAAAAGTTTCAAAGATATGCTTATATAGTGAATATTATGCGCCTCTAAAATTATTGTAAAATTTTGCCCCTCTATTTTTATTTCTGGCTCCACCCCTGGCAATAATACAAGTGCGTGAGCATACATATAGGAACTTATATAGTGACTTGTACTAATGAAACTTAAGAAAGAAAAAGAAAATGAGAATGGAACCCTGGTGGTAGACATCACATCAAGTCCGTAATGAACAACTGGGTCCTCATATCCACGAATTCTCTTGCCCCAAATTATGACAAGAATAGTCACTGCCGCGTAAAGCCCAATTACGCATGCATCTCCAACAATTCCAGTTGAGGCTTTCATGGCCCAGCACTGTACCAGTGTCGGCAAGAGTGGGATCACCACTGGGGACCAGAGCAAAAGTGCCATACAGACAAATCCAAGTAACCTAAAAATTGAGTACATAATTAATTTGAAGACATTTCAAAACGTCGGGAATACTTTACTGGAAACTGCTAAATACATTAATTGCTTCTTTTTATTCAAAAAAATCCAAGTTTTCATTAGGTTTTTACTCAAAAATATCAATATAAAGAACACATGTCAATCATTTAACAAGGGATCACATTAGGTATAGGGTTCAGATTCATGATCTGATCTTCTTTAGGAATAAAAGATGACAACTTGACCCAAACCACATTGCCAGCTCTCTCAAAATAAAACAAATAAAAGAGAAGTGCCAAAAAGATGAGAGACCTGTGCAACAAAGGGCGTTCGCCAATATGCAAGAAGGAGATGAGACGATCAGTGAGGCTCATGGCACCGCGAATGCCTCCCCATAATAAAGCTAGCTTCCCTACAAGCCTCAAAATCCCACCTCTTTGTCCCAGCTCTGCTAAAACTGCAACTAGTCTTCAAAATAATAATAAAACAAAAGTATTAATGCAGATTTGCATAAAGCTGGGACAAATGTACACTACTAGGCTTCATTCGGCTTAATTTAGGCAATTGCAAAACATGCCGTACTTCACTATGCATGTTTGTCCAACAGCATTTTTCGCCTGATAAGAAAGAAAAGAATGAAACGTGATAAGTACCTTTCAAGGTCAACTCCACCATTACTTTTTGTGGGGATCACAGGTCCAGCAACAGACATGGCCTTCTCAGCGAGGCTGCTTACCAGACTACTGTTTTTTTCTGGTGCTTCATCCTCAAAATTCTGATTTGATGTACTAGAGGTCTGTTCTTTGCTTTGTTCATTCTGCTGCTTCATAAAAAAATAACAAACGTACCAATAAGAATGAAAATCAATAATCTCCATGGTGATCAGGAAAAATAATTTAGTTTTGAAGAAATCAACTTACCATGATTGACAAGCAACAAAGAAAACAAAAAAAATACTAAATCAAATGATATTTAGCATATACTAGTACCTCATGCACATACTAAAGCACCACAAACAACTTGATACTACAAAATAGATACCTGATGCTGCACCAGCAATGCTGATGCACCTAAGGCTGCGGTAACAGTTCCGACCATGATGCCTTGGTTTTGTCTTCTATCCATCTCCAACTCTTTCTCTCTATCCCTCAAAGGTCCACCCTCTTTACCATTTTGCTCTTCCTCTGGAAGATCAACTTCCTTCTCACTGTGATAGTTCTCTCCATCAAAAGAATCATCAACTTTAATTTCACCATCACCGTGTGACTCGCTGAGCTCAAAATATTTCCTCAAGCACGCCAACATAGAACCAACAACCAAACCCACTGGAAGAAGCCTCCTTAAATGGTTTGACTCATGAACTGCACGGGACACTGTCTTAATCAGGTACTCACCCTGACTTGTGCCAATCTTTCCCTTTGGAATATCACGTCTGGAAAACAATTCCAAGTTCAACTCACTATTCTGAACCACTTTTTGAGATACTGATGTGGCAAGCTCTTCTATATCATAAACTAGGGTTGCATCAACTTTTTCAATATCTAGGTGTGATACACCCAACTTTCGACATACGTCAGTTTCCAGTGCACCCAACAACTCTTCTCTGATAAACAGTGCTACTTGTTCTCTCGTAGCAGTAAATTCGATATTTTCTTCTTCATTTGGGGTTTCATTGGTGCTAGTCTCCAAAATAACATAGGATGGCTCAACTACATTATCCAGTTGGGGGGAGGTCTCTGAATCAATGTCTGAATTGGGAGCTTCATTGTCCAATTTCCACATCCCCTCTTGTGGGTCAAGGATCAGGTCAGTCGTCGTATCTGAATCCAATTCCTTGGCTTCTAACTGCTTCTCAACATCCAGGGGTAAATATTGTGTGTATTGCATGCTCCAATATAGCTTCTGTGAACTGCTTAATTTCTCATAAAAATCCTGTTTGAGATAGTCATGACTGAGATCTCTCTCCTTTAGTAGGTTACTCGTGCTTTTCAGTGGTGAGATAATGCTTTGATTGCTCATCTCCTTTTGTGAGTCATCTTCAATCTCATTGGAAAAAGTGGAATGGTTGATTTCATCTTGACCCACTTTCACCTTGTTTCTGGGTTCCTCCGTTCTGACTTCTGTCTTCTGATCTTCGGCATCTTTACTTTCCTTAGCATCAGTT
This sequence comes from Carex kokanica, assembly GCA_025461125.1. Classification (NCBI taxonomy): domain Eukaryota; kingdom Viridiplantae; phylum Streptophyta; class Magnoliopsida; order Poales; family Cyperaceae; genus Carex; species Carex kokanica. The sequence continues at coordinate 1,205,387 of JAJGRX010001338.1, read as the reverse complement.
GGATTCTCATCATTTTCCTGTTTTTTCTCTAGCTGGTCAATCATGTTTTCAAGCACACCAAAAACACTGGTAACTGCCATTTGAGTTGAGTCATCAAATCCTGTTAAGGCATCCAGGGCCTGACCAACATTGATAGAAGGCGGCTGAGATACCACCGGTGGTGGTTCCTCGATTTTTGAGTGGCTATTTTGTAAATTTGTCTCCACAACAGCATTGCTTGGTGTAGTAGCAACATCCTTGCTCTTGCTTGTTTCATTCACCTGCCCCTCCGTTTTTTCATGTTCCGTTTCATGAGGGTTAGGGTTGGGGGCCTCTGCAGCTGCACTCTGTTCTACTGTAGGGGCGTCCACTTTTTTGACTTCATCTTTAGGGGTATTTGCATCATTTGATGTTGGTAATTCATCTCCAGTGAGCTTCTGACCACCTTCAAGCTCCAGATTTGAAATTTGTGGTTGTTGGTTTTGTGCTATTGGTACAGTTGGTGCGGTTTCTCCATCGGCCGAATTTTGCATACCCTTTTCTTGATTCGCCATTCCAGTATCAATGGAATTTTGGGGATCGGATGCACTTTGTTCAGACAGGGAGCTGGCATCTTTGACTTCTACACCATCATGGGTTGTAGAATCTATTACGGTACTATTATCCTGGATTTTTGGTTTCAGATCAAGAGGGGGCTGGGTCCCACCAACCCGTTTTAAAACATCGAGGCTTAGATTTGATTTCTGAGCCTGTATTATTTCAGAGGCCACCGTGGTGAGCTTTCCACGTACATCATCTGGCACAGCTCCTTCTAAAGCTTTAATAAGGGTTTCTCCTCTCCCCATGGCAGTCAAAACCTTATTCAGTCATACTATAGGTTAGTAAGCAAAGAAATGGGCAGTAGAAAAGAGAAAAAATGCTGGGAAGTATTGCATTGTTTCCATCAGGTTGATAGTTCAACTGGTGTAATGTGAACACACACACACACACACACACACCCCACACAGAAAAAGAACTTTGGAGGTAGTTCTAGCTTGCAATTAAAACAACTGTTGGATCTTACCTCCAGACATGGAAATGTAGGTGTTAGAATGTAAAATATCCAAAAGTCAGTTGCAAAACAATTAAAATCGCATCTATGCTCATAACAAAAATGAGAAATGCTCAATAGAACCTCCGCAAAACATGGAAAAAAATTTCACATAGGTTTGTACCCCCTAACTACTTTAACAATAGCAAAATAACCCTCTCTCTTCATCATTCATTCAGAGACAAACAATGAGAAAGGAGGGTATGGGTTGTGAAAAAAAAGGAAGCCCACAGAAGATGGGTGCCCTCGAGGTAGACTTGATATTTATTGAAATTTTCTTTTCCTCTTGTTAGCATAGGAATACATTATATTTTTGTACAATGTGAAAAAATAAGTGGCAATGGTCCAAAAGAGGCCGCACCTTCTTTTTCTGTTCATCATTCAAAGTACCCGGCATAGTAACATCCAGCATATTCATGACAACAGTTGCCGTTTGTAAAACCTGGCTATCTTCCCCCTCTACTACCTCCTCCTCTTTAACATCCTCTGAACCCTCCACCTCTTTAACATCCTCTGAACCCTCCACCGCTTTCTCTGAACTCTTCCCTACCTTCCCATTTGTTGAATCCACCTCAACTGGGGGGGCAATAAGATATCCATTTGAAGGGGCCTTGTTTATAGGCAAGGAAGATGATCCTTTGTATCTCCGCTCCGGTTTGCTCTTAGCGCCCTTCACAAATGAGAAGTCTTTTGATGGGTTGATAGAGATGTCGATGTCTTCTAAGAGGGGGTGGCGGCCTTTTAAAAGTGCAAGCTCTACTGCTGATAGCCACTGTATGAAAAGTGAGAAAATGAGCGATTTCACCATATGCACTATTAGAGGTACTTTGAATATAAGTTTACGAGCTTTTGAACCAGTGAACACGTCATAGCTTGTACAGCATCAAAGTAATTTTCCAATACACAAGAAACAGCTAAACTTTCATTAAGACTAAAAGCATGTTCAATTTATAGGGTACTGAGCAAGTACCAAATAGATCAGAAGTATTAAAGTATGTTCAAGCTCACATTTTTTAAATAAACTGTCAATGCCCACAAGCTAAATCAACAACTTTCTATACTGTGTCTGAAAAGTACCTCTATGGCAAGTTGTCCGCACAACATAACATCCATTTGATCGCTTCTGATGGTACCAGAAGTCAAATAAGAACTTAGCAGGAGGCTTGTAAAAGGATTTTCTGAAATCTCAGTACGTGGTATTGAAAATACTGGTACAGTCCCGTTGCCACTCTGCAAGGAAATTAATGCTATCATAAGAAATCAATCAATGATGTATTAGATCGATACATCAAGCTGAAAAGCCAGAAGAAGCATATATGAACTGTACAAAATTCTTACCTCTTTGGTCGGTTCTAGTAACAGCGGTATCTGTACAAAATTTTGACAATCTTTAATTTTTTTTTTCTCTTGTTAAGTTAGCATTAATTGGGTTCTTTGATTACAAATTCTTTAATTACACAGGAGTTCAAATCAGACATTAAACATTATTTCAGTGACAAAAAAAACAAAAAACACACATTACACACACACAACACAAGCACAAAGCAGACAGACAAAAATCAGTGCGTATCCTCTGAGATATCTCAACTTTTGCGTGACCGACGTGTCCGGTGCCTATTCGGGGATAGCACGGGGACCAGTATTATTTTTGTTTTGAGATTCGTGCAGAACATATTTGAATGGTTGAAATTTACCAAAAAAACACGCAAAAGTTGAGATATCTCAGAGGATGCGAATTCGACAAAAATGAAAGATACCTCAATAAAAAGGACTGGAGTTTTGACATTTTGAACGGATTGTCTTGTGTTAATCTCAGCATAAAATTGTTCAACAGAGTCACAACCATGAGAGACCATTGATATTGCTTCATCAAAATCTCGAAGTGTTGCAGCTGACAAAGCCTTTTGAAACTCAAAACCTTTGCCTTTTCCTACAAACAGCTCCTGAAAAATGTTTCCATTTCAATATCTCGCCAAAATTTCAGTTCGTAAGTATTTAAATTTAACATGTGAGAGCATGTCTAAATTGGGGTTTATTCAACACACCGGAAACTTACAAAGAAGTATCAATCCAGGACAAGTAATATCACACATGGTCTTATTTACCTCAATGAACCTCATTTTTAGTCTCAATTGAATCCATCTCAGCTTATTTTACCATCCAATTGTGCAATAAAACACCAAGCAGGCAAAGTTAACATACCTTATTTGCCTGCATAATATCTATCAGCCCACTGAGAAGCTCTTGATCCAAGGAAAGCCCATGTGGGATAGACCGCGTAGCTTCATCCAGGTCGAATGGGTTGTCGATACACACAGCAGCTGTGAGAGGCGTAGAATCACCAACTTCAGCCAGATATTTCGTCAGCATGTTCGATCCGTACCCCCAACTTACACCAACAAGCGTTGTCCATGGCCGCATGGTGTTCAAGAATCGAACCACTGTGGAGATATCGTCACTGTCAGCTGCTGTAAATAACCTACATGAGCAATGCATCTCAACATAATATTCTTTTTTTTTTTCTTTTTGTTATTTTTTATGCATTTCCACCCATGACTTCACTTGCATCTTGGGCAAATTATAATTGAGGTCTATTGTAGGAATCAGGTTTATAGAGAATTAAACAATTAACATCTTGCCAATAAGTAACCGTATCGTAATATTGATCCAAATTATCCGTTAAAAATGGAAACAACTAAAGCTAACCTAGGAGTAGTCACTGGTGACCCGGCACAGCCTCTAGGATTCATAACCACAGGAAAGTACCCATGTCGCAGTGCATCCAAAACAAAAAACTTCACTCTCCTCTCCATGCTACCTTGCGTCGTACCCGGGACAACCACCACTGTTGTATCCAATCCATGCTCCTTTCTCAAATCCAAGTTCTCAGGCCAATCCAAGCTCAGCACCCCACCATCCTTGGTCCGTACACAAACCCTCTGGTACAACAGCTCTGATTCTGACTCCGCATCCTCCTCCGCCTGACCCGGTATCTCACTGCTGCTGAAATTGACATAGTGTCGCGTCTCGATCAACAGCCGATCATTGACACCGTCCAATAGCTCACCACCGTCTTCAAATGAGACGGAGGGGCAGCGAAGGAGCACGCTGCGGTTGAACGGGGTGGGGCTGGTAAAGAGGACCCACTCGCTGAACGGGGAGGGAGCGGCCCCGGAGTCTGCTTTGGAATTCGCGCCGGGGTTGTAGGAGGAGAGGAAGAGAGTGGCTCCGGAGATGAAGCCGATGGCGGGGGCGAGGAGGTATAGCGAAGACGGACTACTGATGAGGTCGTCAAGGGAGGACTGGATAAGGAAGGAGCGTGATTTTCGTCGGCGGCGGTGCCTAGGAGAGGCCAGGAGGAGGAGGGAGGGGTTGCGGCGGGATGGAGCGAGGAGGGAGTGAGGAGGAAAGGGGGAGGAAAGGGAACTTGATCGGAGTAGCATAAGGGAGAGTGATGAGCGGCTCAGACGCTCAGTTGGGAAATGAGAGACGGAGAGAACGAGGAGTGGCAGAGAAGGCGCGATCCGCGCGGCATCGGGATGGAGTTTTAGGAATACTATTGTAGAAATTTATATTTATATCCGTCAGAATTGCACTTTTACCCATCAATTTGTTTCATTTAAATTCACTTCTTTTATTAATATTTCCATTTTTAAATTTAATCAGTAAAAAAATACAGATTAATATTAATTAAAATAAATATTTACATTTTGAAAATTAATTTAATCAGTAAAAATACAGATTAATATTAATTAAAATAAAATAAAATTATCTGGTGAATGAAAGACGCAAGGTAGCTCTCAACCAACGTCTTCCTTCGATCCCTAATGGTGGTAGGTGGTCAAAAAATGTGTATAAAAGCCGAGGTTTACGAGGGTAGACCAGAGATGGATGGCTGCTTTGAAAATAATTGTATTGCATTCCTATCCCTCACTTCGCTAATCTGATTCTAGAACTTAAGGGCTTGTTCGTTTGTCGCAGGATTGTGTGGGATGAGATTTGACGGATTCGGAAATTCACTTTTTTATTTGTGGGAACCCATACTCATAGGTACGCATAGAAATGATTATGAAAATATATTGAATTAGTGTTCAGTTGTATCATGGAATAATTATAGGAAATCTTGATTTATTTAAAAAAATATGTATTTCTATTTAAATTTTTCAATCAAATAATCAAATAACATTTTATTAGTGACAAATAATCAAATAATATTTTATTTGTAATAATAATATTTATAAATTCTAAATCAAATCATTTAGCTAAAGCAAGTGACAAATATTTGTAACAATAATATTTTTCTAAAGTTTCTCAATCA